>CM066032.1:1420278824-1420787700 GCA_033557465.1 Ichthyophis bannanicus
GGATTGGAGGTGTCCTAGCGAGCCCTCCATCCTGATGCCCCCATGGCCGCCGCTGCTGCCCATCTCCGGGGCCTGCAGCGGCAGCATTGGCTACAAAACCATGATGCAGCACTTACCTTAGGGCTCCGATGCTGCACCACAGTTTCAGTCTTACTAGTTGCCGCTTCCATTCCCCCTCCAAACGTCTGCATCGGGCAGGGTAGAAGCAGCAGCTAGTTAAAGACAGAAACGATGGCACAGCGCCAGAGCCCTAAGGTAAGCGCTACGTCGTGGTTTTGTAGCCACTGCTGCCGTTGCAGGTCCCAGAGAGAGGCTGCACCTAATTTGCCTCATGGTAGCGCCAGTCCTGATCTTATAAAGTATGCTTCTTGAGGCCTGATTCTAGTGTTTTAGCTTGGTTTTAGTCGTTACTCATGGAGCATTTGCAGCAGGTTATTGCGACAGGGCAGACCTCTGATTGGCAATTACTATAATACAGGCTTCCTGAGGGATCTGCTCTGCCCTCAGTCTTATTCAGCATTTTATTTGCTTCCATTTTCTAAAGGTTTGTGGTATTGCAGAGTGCATGTCCATCCTTATGCTGATGACATTATGGTTTTTGTTCTATTTGTAGGTTAAAATGGACTATAAATGCCATCCTTATCATGCTGCACTAAGTCAATGACTGCTTGGTTAAATGCTTGTAAGCTTTCCCTTTATCTATCAAAAATAAAGTATTTAATTGTTTCCAGAACTTGTTTATCAAATCTTCTAGGCATCTTGGTATTACAGTATCAAATTATTTCAATTTCTCAGCAGGTGCGATATCTAGGGTGTCATATTGGATGCAGACCCTCAAATTGGAACTGTGGTGAAGTTGCTGTTTTATCAGCTGTGCTCTTTGGGGGTAATTTTTTAAAGGATTTTTAGCATGTATATGCCAGTATAAGGGTATAAAATGTCTCTTATAAAATTACACAATGCATACAGGTACACAGTATGACAAGCACGCACGTACTTCTATATGACTCGGGGTACAGGAAAATTTGGGAGAGAAGTCTGGGCGGAGCATGGGCAGAGTCACAAAGTGCACAAGCAAGTTATAAAATAACCTACACCTATGCATGTACTTCAGCTAATTATAGTTACACCAGCTCCTGATCTCACATAAATGTACACTGTGACTTTTAGCTATAATTTTGGCTGCTTTTGTGCGGGTGGTTTGTAAAGGCATATAGCGCCTATGGGCCCAATTCTGAGATGGGCTATTCTGCCCCTATTTCCCCTCCAACTCTTCCTGCACGGCTAGAGCAGCAGGATGGGGAGAGCCGGCAGGGTCTGGGCGGAGTAAGTGTGGGCCAAGGAGAAAGGACGTAGAGGGCCGATTCCGGTCATGGCCCTATATGTCCTGCGGGGTCATGGGGAATGTGCTGCTTATTCCACTTCAAAGGTGGAATAAGCAGCACAAATGGTGCAATCGGGGCCAGAGATCCCCCCCCCCTTGAGACAGGGCCAAGCCATGGGTCGGGCGGCAAGGAAGAGGAGGGAGCCAGGGGGGCCTATGGGGAAGATGTCCCCGCAGGCACGCAGGGGCACTCTGGGCCTTCCTCGGGCCCGATTCTGTATGCCTCAGGAACAAAATGTTCCCGCGGTACAGAATCGGGTCCTAACGAGCCCGTCCTGCTTGGGGCCGTCCGGACAGCCCAGACATTCCCCTTTCAGGCTCTATGGCTCTTTATAAAACAGGCTTAAAATAGGCCTTAGCTGGCTCTTCTAACCCAAGTGATCCATTATAAACTGACCCTCTATTTGTAGACTCAAGTTACTGATGGACTTCTGATTTTCACATTGTTATACTGTGCAAGGTTTGTCCACTTCTGTTGTTGTTAAGTGCTGTCTAGTCATTGTCGACTCATGGCGACCCTCTGGATAGTTGTCCTAAATTGTGTTTGATCTTCAGTCAGGTGGCTTATTGTTGACAGACTTGCACCTGTAGCTGCAGTTATTGTATCGATCCATCTCATTGCTGGCCTTCCTCTTCTAGACTATTGTAATTCACTTTATTAGGAACATAAGAACTGCCATATTGGGTAAGACCTAAAGACCATCAAGTCCAGTGTCCTGTTTCCACCAGTGTTCAATCCAGGTCAGAAGTAGCTGACAGATGCTAAAAGTAGCCGATTCCATGCTGCTTATTCCCAGGGATAAGTAGTGGTTCCTTATCGTCCCTCCAGTCTAGTCCCAAACCTCTGGGTTAATCACCTCCTCCAGCAGCTTTGGAGACTGAGAAACCGCCTCCTCTGTCCAGTTATCTCAGTCTCCAAGCAGCTGGAGGTTGGTGAGCCTGGAGGTTCGGGGCTCACTGGAGAAACACTTAAGGAGAGTTGTTAGAGGTATTTTAGTACTAAGTTGTTAATATCCGGGTGATTTAAAGACATTTAAAAAAAAATTGTACTGAGGCTTTCCCCCCCCCCCCCCCCCACCTCCATCCCCCACATCTCACTGCGGGAGGCAGAGGACAGGAGAGTACCAAGTGCAGAGGGGGCTGTGCTCTGTTTCCTGAACCCACTGTTTGGGTGAGGAAACGGTAGTGGGAGCAGAAGAGAGTGCTGAAAAAGTCAGTCGCTAAAGGCACAGCAGACCCTGGGATTGCCGCAGGACTGTCTCCTCAGCGCCGAGTTCTCCCCCGTCGCGGAAGCCACTGTTTCGGCTGAGCGCGGGGAGACCAGACATGTTGCCCGCAGCCCACAGAGGAAAGGTAAGTGCTGGTGCCAGAGAGCCTTTCGACGAGTGGGGTAAGGGGCGAGCGTGCCATTTCACGGAGGATAGACCTGGGCCACATGGTTCAAGCGCGGGAAACGCTGCAGAGCATCGCGACTCATAGGAAACTCAATTTTCGTCGTAGACCTTCATTTTTTCAGGATTTTGCAGCCAGATACAAAGTCCACATTAACGGATAGTTTAAAAAAAAAGTAAGAGACCTAAATAAAGATATAGAACTCGCCTCTGCATTGCACTGTGGGTTTCGATTTTGTGCTAGGATCCCGGTGCGGCAAGCAGAGAAGCGGGTGAGGCATGCCTTCTAGGCCGCAGTGTTTAGTGTGCGGTTCTAGAAGGGGAACAGTGTCAGACACAGGGGTCTGTAGAGGCTGCGTTCAAGAAGCCGCCTCTATGGAGCAGACTTTAGAAGTTACTGGGGAGAGTCAGAAAGGGGCGGCTGTAGTTGCGGAGCCGGTTTCCCCTTCCGGACCACTGCTGGAGCCGGGGACAGGGCCCTCCTGGGCTTCAGATCTCCTGCCTTTTCAACCAACATTACCAGGGGGGGGGGCTGGCGGCAATATTTTCTCCAGACTTCATAGTTCTTATTCAGCAGGCCTTCAGTGGCAGTAAGAAGGGGCCAGAGCCTACTTCGGCAGAAGCGGAGCTGGACGTGAAGTGACCGGGAACCCCTCTAGGCTCGGGGACTAACGAGGTTCCTTTAAAAAGGCCTTGAAAAGTAAAAAATAGACAGGAGCAGTCAGAGGCTTATGTTTTCCCTCTCTCGGAGGATGAAGACCAGGAGTTGGACCTGGAAGATGAGTTGGAGGAAGGAGAGTTAACGGAACAAGAGGACCAAGCTAGAGTGATCCGGGTGTTTCGCTGTGACGAATTACCAGCGGTCATAGCGGAAACTCTGAAAGCCCTTAACATGCCAGCGACAGGGCCGACAGAAGATGCAACCTTAGAGGATCCCTTGTTGCAGGCGTTTCGTAAGACGCAAAAAGTTTTCCCTGTGCACAAAGTGGTGCGGGAAATGATTCAGGAAGAATGGGACATGCCCGAGGCAGCTCTTAAGGGTTCCAGGATAATGGCACGCCTTTACCCGTTAGTGCAGCAGTTTTCAACCTGTGGGTCGTGACCCCCATGGGGGTCGCCACAGGATTTAGCAGGGGTCGCCTCACTCTGCCAAGTTTAAAAAAAAAAAGTGCACAAGTTGCTGCCACTGCTGAGTCCGCTTCTCGGCAGCGGCAAACTCACCGCCTCCAATCTTCTGCAGCCGCAGCTCCCTGCCTCTTAGGGAATCGCGGCTGTGCCTGTGAAAATGTTGCGGAGCCTTCCCGTCTCTCGACGGGCTCCGTGCAACATTGTCCCGCCTCCAAAGGAAGTTCCTTTGGAGGTGGGACAATGCTGCACAGAGCCCATCGAGAGATGGGAAGGCTCTGCAACGGCTTCACAGGTACAGCTGTGGTTCCCTAAGAGACAGGGAACCGTGGCTGCAGAAGAACAGGGCAGTAGCAGGCAGACATAGGGAGAGGGGAGGAGGGGGCAGGGAACCTGCAATGGGGCTGACATGGGCGAGGGAGGGAGTGGGCTGACATGGACAGAGGGTGGGGGCTGACATGGAGGGAGGAAGGGAGTAGGGCTGGCATTGATAGAGAGGGGGGCTGACATGGATGGATGGATGGAGGAAGGGAGCTGACATGGACAGAGGGGGGCTGACATGGAGGGAGGGAGGGGGGCTGACATGGACAAAGGGGAGAGACGGGGACATACTGGACAGACAGGGGATAAATGCTGGACAGAGGGGAGAGACAGTGCAGGTTAGGATTATAATGGGCTGATGGGGGGGCTAGCACTGGTAATGGGCAGATCGGGGGGCTAGGACTGGTAATGGGTTGATTAGGGAAGGCTAGGACTGGGAATGGACTGATCAAGGGGGGGGGCTGGGACTGGTAATGGGCTGATAGGGGGGTAGGACTGGTAATAGACTGATGGGGGGCTAGCATTGGAAATGAGCTGATCGGGGAGGTTAGGACTGGAAAGGGGCTGATTAGAGGAGGCTAGGACTGGTAATGGGCTGATGGGGGGGGGGGTAGGACTGGTAATGGGCTGATTAGGGGAGCCTAGCACTGGTAATGGGGTTGAGGGGAGACTAGCACTGGAAATTAGCTGATTAGGGGAGGCTAGGATGTAATGGGCTGATGGGGTGGGGTAGGACTGGTAATGGACTGATGGGAGGCTAGCATTGGAAATGAGCTGATCAGGGGGGCTATGACTGGAAATGGGCTGATTAGTGGAGGCTAGGAGTGGTAATGAGCTGATGGGGAGTAGGACTGGTATTGGTCTGATTAGGGGAGGCTAGCACTGGTAATGGGGTTGAGGGGGGACTAGCACTGGAAGTGAGATGATTGGGGGGCTTCAACTGGGAATGGGCTGATGGTGGGGAGGTAAGGATAGAGCTGCTGGCCCTGGAAGAAAACTGGGGGCTAAGGCTATAAATAGGCTGATATGAGGGGATGGGAGAATGGAACTGGAAGGAAGTGGATCTGAGAGGGGCTGCCATGGTATTTGTACTAGAAGGGGCTGGTCAGTGGAGAAGGAGGGGGCCTGGAAGGGAATGGACACCAGTGGCAGTCATTGGAATGCAAGTTGATATTGGAAGGTACTGGGAGTGAGGACTGGAAAGGGGCTGATACTGGGGAGGGTTACTAGGACTGGAAATAGGCTGATGGAAAGAAGTGAAGAAAACGAAAGAAGAGCTAAGAAATGGCAGATGGACCATAGACCACAGAAAGAGAGCTAAGAGAAGACAGGAAAGCAGAAGCCTCAGATCGGGAACAGCATGATCAGAGAATAAATTGGTCAGACAACAGAGTCACGTGATGTGGTGAACCTGAGCGATTGCTGATCGCTTGAGCTCCGGGCTTACCTTTCCCATACCGGCAAATAGAACCGTGTTCCGATCACCAAAATACACCGGAGGTGCAGGGGAAGCTGTGCAGAGAGCAGCCATAGCCAGCGGGGAGTGTGCGATGGCGGTGGCAGCGGCAAAATCAGGGAGACGGGAGAAGGACCACATGGCGGGGCAGCTAAAGATGGTGGACGTTCCTGCAGGACCAAGTTCGCCGGCCTCACCCGCCCGAGTGGAGGAGATTTCAGCGGCAGTCGCTAGTGCGTTATCAGCACAATTTGAGGCGCTGCACAATAAAATGGATATTCTACAGAGCTCAGTGAGCTCCCTGGGTAACAGGATGCAGGAGGCGGAGACCCGTATAATGCAGAATGAGGAGGTGGTGGACACTTTAAAACAAGAAGTGGAATGCATGCGGGCAGCATTGCAAGTACACGGGGAGAAGTTGGACGATATGGAGAATCGATCGAGGCGGAATAATTTGCGATTTCTGGGCATACCGGACACTGTGCTGGACAGAGATTTGAGAGGGTATGTAGAAAACTTGGCGATGCAGATTGTGGACGGAACAGAACAGCACAATAAAGTTGTGATTGAAAGAGCGCACAGAGTTGGGCCCAAAACACCGAGCGAGCACCGGCCCAGGGTGGTGTTGGTGAAGTTTCTGCAATTTCCTCAAAAAGAAGCTGTGCTGCAAGCCGCACGAAAGAAAGAAGTTGTGGTGAATGATAATATAAAGGTGAGAGTGGTGCAGGACTATTCGGCAGCTCTGAGTCAGAGACAGAGGGCTTATACGCCAGTGTGCCAGAAACTGATACAGGAGAATATCTGGTTCACCATACAATATCCTGCCAAGCTGCATATCACCAATAATGGAGTACATAGAGTGTCTGAATCCGCGGTGGAGGCGAACAAATACCTGGAGGACCGAGTGAAGAACAAGACACGCCCAGTGGAGGAGCAGCCGACAGTGACATGAGCTGAGGCAGAAAAGGCAGAAGATGCGAACCGATGAGCTCGGTTGCGGGAAGACGACAAGAACAGTGCTGGGAAGGAGGGTTTGTAAGCTGGCTGTGCGGGACTGTTGATTTTGTTGCCAGCCGGGGGTAAGAGTAAGGGGGGGAGAGAGCTGATACACGTTTGTTGAAGCATGGAGGGGGGGGGGAGCTGGGTGTCTGGAGCTGGTTAATGCGGCGGGAAAGACTTTAACCTATGGTATGGTATGGGGGGGAATGGGGAAGGGGTTGTTGGCAGTACTGCTGTAATATATGAGAAGGCATGATATTGTATACTAGTAACTGTTATATTATGGTTGCCCCCCCCCCCTTTTTGTGTGAAATGTCTGTAACATGTGCAGTTGTAGGGGTAGGTATGGAGGGATGGGAGTGGATAGGCCCGCATTGGGGTAGGGGCAGAAGGTTTGATTCAGGGTGTGGGGGAAAAGGGTTGGGGGTGTGTTAGGGGGAGGGGAAGCCCAGGCACATCGTTAGTGACTTAGAGAGAGGAGAGAGGGAGGGATAAAGAGAATAGGATGGACGGGGATGGGAAGGGGGTGGGTAGAAGGGGGGGGAGAGCAAAAGGAGGGAGGGGATAATAAGGGGAGAGGGAAGGAACAGGGGTGGGTTCGTAGCCTAGATTGGAAATGGGTGATGGGTTGGGGGTAGTCGATGCGGATGAGGAGGGGCTCTGGGCTGGGAGGGCCACTCCATGGGTAGCAATAAGTATAGAGGAATATGAACCAGTTGTAACTTTATTAACCTGAAGATTATTTCTTGGAACGTCTGTGGTTTGGGTAGCCCAATAAAGTGATATAAAATATTACGGGCACTAGAGAGACACAAAGTGGATATTGCCCTCTTGCAGGAAACTCACTAGACAGCTGAGGAACATCTCAAGTTGCGGAGAAATTGGGTGGGACAAGTGTGGGGGGTTCCTGCAATAGGAAAGAAGGGGGGAGTGGTTATCTTAATTCATAAACAGATTGGCTTTACCCAGGAGCAGATGTACTGTGACCCAGCAGGACGCTTTTTGTTGATGTATGGGTTCCTAGAGGGGAAGCTTATAGTGTTGAGTAATGTGTATAGTCCCAATGTGTTGGACCGGGCGATGTACGCGTGATTGGCGTCACGGGTGGAGCAGATGCCGGAGGCCCCTTTGATATTGGGGGGGGGGGGACTTTAACGGAGTTTTGGATGTTGACTTGGACACAACGAGGGGGAGTAGAGATCGGGCAAGAACACAGACCGCGGGAGTCTTACAAGGATTGAGGCGGAGACTGGGGGTGGTGGATCCGTGGCGCCTGCTCCACCCGATGGATAGAGATTTTACCCATCAATCTAGGGCCCATGGGACTAGTTCTAGGATAGATTATATTTTGGTCTCAAAGGGGCTGTTTGCGAGAACTGTGGCAGTGCAGATTGGCCCTACTGAGATTTCAGATCACGCAATGATATGGGTGGAGCTCGAATGGGATAATGCGAGTATACGGAGTAGGATTTGGCGATTCCCAGTAGAACTTTATAGGGATACGGAGTTTCATATCTTTTTGAAGCAACAATGGCAGGAATATGCGGAATATAATGAACAGCATAAGAAGGACCCGGAGTTATTTTGGGAAACGGCTAAAGTAGTTTTGCGAGGTGATATTATTGGATACGTGGCATGGAAAAGGCGGCTTTTAACAGAGCAGATAGTTCGATTGGAAAGACAAATGGTTAAGGAGAGGCAGAAGTAGACGAGTTGCCCTAGCGCATTGACTAAAAAGAGGCTCTGGGAGGTGCAGGTAGCTTTGAATGAGCTATTGCATAAATGAGCCAAAAAATCTTTTGCCTACTACCGGTTTCAGTTGTATCACTTTGGGGACAAGCCGGGGAAGCTTTTGGCACGCTGTTTACAAGGCAGTAGGGGTACAAGAACAGTTGCAGCGCTGCAAGATAACCAGGGTCAGCTGCAGAGGGAAGGGCCGGAGATCGCTCGAGTGTTTAGATCCTTCTACCAAAGGTTGTACGCAGTGGGGGGAGGGATCAGTGACTAGAATGGAGGAATACCTGCGGGAGTTAAAATTGCCACAGTTAAATGATTGTCAGCGGACCCAATTGGATCAAGCCATAACACTGAAGGAGGTGCAGCGAGCCATTCAGAGGGTCGATTGTTTCAAGGGGCCGGGCCCGGATGGGTTTGGGGCTGAATTTTACAAGATCCCGGAAGAGTCTTTGTCCCCCTCTTTGCTGGTGGTGTACAGCCAGAGAGTAGGGACTGGCGTATGTAAATGGGGGGACAATCATGCCCATATCATACTAATCCCTAAGCCAGGGAAGGACCATACTCAGGCGGCCTCGTATAGGCCAATTTCACTGATAAACTTTGACTGGAAGGTGATGTCTAAGATTTTGGCGGAGCGTTTGGCGTCGGTATTGGGGGAATTAGTTCACGAATCTCAAGTGGGATTTGTGAAGGGCCGGTATGTGGTGCGCAACTTGCGCCGCATTTTGGCGTCGTTGGAATGGGTGAGAACTCGAGGAGTGCCATCACTCTTGGTTAGTTTTGACGCCAAAAAAGCTTTCGATAGAGTGAGTTGGCAATATTTGAGATGTTTGCTACCTCAGTACAGCTTGGGGCCGGCGTTTTGCACTATGGTGAACCTGTTGTATGAGAACCCTACGGCGTGAGTGGTCTGCAACGGGGTGGTGTCAGAGAAGTTTTCATTGGAGAGAGGCACGCGAAAGGGTTGCCCGTTGTCCCCTCTGTTGTTTGTGCTTTCCCTGGACCCATTAATTTGTAAGATAGAGGCCTCGCGGGATATCCAGGGAGTGCGGATTGGGAGGCGGGGGTTCAAAATAGCAGCCTTCGCCAATGATATGTTGGTGCATTTGGTGGCTCCGGAACGGGCGCTGCCAAAGCTGCTAGAGGAATTTTCGTGGTTTGGTAGTTTTGCGGGACTTCGCATCAACAGGGATAAATCAGAGGCCTTAGATGTGTCTGGACAACTCTTAAGTGGGTGGAGGATCACTTTACATACTTGGGCATCATCCTTCCGAGGGAGCCGAAGGAGCTGTATAGGCGCAATGTTGAGAGAATTTTTCTTGAAATGCATAATCAGCTACAGGCGTAAAGGCCCCTTCCACTGTCCTTGTTAGGACGGGTGGCGGCAGTGGGGATGGTTGTGCTGCCCCGGGTGTTATACTGGTTGCAGACTCTCCCAGTGTGGTTGTTGCATCGTGATTTGAACCGGATGGACCGGGAGATCAGAGGGTTTCTGTGGAAGGGAGCTAGAGCCCGGGTCCCGATGAGGCGTGTACGCGGGGGGTGGAAGCAGGGGGGGATAGGGATTCCGGATCTAAAATAATATGCCTTAGCCTGCCAGGTGAGGCATTTAGGAGACTGGCTGGGAGACACGGATGTGTTCACCCCTAGAGAACTGGAAGAGGCCTTCGTGGCGCCCAGGTCTTTGCTGGCGGTATTACATTCGGAGGGGTCGGACTTGCCAGTTTGCTTGAACGAGAGTGTCTTGGTGTCCCCGGTGAGACGTACTTGGGAACAATTGAATAAATATTGGGGGGGATCGCCGAGAGTTTCGAGCTGGTTATCCCTAGGGGGTAACTCTAGGTTTCCTCCGGGCTTGGAGAATGCAAGTTTTGAGCAGTGGAGAGACCGGGGGATTCGGAATCTGGGTCATGTGGTTAACTTGACGGGGCAATGTAAATCCTTTGAGAACTTGTGTAGGGAATTTGATTTGCCTAAGCGGCAGTGGTTTGCTTACGCTCAGATTTCTCACTACGTGCTATCCCTACCGGCGAGGGAGTTAGCAGTGGAACGGTCTGCACGAATCATAGAATTTTTTGGTTTAGGGCGGGAGTCTTTACCGACTATCTCCGCTCTTAAAAAAAGGTTGGATTCGTACACTGTTCCGCAGGACTATTCGATAGAGGAGGCTCATTGGGCAGGAGAGCTGGGAGGGGAGATCGCTCCGGGGGCAATCAGAAGGGCGTTGGGGAGAATAGCGGGCTTGGTAGAAGGAGCTAGATGGAGAGAGGTGCAGTTTAAGAGTATCATTCGAGCGCATTTCTCTCCGAGGAGGGCGCTGCGGCGCCACCTTACTGCAGATGGGGGGTGCCCGAAGTGCTCCTGCTCTTTGGCGGATCTAGGCCATATGTGGTGGGGATGTCCGAAAATCTGCCTCTACTGGACGAGAATTGCTAAATATGTGAGCGGGGTGCTCCAGCAGCAGATTACCTGGAATGGCCTCCTGGTGGTTTTGGATCAACTTGGCCCTCTCCAACCGAAGGGACGATGGGAAAGGGTGTTGGTGAGGAAAGCATGCTTGGTGGGGAAAGGCCCGATACTGCATCGCTGGAGAGAGCAGGCTGCCCCCTCCTTTTGGGAATGGCGTAATAGCTTTCATCAGCTGATGCTGTTAGAGAGGTGGGGAGCAAGAGGGAACATTAAGCACTGACCCTTATTTTTGTTGGTGTGGGAACCCTACATTCAGAGTTTGAGCCCACGTACCCGTAATGAAATACTTCAGGTTAACTAGGGGAGGGGGGAAGTGGAAGAGGACAGACGAGGGATAGGGGAGATACTTCAGAAGGCGACTCCCGGGAGCAAGGCGGTCAGGCTGCGAGGGGGGGGGGAAAGGAAGAGGGGGCATGGGATAGGTTACTTATACTTTTTTTTTTTTTTATATTTTTATATTTATTAGTTTATACATACATTCAAGAATACACCTTGAAACGGAAATTGAGAAGGGTACAAGCAAACAATATTACAGACTAATAGTCCCGGCAATAACAAATGAGGAAATTATTATCAAGTACACAACTCACTCTAGCCCTCAATAAAAGGATACCAAGAGGAAAAAGGAAAAACAAAATTTAACCCAAATTCCAATAGGAAATAGAGGTGTGAAAAGCAGCTAAAAACACATACTCAAACAGCAGAAGATGGGAAGACACCCATTACCCCTTAATGACGGGCATTAATGAAGTCCAGCAATTGTGAGGGCTCAAAAAAAACATAGGAATCAGACTGATACTTAATCCGACATTTACATGGAAATTTTAGAAAAAAGAGCCCCCCCAATTGCTGAACCCCAGGTCGAAGGAGGAGAAAGTCCCGCCGTCGTCTCTGAGTCTCCCCGGAGAGGTCAGGAAACATACGGACCTGTAATCCCTTAAAGGCAACATTCCGTTTTTTAAAAAATAGCTTCATAAGCCATTCTTTATCAGAGAGAAGAGCTAACGTAATCAACAAGGTAGAGGACGTAACCTGGTCCTCCTGAGAGGATTCCAGTAATGCAGTTACATTCAAAACATCAACTTTAGACAGACCCATAACCATCTCCCCACCCTCGGCAGCAACCTTTTTCCCCGAAGGGAGATAGTATATCTTTACAATAGGAGGGTGGGATTCAGGAGGAACACCCAAAATTTCTATTAAATATTTCCTAAACATATCTCTTGCAGATACCATAGGTAACCTAGGAAAATTAATCACACGGAAGGTTACTTATACTAAAATCCATGTTGTCTGATGAGAAGTCTCCGGGTGGTGGATGAGAAACAACCTCACCAGGAGGTGAGATCTGTAATCTGTATAGATATGTGTTGTTTTGGTCTGTGATGACGTGGATTAATAAACAGAAGTTTAAAAAAAAAAAAAAAAAAAAAAATTGGTCAGACAACAAAGGTAGAAAAAATAATTTTATTTCATATTAGTGATTTGACTACAAAATCATAATAATTTTGAAATCAAATATTGTTACTCGTTATTGTGATTAATTATTGTGGTTTAAATAAGTACATTTTATTTATTTATTTATTTAGCTGTATTTATATCCCGCTTTTCACCGGGTCAAAGCGGTCAATTGGGAGATACATTTAACACGAGGGGATATGACACACATACGCTAATACTTACAGGGAACATGGGCAATGGAGGGTTAAGGCCTATAATATATTAATAATTCAAGAAATGATTACAGCAACAATGCGTTAATGGTAAAGGATGAGAGACGCATTTGATTTTATCATTGGGGGTCATCACAAGTTGACCAATGGTAAAAAGGGTCGCGGTACAAAAAAAGGTTGAGAACCACTGCGTTAGTGGATCAGGATCAGGAGTTGTTTAAATCTCCTAAGGTAGATGCAGCGGTCTCGGCAGTAACCAAGAAGACTACCATTCCGGTGGAAGGTAGTGCCGCTCTCAAAGATGCTCAGGACAGGAAATTGGACACCTTGTTAAAACAGGTATTTGACTTGAATGCCCTCTCCATCCAGGTGTCTATTTGTGGGGCATGGGTAGCGAGAGCCTGTCTGCGCTGGTCACAGCGGATTCAAGGAGAGCTGTTGGACGAGAGAGACGGGGGGGCAGCCAGGTTGGAGTCTGGGATGGCTTACCTAGCTGACATTCATTATGACCTTATTAGGGGCCTGTCTAAGAGTATGGCATCGGTGATACCGGCCTGGCGGTATCTTTGGCTGCGAAATTGGGCGGCAGATGGGTCCTCCAAGGCAAGGCTGGGTAAACTACCTTTCAGGGGTAAGCTACTTTTTGGAGAGGATTTGGATAAGTTTGTGAAGGAGCTCGGGGAGTCCAAGGGTGGGAGACTCCCAGAGGACAAGCAAAAGCAAGTACGTCTGACGGCGTCGAACAAGGGTCAACAGAGAGAATTCCGCCGTTTCTGTCCAGCCAGGTTCGGTCAATTTCAAAGGGGACGTTTTTTGTATAGGAATCAGGGGTTTCGAGGATTTAGGGGGGCTAACAGAGGATTTGCTACATCCTCTTCCTCAAACCTTCGAAAACCACAATGAAGCCAGGAGGACCCAGGTAGGACTAGTAGCCGTGGGAGGTCGGCTATGAGAGTTTTATCCTGCTTGGGTCCAGATTACTTCCGATCAATGGGTGTTGGAGGTCATTTGAGAGGGCTATGCTCTTGAGTTTCAATGCCCAGTGGTCGATGCTTACGTTCAATCTCCTTGCAAGGCGGCCCTCAAGGTCCAGGCAGTACAGGAGACATTGGAAAGGCTGATGAGTCTCTACGCAGTGGTACCGGTACCGCCAGACCAGTGTGGATACGGTCGATACTCCATATACTTCGTAGTGCCAAAGAAAGAAGGATCCTTTCACCCAATTCTGGATCTAAAAGGGGTAAATCGCTATCTACGGGTGTCTCATTTTCATATGGAAATGCTGAGATTGGTTATCGTGGCAGTGAGAGCAGGAGAATTCCTTACTTCTCTGGATTTGTCAGAAGCCTATCTTCACATTCCGATTCAACAGGAGCATCAGAAATTTCTCAGGTTTGCAGTTCCAATGGGACATTTTCAGTTCTGAGCATTGCCTTTTGGTTTGGCAATGGCGCCATGGACTTTCACCAAGATCATGGTGGTTGTGGCAGCCGCATTGAGAAAGGAAGGGATTGTAATGCATCCTTATCTAGACGATTGGATAATTCTGGCAAAGTCTAAGAGGGAGAGCGAGTCGGCAACAACCAGAGTGGTAGAGTTTCTTCAGAGCCTAGGGTGGGTGGTCAATATGGCGAAGAGCATATTGGATCCGTCGCAAAACCTAGAGAATCTGGGAGCAGATTTCGATACGAAGGTAGGAAAGGTTTTTCTGCCACAGGTGCGAGCACAAGGATTGCGAAAACTAGTCCTCACATTTCTGAGCAAAAGGAATCCCACGGCGTGGCATTATCTTCAGTTGCTGGGTACTATGGCAGCGACTCTTGAGTTGGTGCTGTGGGCACGGGCTCATATGCGACCGTTACAGAGAGCATTGCTATGAAGGTGGTTGCACCAGGATGATCCGTTGTTTTGGAAACTACCATGCCCACCGGAGACGAAACAGGCACTGCAGTGGTGGCTAAGTCCAGGGGTCCTCGAGGAGGGAAGGCCCCTGGAAGCACCCGCATGGATACCCCTCACAATGGACACCAGTCTCTTGGACTGGGGAGCGCACGTTGATGGAAATTTCGCCCAGGGACGGTGGACAGAGGTCGAAAAGACTTGGTTCATCAACAGGTTGGAGTTGAGGGCAGCCACTCTGGCGCTAAAAGCCTTTCAGGGTCACCTGAGGAGAAAGGCGGTGCCGGTGTTTTCCGACAATGCAACCACAGTGGCCAAATCAATCATCAGGGAGACACCAGCAGTGCGTCTCTGGAGTCCGAGGCCGAAAAGTTGTTGGTGTGGGCAGAGGTAAATCTGGTGGCCTTGTCGGCGGCTCATGTAGCAGGAGTGGACAACCTGGTGGCCGATTTTTTGAGTTGAATCAAAGTGGACCCAGCGGAATGGGTTCTCCATCCAGAGGTGTTCGAGATGGTTGTGCACCACTGGGGAACGCCAGTGATGGATTTAATGGCGACATTCGAGTCGGCAAAGGCCAGTAGATTCTTCAGCAGAAGGAAGGAAAGAATGTCGGAAGGTCTGGATGCTCTCATTCAGAAGTGGCCGGAGCGTCAACTCCTGTATGTGTTTCCCCTTGGGTCCTGATAGGTCGGGTGCTACAAAGAATAGAGGTTCACAAGGGTCAAGTTATTCTGATAACGCCAGATTGGCCAAGAAGACCATGGTACGCTGATCTGATAAGACTCTTGGTGGAGCGCCCCTGGCACCTACCAATTCAAAAGGACCTGTTGTTCCAGGGGCCCATTCTCATGCCTCAGGTGGATCGATTTTCATTTACGGCTTGGCTCTTGAAAGGGCAAGGCTATGGGTGAGAGGATACTCCCTAACAGTTATTTCCACCATATTGAAGGCTAGGCGGAGGTCTACCTTGTTGGCGTATGTCCGTATCTGGCGGGTGTTTGAGGCATGGTGTGCGACCAGGTCGCTAGAAGCATTGAGAGCTTCAGTGTCCCACTTGTTGTCTTTCTTACAGGACGGTCTTGACAAAAGATTGGTGGCAGCTTCCTTGTGGGTGCAGGTGGCAGCGCTGTCTTGTTATAGAGGAAAGATAAAAGGGCAGACGTTGGGAACGCATCCAGATGTTTTGGAGAGCGGTGTCACTTTTGAGGCCACCATGTAGGTCGGCGGTTCCAACGTGGGATCTTAAGTTGGTATTGGACGCGTTAGTACACGAGCCCTTTGATCCTTTGTCTAGAGCTTCAGTTAAAGATCTTAGTTTCAAGGTAGTATTTCTTGTAGTGATATGTTCGGCTTGGAGAATTTCAGAGTTGCAGGCTCTGTCTTGTCAGAAGCCTTTTTTGTCGTTTTATGATAAGAAAGTGGTGTCGCGACCAGTTCCATCTTTCTTGTTCAAAGTAGTTTTGGCCTTTCATGTGAATCAAGTGGTCTCTATTCCGGTATTTGGGGAAGCTACTGGTAATTCAGACTCCGAAAGGCTGCATTTGCTAGATGTTCGTAGAGTGTTGAAGAGGTATATACGATGTACAGCGAGTTTCCAGAAGATGGCTAGACTGTTTGTTCTGTTTGGAGGGGCGAGAAAAGGGGAAGCCGCCTCTAAAGCTTCCATTGCCAGATGGATTAAAGAGACTATAGCGTTAGCTTATATTTTGAAGGGCAAGACAATGCCAGAAAGACTTAGAGCGCATTCGACCAGGGCACAAACGGCGTCCTGGGCCAAGTACAGTTTGGTGCCACCTATTGAGATTTGTAAGGTGGCTACTTGGTCGTCGTTGAATTCGTTTGTCAGGCATTACCGTCTGGATGTTCAGGCGGAAAGGGATACTTGGTTTGGATCAGCGGTGCTTCAGGCTGGTCTAGCAGGTCCTTCCCATTGACTTTTTTCACTGCTCTGTTACATCCCCAGAGGTTCGGGACTAGACTGGAGGGACGATAAGGAAGGTGAAATTAGACTTACCTGCTAATTGTTGTTCCTTGAGGAACTCCAGTCTAGTCCCGTATCCCTCCCTCGTTTTGTTCTGAATCTATGGCCTGAAGCCAGGAAATATTTTGCTGGATAAGCTGGAGATCCTGCTGTGGCAATGCGGGTCATTAGGAGAGGGAGGTTTCAGGAAATGGGGATACTAGTGGGGTCATTATCCTCCGTGGAGCAGGGGAGTGGGCCTCTTTAGTGCAGAATGAAGTCAGTACCTTGTTCTTTCACAAAAGTTGAAGCGGGGACAGTTTTCCTCCTGCTCTTGAAGAAAGAGTTAGATTAGTTGACAGTTTGATTATTGTATTGCTACTTAATTGTTGCTCTGGTGAGTCTGCTTTGTCAATAGATTACTGGACAGAGGAGGTGGTCCCAGGCCTATTTGTACCACTGTCATTAGAAGAGTGACGTTCCTCAGTCTCCAAAGCTGCTGGAGGAGGTGCTTAACCCAGAGGTTCGGGACTAGACTGGAGTTCCTGAAGGAACAACAATTAGCAGGTAAGTCTAATTTCACCTTTTCTCCTGGACTATCTTAATAATGATTTATGGACTTTTTCTCCCGGCTACACTAACTGCTTTTACCACATCCCCCAGCAGTGAGTTCCAAAGACTAATTATGCGTTGAGAGAAAAAATATTTTCTCCTACCTGTTTTAAATATATTATTCTGTAGCTCCATGGCATGTCCCCTAGTCCTTGTATTTTTTGAAAGAGTAAACAATTGATTTGCGTCTACCCATTCCACTTCATTCAGGATTTTATAGACTTCAATCATATCTCCACTCAGCAGTCTCTTCTCAAGGCTGAAGAGCCTTAACCTCTTTAGACTTTCCCTATAGGAGAGTTGTTCCATCCCCTTTATCAGTGTGGTCGTCTTTCTCTGTACCCATTCTAATGTCGCTATATCTTTTTTGAGATGCATAGACCAGATTTGCACATAATATTCAAGGTGCGGTCTCACCTTGTAGTGATAGAGAGGCATTATGATATCCTTTGTTTTATTTTCTCTTCTTTGCCTAATGATTTCTAACACTCTGTTTGCTTTTCTGGCTACTGCTACACACTGAACTGAAGATTTCAGTGTATTGTCTATGATCACACCCAGATCCTTTTCTTGGGTGGTGACTCCTAATGTGGAACCTAGCATGGTTATCAATAGTTTGCGTTCTTCATGTATCACCTTTGCGTTCTACATGTATCACCTTGCGCATGTCTACATTAAATTTCATCTCCCATTTGGAAGCCCAGTTTTCCATTTTCTCAAGGTCCTCTTGCAATTTGTCACAACCCTGAATATTTTGGTGACCACGGAGCAGCAGCAATGAAAAAACAGTGCATATGCACAGTGGTTCCTGGCAGATACCTTGCTGTCTGTATGTGTCAATTATGCACAAAACGTTTTAGTTGTGTAGAGAGATTGGTAATCTTTTTTCACAGTTGTTCTCGGTGCTCAAACATATATGTTATGTACTCCCTGAAACATATAAATAGTTTAAATGTGCCATACTACATCAATAAGTTAACAGTTCTCTTTGCCGACGATGCTTTCTTTGAATTAGAGGTATAAGTAGACTTTAAGGGATCAGCCATATAAACCTGGTCCTTAAACAGTCTCTATATACGGCTTTTATGTTGGTAACTGAAGGAATGCCATCACTCTTTTTATAAGTGTTCTTTTAGATATTTTATACATTTATGGCCCCTTTTATATATATATATATATATATATATATATATATATATATATAACTGTTTGTGTGCTCTAATCCTGACCGGGGGCAACAAGCAGCAAAATCCAATCCAATTCCCTGGACTCAGTGCAAGTGAGAAGCAGTGAATGAAAATAAAACACACACATAATTATACCATAACAGAGTCTGCTTAAGGCCTAAGTGAGGAATCTACAGGCCTGCAAACCTGAGCAGTCTCCTATAGGTCCACCCCCTGACTACCTGCAGCACTTCTTTTTATTAGGAAAAAACTACCACATTGTACAATTTCATCTTATCATTCTATATCATGCTTCTTGCTTTGCCTTTTTGTTTATTGACATATTACAAGTCAAGCTAAACGCTACAGGCCCAGTATTGAGGTGGACAGGCTATTCGCCGCGGTGGCGCATAGCCTGCCCACCGACCCCCCCCTAACATGGATATTTACTTTCACGCATGTCTTAAAGATAGGAGAGGTTAGCATCTGGATGTGTTAGGGACTTAGCCGGGATATTCAAAGGGCACTATCCATGTAGGTGCCCTTCAAATATCCCGGATAAGGCCCTTACACGGGTAACTAAGGAAGTTACCTGTGTAAGGGCCTTTGAATATCGGGCCTTACATGTTGCAGGTCATTCCAAGCACAAACATATTGCTCACACTTAATCAGGACATGCATTCTGCAAGCAACAACATTCTGTCTCCCCGAGTACATCTGTCTCCTGCCTAGCTGTCTTTGTAAAGATTGTTTCTGTAAAGATATGACCTTGGCTTCTCTCCTATTTATCTTTTTAAGCTGTTAGGTTCAGAAATATGGACAGTAAGAATTTTGCATTCTCCAGTACCCCAGTACCCCACTTTGAGTTCCTTTCTACAATAACTATATTTTGTAAAAATCGATTAATGCTAATAGTAACACACACAGTCCCCCCTCACCTCCATTTTTATCAGAATATGTTGTGTATGCCTTTTATATGCTTATCGTTCATCCAGTCCCCACTTGTGGGTTGTTGCCTCCCACCAGCAGCTTGGAGACTGAACATGCCACTTTCTTTGACGCCAGGTAGATAGATAGTTGGCACCTCCTACCAGCCTCCAGTATCTCAGTCTCCAAGCAGCTAGTGAGATGGAAACCCAGGAGGACCCACTGAAGGAACAACTAAGGAAAAGCTAGGGTTGTTAAGGACAGGCCAAAATCAAAAGCTTGATTGGTGTGGACAGTGGCAAGTAAAGCTGTTTGAAAAGCAAAAAATAAAAAAACGTTTTAAAAAGTATGAGAGACTATACCGGCAGTAAAACTCTCTGGGGAGAGAGAGCCTGCTGCAGGGTCTTACAGAACCAGTGGGTCCCAATCCCCTGATGACCACAGTGCCTCTCTGGCAAGGAAAGAGTGTTTCTGTGCCATCCCAATGCAGCCAGCATGGTCCTGCTCAATGGCATGGCTGTTCGGGGGCTCTCTGCACCAGATCGCCATTACATTCAGAGGTTCTACCTGCTGGCACAATCTTTTGGCAAGATATTTACTCATGGCACAGGATGTAGGGACCCGGGGGCAGACGGGGAACAGCAGCACGTGGTAAACAGAGTCCAGGGCTAGAGCGGGAAACTCCACCAATTTAAAGGGCTGTGTTTTCAACACTTGGCAAGGAGCATGGACAGGCCAGACATAGGGCTGCTCATTACTCGTGTTTTTTAATTTTTTTCTGGAGTTTTGATCATGAGGTAACCCCCTGAAATTGGGACTGTTTGTCTTGATATAAAAAAACTAAATAAGAAAAGAAGAGATTTAATGCGAAGAAGTGCAGTGTCATGCACATGGGTAGCAGAAATCCAAGGGAAATGTAAGCGATAGGGGGTGAGAGGTTGGTATGCACGGTTCAGGAGAAAGACCTTGGTGTGATCATCTCTGATGATCTCAAGGTGGCAAAACAGTGTGACAAGGTGGTGGCAAAAGCCAGGAGGATGTTGGGCTGCATACAAAGAGGGATTACCAGAAAAAAGGAAGAGGTACTTATGCCACTGTACAAGTCACTGGTGAGGCCTCACTTGGAATACTGTGTTCAGTTTTGGGGACCATATCTTGCAAAAGATGTAAAAAGACTGGAAACTGTTCAGAGGAAGGTGACCAAAATGATTTAGAGCCCGTTGCAGAAGCCTTATGAGAAGAGACTTGAAGACCTAAATATGTACACTTTGGAGGAGAGGAGGGACAGGGGAGATATGATTCAGACCTTTAAATACTTAAAGAAAAATGATGAACAAACAAACCTCTTCCAAAGACGGGGAAGCTGTAAAACTAGAGGGCATAACATGAAGTTGCAAGGTGGTAAATTGAAAGGCAATGTCAGGAAATATTTTTTCACTGTAAGGGTGGTGGATGCTTGGAATGCCCTCCCGATGGAAGTGGTGGGGGCAAACACGGTGACGGAATTCAAAATGGCATGGGACAAACACAGTGGATCCCTTTACAGCAACAGGATAAAAACAAAATAAACTACCATCTAACTTCTGAACCATCTAACGTCTCAACAAATAGGGGTGTCCTACATAGAGTGGTGGGTTCACCCCTAAACAAAGACATGGGAAGGGGTGGCCTGCACAGAGCGACAGGTGCACCTACTCTTGCCATCTTGCTGAGCAGACTAGATGGACCATGCTGGTCTTAACTGCCATCATTTACTATGTTATTTATTTATGTTTTCTTATATACCACGCTATTCTGCATCAGTGCGGTTTACATTGAACAAACTGAAATTACATTGAACAGGGCATTATAACTTGGAGATAACTATTTTACAGGGAACATGGGCTATGGAGGGTTAAGTGGCTTGCCCAAGACCACAAGGAGCACCTGTGGGACTAGAAACCCCAGTCCTTCCGGCCCAAGGTTGCTGTCCTCTAGTGGAATTTGAACCCCTGACCTTCCGGCCTGAAGTACCTTGCCCCAACCACTAGGCCACTTCTCCACTCCACTATGTTACTATGTAAAAGAGTGATTCAGGTGCAGGGAATCTGGCTCAGTAGGAGTGCCTAGGAGAGTGGATCACCCCTTAATTTTGGGCACCTGATTATACCTCTGAAGTCAATCTGTGTGACCTCTGGCTTATGTAGAGGTGCTATTTCAGCAGAGGGATTCTGCTATGGATGCAAGACAGAATCCATGTCTCTGGAGGAATGTCTGAGAGAAAAGAGAGGGGACCAACCCTTGAGGGAAACCAAAGGGGGTTTGCCGGGGCATTCTTCTCTCATGGAAGATAAGGAGGCATCCAAACAGATGGCACAAGAAGCTTGGGAAAAAACCCAGGGGTTCCCCAAGCCCTCGGCTTCTCAAGAGGGTACAGAGGGAGGGCCTCTGGGTGCGTTTTCGCCTGAGTTCATTCTTCTCATGCACAAAGCCTGAGGCAAAAGGAGGAGACTCAGCCAAGGAGCGCTCAAGAGAAGATGCAAAAGCGGAGTTGGGCAGACTCCCCCGCTGGATCACGTGCAGAGGGAGAACCTGCTCCATGCAGGCCCCGGGGGGAAGGCGATCCCGGGGAGAATGTGGGATCTGACCATTCGGGGGGGCTGGGGAGGTGTGGATGACACAGAATGTGAGGATATGGAAACGGAGCCTGAGGAACTCGAGGAAGGCGAGATTCCCCAAGGGGAAGAGGCCTGGATTGTGTGGATGTTCCGCAGGGAGGAACTGGCGGTCTTGATTTCCTATTCTGCTAAA
Organism: Ichthyophis bannanicus; assembly: GCA_033557465.1. Classification (NCBI taxonomy): domain Eukaryota; kingdom Metazoa; phylum Chordata; class Amphibia; order Gymnophiona; family Ichthyophiidae; genus Ichthyophis; species Ichthyophis bannanicus. The sequence goes on from CM066032.1 coordinate 1,420,300,734, forward strand.
GTGCTGAACATGGGCGTAAGCAGCCTGGTGGAAGAAAAGCCATTGGAAGATCCTTTGTTTCAAGCCATGAGCAAAACACAGTCAGTTTTCCCACTCCATTGAGTGGTCAAACAGATGATTCAGGATGAATGGGACATGCCAGAAGCGGAGTTGAAGGGTACCCATGTTCTGACATGGTTGTATCTCCTGCTGGAGCAAGCTAAGAAACTATTCTGTTCTCCCAGGGTGGATGCGGCAGTTTCTGCCATGATGAAGAAGAGCACCATTCCAATGGAGGGAGCCTTGGATCTCAAGGATGTACAGGATAAGAAATTGGAGACATTGCTGAAGCAGGTGCTGACAGTCTGGGAGAATCTGCTATGCAGGGGCCCATTCGAATGCTTCAAGTGGCTTGATTTTTGCTTTTGGCCTGACTCTTGAAAGGGCTAGGTTGAGAAAGCAGAGCTATTTGGCAGTGGTGATTGCAACACTCATGAAGGCCCGCAAGAGGTCTACGTCCCTGGCATATTTCAGGATGTGGAGAACCCTGGCTTATGTCATGGGGGGGGGGGGAAGAATCTTTGAGGCGTGGTGCACAGAGTGTGGTTACCGTCCTATGGCGGCTTCAGTTTCCAATGTGCTGGCCTTTTTGCAGGCGGGCTTGGAGCAGGGGCTAACCTGCAACTCCTGCGAGTACAAGTGATGTCTATCACCTGTTATCTTGATAGAATTCAGGGTGTGTCACTGGCGGCGCATCCAGATGTCGCTCGGTTCTTGCAGACAGTGAAACAGCTAAGGCCACCAGTCTGGGCATTTGTTCCTTCATGGGAACTTAATCTCGTCCTATTTGTCTTAACAAAAGAGCCTTTTGAACCTTTGCAGATCCACACCTTAAAGGACTTGACTCTGAAAACAATCTTCTTGGTTTTCAGAATTAAACCATTTGTTGAGCTAGAAGAATTTCAGAGCTGCAAGCATTGTCATGTCAGGCACCCTTTCTCAGCTTTTCTAAGGAAAGGGTGGTGTTGAGGCTGGTGCCTTCTTTTTTTTGAAGGTTCTGTCAGAGTTCCACCTCAATCAACCACATGCTTCTGGTATTCGCGGGAGTGGAGGATCCAATTCTGCGGCTCCTGGATGTTAAGAGGGTCTTGCGTCGCTATTTGAAGCACATGGAATCATTTCGCAAACCTGACCATCTTTTGTGCTTTTTGCGGGGCTGTGCAAGGGTGAGGCAGCATCGAAGGCATCTATTGCACATTGGGTGAAGGAGGCCATCTCATCTGCATACCTCTTGCATCATAAAGAATTGTCCAGGGGACAGAGGGCGCACTCAACTCACGTGCAAGCAGCGTCGTGGGCAGAATCCAGTATGGTCCCGCCAGCGGATATTTGTAGAGCAGCGACCTGGTCATCCTTGCACACATTTGTGAAGCATTATTGGTTGGATGTACAGGTAGCGGGGGATGTGCATTTTGGGTCAGTGGTGTTTCAGGCTGGGCTCGTGGATCCCTCCCGAGGTTAGTACTGCTATGGTACATCCCACAAGTGAGGACTGGACTGGAGGAACGATAAGGAACGTGAAATTAGGTCTTACCTGCTAATTGTCTTTCCATGAGTTCCTCCAGTCCAGTCCCAAACCCTCCCTGTTTACAGTTTTTTCTCACGAGGTGTTGGTATTCCTGGGCCTGAGGAAGTCCATCTAAGAGTTTGGTCCGGGAGTTGGGCAGCAGCCCCTCGGCAGTTGAGTCTACATGAGAAGTACTCAATTCCTGTCTGGAAGAGGTTGCACTGCAGTACAGTAGCACTTGGAACACGTAAGTGGGTTTACAATGATTAGTACTTGAAGGGAGAGAGTTTTTTGAGTTGTTTTCTGCCTGTTGCATAGAGAATAACAGAAGTTTATGTAGATAAGTTTTCTTATTTGTTGCTCCTGTGAGTTTGCTTTGTCAATAGGATACTGGAGGCTGGTGGGAGGTGCCAGTTATCTATCTACTGGGTGTCAAAGAAAGTGACATGCTCAGTCTCCAAGCTTCTGGTGGGAGGTCAAGCTGCTGGTGGGAGGCGACAACCCACAAGTGGGGACTGAACTGGAGGAACTCAAGGAAAGACAATTAGCAGGTAAGACCTAATTTCACCTTCTGCTTTTAGCACTGAAATGAAGCAATAGATATATTGTTGGTGTTTTAATCAGTTATTAATTCTGTATGTTTATGATTGTTTTATAATATGTTTTATTCTCTTCTGTTCTCTTTTTATTTAGTTTACTGCATTTGCTTATACGTGCTTCTCATTTGAGACATTACACTGGTCTACAAATTTTTAAAAGCTGTCTGTTTCAGAGACAAAAATCTGACAATTCTTATGGATTTTGATGGGCTGAATTAAAAAATGACAATGAAAACCACTGATTGGCTACTGTTTCCAAGATATCTAAGCTTTTCCATTTTACATGCATATATAATATGTTGGTAGTAGGATTTTAATCACAAATTATTATAAACCTAGGTCATGTTTTTATGGTTGCCATATATATGACCTTGATAATATTTCACCTGTCGTTTTTGTTTAAAAGTTTAAAAATCAGCCAAAGGGTTATTTAGATACAACTTATTAAAAAAAGTTAGTATGAAACAGAAAGAAATGACTATGTATGCATTAGTATTCATTTCAAACCTTATTCAGTGTCTACTCAGCATTCCTTGGCTTGTCTCTTGTATTCCCTAAATGGAGTATCTCTTGTCACTGTCCAGCAGTAGTCTGCAAGCATTGGCGAGCTCCATTTGCATTGATATCTTTTCTCTATCACTGCAATGTCCTGATGAAATTGCTCGCCATGCTCATCACTCACTGTTCCATAATTCGGTGGAAAAACATTAAGATGAGAGTGCAAAAAATGTATCGTTAGTGACATGTTACAGCCAAGAATTTTGTATGCATTGAAGAGTTTTTCCATCAACTCCCTGTAGTTGTCTGCTTTGTTTTTTTCTGAGAAAACCTGTTGCTACTAACTGGAAGGCTTTCCATGCTATCCTTTCTTTGCCACTTAGTGCATGGTTAAATGCATCATTTTGAAGAAGGTCATGAATCGGAGGCCCAAATTGGGCTTCACATGGAGCCCAATTCTGAAAGGGCATATTCAGGCTGTCCGGACGACCCCGAGCAGGATAGGCCCATTAGGACCTGATTCTGTACTGTGGGAGCAAAATGTTCCGGTGGCATACAGAATTGGGCCTGAGGACGGTCGGATGCGCCCTTGCATACCTGCAGGGACATCTTCCCCGCAGGCTCCCCTGCCTCCCACGGTGCCGACCCCGCTCTTCCCCACTGCCTGATCCACCCCGCTCTTCCCCAGTGCCTGACCCATGGCTGGCCAGCTGGGGCTTGGATTGGGTGGCGGAGACCTCCCTGAACCCAGCCCCGGCACCAGAGGGGGATGTCCGGCCCCGATCGCCCAGTTCGTGCTGATTATTCCACCTTGAGGTGGAATAATCAGCACGTTCTCCGTCACTCTGCAGGATGTACAGGGCTGTGACCTGAATTAGCCCTGTACGCCCTTTCTTAATCAAAGTGATTTTCCTGTTTTTGTGATGCAAAAGTCACTTCACCACAAATGTAGCAGAAGTGATCTGCAGTGTTCAAAAAATAACGAGGCATCTCTCACTTTAGCTAAACAGAAAATAATTAGACACTGAAAAGACTGGTCTACAGTCAAAATACTACTGACATGTCATGTTCATTAAAAAATATTGCACAATTTGTTCTGCAGAGTGTAATGTAATTAAGCTGAGTTAGGACTGCATCATCTTTGACTTCTAGGAATAACATGATGCAATTAATATCATTTTATGATGCAATAGCTCCTTCAAATTGCATCATTCATTAATTGTTTTGCCTTTAAAGCAAGTACTGTCCAAACAGAAACAGATTTATCACAAATCCAGTCAAAGATGTGCATGTATTTTAGTAATTTATGGTTTACATTGAGATCCCTTCCCATTATAACTCACATATCCTGAGCACTTCCGAAGTCAAGGTCGTATGTACTGACCCAGTAGTGTAAATTGAAAACTAGAGCCAGTAAACAATTTTAAGCATAATTTTCATTCTCAGTAACTCAGACTTAGTAAAGCATGACTGAATTTATTTCAGAAGCATTTTGGCTGTAGAACGGTGTTATTTGCTGTATTTTTTGGAGTCTGGTATTTTGCTTTAATGGAATCTTAATTTTTACTGTGTTCTTTTTATATTTTTCTGTTTGTTAACATTCTTTTATGTATGTATTTATATGTGTCATATTTTTAGACCCCTAGAGAAGGCTATTCCAGCTGAAACCTGACTAAGTTGGGATTATCAATAAAAGAAGCTGTCACCTTCTATCCATCCCTTGTTCTGTAACTATATAGAGCAGCATCTATATAGCTTTGATGAGCCTTTGGATACTTGATTGATGGAAATTCAGTTTGAAAAAGTGATACATTCTAGAGATTTCAGTGAGAAGTATGGCTGCTGCAGGATCTGCTTAAAGCCCTTCATCTGCAGTGAAGACTTATTGTTGAAGGTGTATGGGTAAATCTATACTGCTTAAATTGTTTTTTTTAAGGTTTCCTATGACATCTTTGTATTATTTTTGAAGCCATTTGTTCCATTAAATGTTTAGATCACACAGGTTACAGCAGAAGTGTTGTTGAAGGCTGCTACTGACATACTCATCATGCTTTTTGCAAACCAGAAGAAATATTTCTTTATGGAAAGAATGGTCGATGTGTTGAATAGCCTCCCAGTGGAGGTAGTAGAGTTGAGGAGTGTATCTGAATTCAAGAAAGCATGAGACAAACACAGAAGATGTCTGACAGAAAACAGGGACTGTAAAGCGTAGTAGTTGGCATGGAAGGGTAGACTGGATAAGATCTGCCGTCATTTTTCTATTTCTATGTAACACAATTTTTTGTGACTTCTACAGTCATCATTCTATTTGATTGACATGGTGAATCTGAATTAGCCAATTCTTATGGTTGAGATATAACTGCTCTGATATTCAGGATTTTGGTCAACTATCTTGAGGATCTTTGCAGTTTCCTGGGTCATGCTGCATCTTTGTACCTGGAACCGATGTCAGCCACCATACTGTGGCTTTCTTCAGAGTGAAGTGGTTAAGTAGTGGATACCTGTTCTTTTATATAATAGTCCTCAAACCGGATTGGTGGGGTTGAGGTGAGAAATTTGAATATGAATTTTAGAGGGAAAGTTTGTTGGAGAGAGGCTGGAGACCTCTCTTTTCTCACAGATTGGAAGGTTCTCTGGTGAGTTTAAAGATGTTCTCTCCATAGAGTTTCTTTAAATGTTCTCTTAGGCTTCTGCAGCTAGTATGATCATTTTTGCAGTTTTACAGGTCATGCTGCGTCTTCGCAACTGGAAGCGAACAAACTCTGCAGGGAGAGCATCTTTAAACTCACCAGAGAATCTTCTGATCTGTGGGAAAAGAGAGATCTCCAGTCCAATGGACTTTTCAAAATTCAAATTCAAAATTCCCACCTCAGTCCCACCAATCTGGTTTGAGGACTGCTATAGAAAAGAACATCCACTGCTTAACCACTTCACCCCAAAGAAAGCCACATATGGTGACTGAAATGTCGATTCCAGTTACAGCACAAAGTCGCAGCATGACCCAGAAAAATGCAAAGATTATCATACTAGCTGCGGAAGCCCAAAAGAAAAATGATCTTGAGATTTGGCACAGAGTCTACTGAACGGGTTATCCCAAACATGGATTGAAATCAGCATATCAATATGCCCTGTTTTCCATTTGGGATCTATTACTAGAATATAGACCTCAGCCATCATAGCTACATAACTTCTGCATATTGCAACATCCTTACAGATCTGCTCCCATAGTCAAATTCAATTTACAGCACTGGCATGCTCTGGCATTTCATGATGTCTTTTTAAAAGACCAATGATTGCATTCAGTAGAGTAGCTAATCTGAAGGGCTGGGATGTACATTTGGCACTTCCAGAAGATTTGATCTGTATTAGTGTTACATTGATTGTTCACTAAGCTAATTATTCATTTTGGGGTCGATGCAAAAAGATGTCTCTGAAGTTACATGCTATCAAATCTACTGATAGTGCGTAACTACAGCACTGGCATACAGAAAGGAGCGTATATGCAAATTAGCCACACGTTAAACTGGGCGAGCAAGCCAAACACATGCGCACTGAAGTCGGTGCAAGTTTGGCATGCTCTCCCAGAGAAACAGGGGCACCGCATGGCTAATTTGCATATGCGCCCCGACAGCATTTTAATGGCATCAAGGGCTTTCCCCGATGCCTGGAGGTGTCAGAACTTCCCCTCAGATGATCCAGGCATCGAGGAACGCCCCTGATGCCATCAAAATACTGTAGGGGAGCCGGTACCTCAGACAGAAAGCAAATCTCTAGTGGCCTAGTGGCCCCAATCCCCCCCCACCTGTCCAACTAAAAAAAACCCGGTGGCCCAGTGGCCCTGATTACTCCCCACCCGCCCAACTAAAAAAAGCCCTGGTAGCCCAGCAACCCCGATTCCTCCCACTCGCCCAATTTAAAAATAAAACCTGGTGGCCTAGCAATCCTGAACCCCCCACCCCCCTCCCGGTACCCCCTACCCCCCTCCCGGTACCTCTACAGAGGAGTGGGAGCATTGCCCACACACTCCCGCTCCTGCACCACCATCTTGAAAAATGGTCATGCCTGGCCCCGCGCAGTGCATCCTGGGATGTACCAGGTGGAGTCAGACTGCCATATAAGGCATTTTCTACCCAGGATGCACCGCACAGGGCCAGGCACCGCCATTTTTCAAGATGGCGGCGCAGGAGCGAGAGCGCGTGGCTAACACTCCTGCTCCTTTGTAAAGGTACCGGGAGTGGGGTAGGGGGTTTGGGGCCATTGGGCTACTAGGTCTTTTTTTAATTGGGTGGGTGGGGGGAATCAGGGTTGCTGGGCCACCAGGGTTTTTTTTAGTTGAGCCGGTGGGGGATCCAGGCTGCTGGTCCACCAGGGTTATTTTTAGTTGGGTGAGTAGGGGGATTGTGGCTGCTGGGCCACCAGAATTTTTTTAATTGGGCAGGTAGGGGGATCAGGGCTGCTGGGCCACCAGTGTTATTTTTAGTTGGGCAGGTGGGGGAATTGAGGCCGCTGGGCCACCAGAGATTTGCTTTCTGTCGGGGGCACCGGTCCCTTGACAGTATTTTGATGGCATTGGGAGCTTTCCCTGATGCCTGGATCAAATAAGGGGAAGTTTGACACTCCACTTCAGATGATTCAGACATCGGGGAAAGCCCCAATGCCATCAAAATGCCATTGGGGGCACGCACAACACGTTTAAGCCACCTCAGATCCAGGCGTAGAGATATTGGCACTTCAGCTGGTTACATAATCCTTTATGTGTTTCTCTGCATCGGGCGTGGACAGTATTAGCATGCCATTTTAATACGCGCGGCTCATTGGCCTATAATTTAAATACACTTGATGTTACTGTGTGCGCTTGCTTTTCCTTTGCTGTTTATGTGCGCATCAATCACTTTTCTGTATTTGGCCTGTCGGAACTTATTAGTTGTATTATCTTCATGCAAAGGGCATGTTGGTCTTTCTGCATCGGCCCCTTTGTTTGCAGGCTTTGCCTAGTATAGAAAGGGAACATGTACCACAGAAGACGTTTCACTACTTGTCTTTCTGCTTCAGTGATATGTATTATTATTTGCCCACATCCTTTGATAAAATAGGATGAACAAAATGTTTTACGTTTAGGCTCAAATTTAACATAAGAATAGTCTATGGAATGCCAAAACACAGGAACCAATGGTAGAGCATGGTACTGAGGCACAGCATTCTTTTGAAGACTTATGATGGGCTGTTTTGGAGCAGATTTGATCACTGCAATGGGGTGAGGATATGCTAATATTTTTTCAGTATCAGGAAGCAATTATGGATCTTTATACCACATGTAGGGCCCCTTTTGGCATGAAGACTGAGGAGAGTGGTATAGCCTCTTTTTATGAACTTTGTCTTCTGCATTGTTTGCTGAATGATTCTAGCATTTGCATTAATTTATTTAGGGCTTGAGTGATTGGCTGTTTTGAAATCCGATGACAATTTTAAATGACTATGTCACGCTGCTTTTTTCCTATAATCAGTGTTAAGAAAATGTACACTGCATCACTGTCCGCCAATGCCACTTTCTAATTTCTGCTGAATGAAACATGGCTGTATGTAAACTGGGCATAGTGACAATAATTCAGCTGTTCATTGTAAGTACTGATCAATATTTGGTAAGTGTAGTTTCTGTTCATTGTAAACCGCGCTGATGTCGAATAGTGCGGTATAAAAGAAACTGTAAATAAATAAATAAATAAATAATTTTAATTGCATTAAAAATTATAAAAATCAGGTGTGTGGGCCAGTGATTTGAGGTTCTGAACCTATATACTAGTGGTTCTTATATGATGGTCTCTTCATCATGACTTTAAGGTGCAGTGATTCTTGGGAGAGATGAACACTGTGCATTCCTAGTTTCCCCAATATACTCTACTAGGGGAAACCAACTAGGAAAAAAATTATATTGCGAGTTAGGAAATGGATAATGGGGAGAAGGAGGAATGAACCATAAGTGAAGGTTTATGTTCTGTGGAATCAAAAGTTGCAAAACAAAGGTTATCTAGCTCAACTAATCTCATGCCACAGGATGGCAGCATAACCCAAATTTTACAGACCATATGCTGTGCAGACAGAATGTACATTCTTTTCCTTTATTGATTTTGGAAATGTATTCCAAAGAGCTGTGCCTGCTTTTTCTAAATTTTTCCCCTGTAAAGGTTCAAAATATTATTTCCCTCCATGACCTAAATACCCCGCAGAAATGCCTCTGGGTAATGCGGGTAAAATTGTAGAGCAGTGCACATAACTTTACTCGCACTAAGTGAACACGTTTCAAATGGCTTTGATTGTTGCCCTCGTAAAGACTAGATTTTGTGAGACTATTTAAAAAATAAAAACATAGCACAGTTAACACTAGGATAGTTCTTCAAAATAAGAGTGTCTGGAGTGGAGGAGTAGCCTAGTGGTCAGGGCAAGGTACTTCAGGCCGGAAGGTCGGGGGTTCAAATCCCACTAGAGGACAGCAACCTTGGGCCGGAAGGACTGGGGTTTCTAGTCCCACAGGTGCTCCTTGTGGTCTTGGGCAAGCCACTTAACCCTCCATAGCCCATGTTCCCTGTAAAATAGTTATCTCCAAGTTATAATGCCCTGTTCAATGTAATTTCAGTTTGTTCAATGTAAACCGCACTGATGCAGAATAGCGCGGTATATAAGAGAATGTAAATAAAATAAATAAATGGCATGTTGTCGGTTCTGGTAATCTTTCCTCCCTGCATGACAATAACAAACAGGCTCAGTGTAAAAAAGAAAGAGGCATGGACAAGTGGATTTGTAATTCAAGAGAAGACCAGAAGCAATACGGGCCAGTGGGAGACTAGATTTTTAAAAGGGATACCTGTGGCAAGCTAAATAGTTGGCACAAAGCAAAATGGAGACCAGGCAACAGTACTGAGGGAGGTGCTTTTATTCCAGCTGGTCTGTAATGGCTTTGATGCTGACACCTTTAATATCTTTTAATTGTGAAGTGATGTCTGGAACAAAATCAAAATTACCAAGATCCTGCTTCCTGGTTCTCACACAGACATAAAACACAGCAATCCTTGTTTCATAATCTGTCTTAGTTGGAGTCTGCACATTGTGTCCTTTAAGGTGACTGTCAAAAAGCTAGAAATTAGCAACCCATCTTTAGAAAAAAACGAGATATTGATTAAAATCTTCAGTACCTAATACTTAGAAGGCTATTTTCTCTGAGGGAGTTCGAAGAGTTGTATCCTCAATAAAGAATACAAGAATGAGTTCTACTTTAAGTGATGCATTTTTGTAAGTGCATCTGCTCCAATTTGACATGTAAATGAAATGTATTTCTGTGAAGCAGTTGCAGAACTAATTAAACCTATTGTTAGAATCTTTACATTTACTAAATACAGAACTGAGTTGCCATGGCTGTGTCAGAGAACACTGTCAGTTCAGTTCATTTAGCTTTTTTCTTGTGAATATCTATAAATATCAGCAGCATTAAACTACGGATCCACAGAAGTCTGTCTGAAAAGTGCAGACAAACAGTGAGGCTTAGAGTATTTATTTTTATTTATTTATTTATTTAGCATACATTTGTATACCGCTGCTTCCAGCGATCAGTAGCGGTTTGATTACAGATATGAATTTGTCAATCGTGACAGGAATTTTTGCGGTATACACACACTGATTTGAAGGGAGAAGCACAGCACACGGTGAAAGGACTTACGGAGAGAAAACAGAATTTACATATGCACATATTTACATATTTACATAACTGCACCCAAGTTTCATTGGGAGGTATCTTTTTACCCCCGGGACTATATCAGATTGTATTGACACTGGAAAAGATGTGTCTTGAGTTTCTTTCTGAAATCCATAAGGTCTTTGATCGCTCTTAGTGTGAGTGAGAAAACAATGACTCCAACATGTGATGTACTGACAGAGGATTATATTTTCAGAAGCTGAAGGAAGGAAATTCTGTCCCGGATATCATAAGGAGGAACATAGTTTTCTGCTTTATGGTTTAATAATTTTCTTATTTTCATTTCGGCCAGGCTTACTGTATAAAAAACAAAAGATATACCTCGTATCAAACCCATTATTACATGTAATACTTTGATAACATTAATTTTCCAATGGAAAATAGTAAATCTGAGTGCAACTGACTAAATCTAGCTTAGAAAATAGTAAGCCATGGAGTAAAAAAATTAACAATCTATTGTATTCACCAACACACTTTGCCACCTGCTTGTTAGAGATAACAAAATGATTCCCAGACCTTAAGGAACTCTTTCCTGTGCCTCCACTGCAGACATTCTTTCCGTTCTAAAAAGGGCATGCATTTGATTCCTCCACATTGTCACAGCTGGCGCTGTTTCCCCTATCCACAGTAACATTAGATATCTCTTGGCAATTGAGCAAGCTTTTCTCACAAATAAAATTGTTGCAGAGTTAGTTATAGAGAAATCATCAATGACGTCTAATGAGTACACCGCTGTTTACGGTGGGGGTAATTTTAAAAGCCTTAGTTGAGATTTGGATGTCCGAAGGCATGCATGCATGCAAGCCATTTTACAAATGGCTTTTAAAGACATCTCTGCTGTGGGGACAGCCAGATAGGCAGGGGACGTGGTGGAGGCCATGAAGGGGACGTGGTGGAGGCCATGCAGTGCACTTAGATATCCCTATTATGGCCATAAAACATCCAGAGGGTATAGAGAAGATGGCACTCCACCATCCCCAGTACTCTCCACAATTGAAATGATGGCAGGAGTGGGATTCAAACCCTGGCTTCCTTGATCCTAGCTCACTACTCTAATCATTAGGCTGTTCCTAGACATCCCCTGTCTTTAATGCTATGCCGGGGATGTCTATGGTGATGCCCCGCAGACATTGGTATTGGGCGCATCCACATTTGTGAAATCGTGCACAAACTTGGACATGCTTGCTTTTTTATCAGACATTGTGGCTTGGACATTCCAGATCGCACTTGGACGTCATTTGTGAAATGTACCTTTCTGTTTATAAGGTCCTGGACATGTGCACACACTGTATTAAAGAGGAGGCAATGGTAGAACAAGATTATGAATATAAGGACCCTCTGAGTGTTGACATTTCATACAGATTTTAAGGCAAAGGGGAACTGGATTTAGATTGTGCCTTTCTCAAAAGCTCAAGGTGAATTACATTTAGGTTCAGAAGGTATTTTCCTGTTCCTGGAGGGCTTACAATCTAGGGGACACTTTTACTAAAGTGTGCTAAGCGGTTAACATGTTCTAGCACGTGCTGTTAGTAATGGGGTCACTGGCATGACAATTACCACATACTAATTTCTCCAGTAACTACATCGTGTGATGAGGTGAGGAATGGGTGGATTAGGGGAGGAGAATGGGCGTGCAGAGCACATGGTGGTTAGCATAGATACATATAATGTTGCACTATGGCGTGTGTCACATCAAGCCACAATCAAGTCTCACCATAGTGGAGCATTTTCTTTACACTGGAGAGTGCCGCTGTTTAGAGATACTGCAGCTACAATTCAGTACATACTGAAGTGTGCAGGGTCTGTTGTGTACTAAGATATTTTGGTGTTTTACCCCTGATGAAGATTTATTGTCGAAACATGGCCATGTAGGGTGTGCTGCAACAACAACGATTTGTATTCGAAGATTTTATTAAAGAAGAATTTATCTCTTGCTGTGTGTGTCCTCTGGTTTCTTCTAGAATAGTGAAATTCACATTTACAGGGACATAATTTGAAATAAATATTTGCCTAGTGTCTCAGGTCATGATTTTGGAAAACAAACTTTGGTTCCAAAATAGATCTTATTATTGATACCATTTCTGTGATAATTGTTCACACCAGATTCAGACATGCAAAAGTCTTGTGCAGTATTTAGCTTCATTCATTTAGTATGCCCCAGGCAGAGCACTCTGCTTATGCTGCCATCTTTAAGATCAAATGTTTGAGTCAGCATTTAATTTATAAAATCTTGAAAACTGCTGGACTCTAATGTTATCATAGTGACCATTGAATGAAAGTCATGCATTTTTCAATCACATGGTCTTCTCTGAGTTAATCAGAGTTTCGGTTACCAATTTATGGGAATTGTTGTATGGGACTGAAAATATTTGAAATTTGTAGGTGCTAGCAGGAATTTTTAGGAGCCAGGAAAAAACAAATTGAAATCTACCTGTTTAATCATAGAAACATGATGGCAGAAAAAGACCATACAGCCTATCCAGTCTACCCTTTCATGCCAACTACTATAGTCCCTTTTTTTCCTTTAGAGATCTTTTGTATTTGTCCCATGCTTTTTTGAATTCAGATACAGTTCTCGTCTCTACTACCTCCACTGGGAGATTATTCCATGCATCTACCATTCTTTCTGTAATGAAATATTTCCGCGTATTATTCCTGAGTCTATCCCCTTTCACCCTTATCCTATGTCCCCCTGTTGCAGTAATTCAATTGAAAGAGGCTCTCCTCCTGCATATTTATGCCATGGAGGTATTTAAACATCTCTATCTTATCTCCTCTCTCTTGCCTTTCCTCCAAAGCATACATATTGAGATCTTTAAGTCTGTCCTCATATGCCTTATGTCAAAGCCCACTGACCATTTTGGTAGCCACCCTCTGCACCGACTCCATCCTGTTTATATCCTTTTGAAGGTGTGGGCTTCAGAATTGCACACAATACTCACAAATGAGGACTTGTCAAAGACTTATACAGTCACCATCACATCCTTCCTGCTGGTCATTCCTCTCCCTATGCACCCTAGTATCCTTCTGGCTTTCACCATCACCTTTTTTACCCATCCAGCCACCTTAAGATCATCAGAAACAATTACTCCCAGGTCCTGCTCTTCTTTCGTCCTATATTGTACCATTCCCTTGGAATTTTGCAGCCCAAATGCATGACCCTGCATTTTTTAGTGTTAAATCTCAGCTGCCAAATTCTCGACCATTCTTAAGCTTCGCTATATCCCTCCTCATATTTATTTATTATTTATTTAACTTATATACTGCTTTTCTACAAGTCAAAATGGTGTACATTCAGGTACTGTATGTATATATTTCCCTTGTCCCGAAGTGCTCACAATCTATGATTTTGTACCTGAGGTAACAGAGAGTTAAGTGGCTTGCCCAAGACCACAAGGAGCACCTGTGGGACTAGAAACCTCAGTCCTTCTGGCCCAAGGCTGCTATTATCTAGTTCTTCCTAGGTGTCAGATAATTCTTTTGAGAACCATAGTGACTTTCTTTTCCATTTATTTACTTTCCTAACACAAAGGTTTGTTGCGTTAAAATATCCTCTTCAGTTGCCCACTGCTTTTCTAAATCCCCCAGCTGTTCCCATCCCACTAAAGGTTCTTTGTAGCATTGTTCCATCTTGACAAAGTTAGTCTTCTTAAAGTCTAGGACTCTCACTTTTGAATGGACTTTATCAGCCCTAGTCATTATACTGAACCACACCATATGGTGATCACAGGATACGAGATGATCGCCCACTACAACATCAGAAACACTTTCCCCATTAGTAAGCACCAGGTCCAGCATGGCTCCCTCATGTTGGGTTCTGTTATCAGTTGCCGGAATAATTTTCCCTGTAGAGAATCTAGGATCTCATTACTTCTAGATAACACTGCAGCAGGGATGTGCCATCCTCTCCGAGAACCTGCCTGATTACAACTGCCACGTTCTTGAGCATTTTCAGAAATATAAGTTGTATACCAGTTAGAGAAATGTGAAGTCAACAAGAGGTCCATAGAATTTCTGGGTTGCATCATTTCCCCTGATGGCATCTGGATGGATCCCTGGAAGATCACAGTAGTGAACAAATGTCCAGTCCCAAAAGACATCAAAGGAATCCAGAGATTTCTAGGATTTCCCAGCCTCTGCTGGCAATTTATCCAAAGGTTATCCAGAGTGTCCACTCCAGTGATGGAAATCCTGCCCTGTTCTAAAGGGGCTAAGAGAAACCGTGAACATTCCATAACATCTTCTACGACTACTACTACTACTGAACATTTGTATAGCGCTATAAGACGTCTGCAGCACTGCACAGGCACATGTAAAAGACGGTCCCTGCTCATCAGAGCAGCAGCAAAGAGGTGCATTTTCAGTCTGGATTTGAAAAGAGCCAGAGAAGGCGCGTGACATACAGACTCAGGTAGTTTGTTCCAGGTATAAGGAGCAGCAAGGTGAAAGGAGTGAAATCGGGAGTTAGCAATAGAAGAGAAGGGCACAGATAGAAGCGATTTGCCAGAAGAGTAGAGTTCCCGAGGAGGCGTGTAGGGAGTGATAAGAGGAAAGATAGTGAGGAGTTGCAGAGAGAATGCACATAGGTCAGCAGGAGAAGTTTGAACTGGATGCGGAAACGGATAGAGAGCCAATGAAGTGACTTGAGAAGAGGGGTAATATGAGCATGACGAAGCTGGTGGAAGATCAGCCACACTGCAGAGAGTTGAACAGATTGAAGGGGAGAGAGATGATTCAGAGGGTGACCAGCAAGGAGTAGGTTACAATAGTCTAGAAGGGAGGTGACTAAAGAGTGGATAAGTGTCTTAGTAGCGTGTTCAGAAAGGAATGGGTGAACTCTGCTGACATTATAGAGAAAGAAACTTTAGACTTTATATATCAGTTGAATGTGTGTGGAGAAGGATAGAGACGCATCAAAGACGACTCCAAGGTTGCGAGCTGAGGAAACAGGGAGGAGTAGAGAGTTATCCACAGAGACTGAGAAAGGAGGAAGGGGAGAGGAAGGTTTAGGGGGAAAAATAGGAAGCTCAGTTTTGGCTATGTTCAATTTCAAGCGGCGGTGAGACATCCAAGCAGTAGTGTCAGAAAGGCAGACAGAGATCTGGGCCTGGATTGCCAGAGAGGTTCCAGGTGTAGAGAGTTAGATCTGGAAGTCATCAGCGTAAAGATGGTACTGAAAGCCATGGGAAGAGATGAGTGCACCAAGGGACTGGGTATAGAGAGAGAAAAGGAGTGGACCCAAGGCAGATCCTTGGGGTACATCAACTGAGAGTAGGATGGCAGTAGAGGAGGATCCACCAGAACAAATACTGAAAAAGTGATGAGAGAGATAAGAAGAGAACCAGGATTTCACAGAGCCCTTAAAACCAAACGAGGACAAGGTATTGAGGAGAAGGTTGTGGTCAACAGTGTCAAAAACAGCAGAAAGGTCAAGAAGGATGAGGATTGAGTAAAGGCCCTTGGAATTTGCAGAAGCAGGTCACTGGAGACTAAGGCAAGCACCATTTCAGTAGAATGTAAAGGACAAAAGCCAGATTGTAAAGGATCCAGGAGGGCTTGAGAGGAGAGAAAGTCAAGGCAATGGCAGTGAAATGCACATTCAAGTAGGTTAGAAATGAAGGGGAGGAGGTAGGTCGATAATTAGGACAAGTAGGGTCCAGTGAGGGTTTCTTGAGGAGTGGTGTGACCACAGCATGCTTGAAGGCTGTAGGTACAGTTGCAGTGGAGAACGAAATGTTGAGAATATGAGAGATGGAAGGGGCTGCAGTGGAGGAGATGGAGCTTAGGAGACAGGTGGGAATAGGATCAGAGAAGCAGGTGGGGAGTTTGGAGGAGGAAAGAAGATGTGTGGTTTCCTCCTTAGAGATCATACAAAAGGAAGAAAGGATAGCAGAGGTAGTGGGGGGAGGGGGGGGGAGTTGGGAGTGAAGCGGGGGAGGAGGGGAAGTAGCTGACTTCATGAGGAATTGGAGTGTGATCTTGTGTATTTTATTATGGAAATAGCCAGGGTTTGGGCCAAAAGAGAAGGAGGGATCAGAGGTGGAGACAACTTGAGGAGAGAGTTGAGAGTTGTAAAGAGACAAGAGGGTCAGAGGTAAGAGAGTTAGTCAGATGGACATAATAGTCTTGTTTGCGAGTGCTATTGCTGACTGGAAAGAGACAAGCATGAATTTGAAGTGTAGAAAGTCTGCAAGGGTGTGGGATTTGAGCCAAGTGCACTCAGCTGAACAGGCACAGGAATGTAGATAGTGGGTAGTGGAGGACAGCCAGGGCTGGGGTACAGTACACCTCATAGGACGTGGCATGGGCGGAGAAGGGCATCCAGATCAGTGGATAGTGCAGTGCTATAAGAAGCTACTGCCTCATCAACAGACTCAGATGACATAGTGGAGGAGAGAGGTGATGAGACAGTGGAGGAGAGATCCAAAGGGTCAATAACATGAAGATTTCTTAAGAAGTTGGAGGAAACAGGGTGAGGTTGAGGTGGCAGGTGATGAAGAGTGAAGCTTAGCAGGTGATGCTTCAATAAGGGAAAAGCTGAGGTACAGAAGTTTGAAGGTAAGCAATTAGAGAAGCATAGAAGGTCAAGGCAGTGGCGTGCTGGTGAGTGGAGGCAGTAGAGCAAAGCTGGAGGTCAAATGAGTAGGTAAGGGAAAGGAGCTTTAAAGAATAAGGGTCAGGGGGGTTGTCAACATGAATTTTAAAATCCCTGAGAATAAGCGAGGGGGAAGATGAATCCAGAAAGAAGGAAAGCCACGAGTCAAAGTCAGTGAGAAAGGTAGAGGTGGACTTGTCAGGAGGTTGATAAATAACAGCTAACTGGAGAGGTAGTGGATTAAAAAAGTGGATGGAATGGACTTCAAAGGAAGAAAGGAGTGAGACTGAGGTAGCAGGAGGGGTTGAAATTGGCAGGAAAGAGAGAGTCGAAGCCCAACACCACCACCACAGCCAATGGGACAAGGCGTATGGAAAAACTGATAGCGGCCATGACAGAGAGCAGTGACTGATGCTGAGTCTTCTGGGAGGAACCAGCTCTCTGTTAGAGCAAGAAGATGGAGAGTATTAGAGATAAAGAGATCATGAGTAAAGGCAAGTTTATTTGAGATGGAGTTTGCGTTCCACAAGGCACATGAGAAAGGAAGAGAGGAAGTGGAAAGGAAATGGATATGAATAAAATTGGAGCTGTTGCACAAAGATCTGTTCTGAGAGTGTGACAAAAGTCTAGGGGGGCAGGGTTGGGGTTGATATCTCTGGAAGAGAGAAAAAAAGGAGTAGAAGAGTGCAGGGCAGAGAGGAGACAGCACTGTGGTAATGAGGGTGAAGCTCAAGAGCTGATGATAGGGTAGAGGACAAGATAGTGGGGGAACTGAGGATAGTAAAGGGGAGATAAGGGGGGTCTTGAAGGTGTAGAGAGGAGGGGAGACAATTAGGGAATATGAGGAATAGGAAGAGAAAGTGATGAGGAGCCATAAAAGAGAGAGTTGGAAAGAAGAACAGATGTCAGAAGAAATAAGGACAGATGAGAGAGAGATCACAGAGGATTAGGTGCACCTGTGAATTTATGTGGCAATGAGCATAAGATAGCTATAAGAGACTGAACGCCAGAGGTGGGTGGGTAGAGGGATTGGTGGGAGGGAGGGATAAAAGTTATGAAGATATGTAGGAGACATGTACAAATGGAGAAAAATGAACCAACACAGGAAGTACAGAGAAATAAATAGCACACTAACAATGATAAAATAAATATATTAATAGACACACAGAATTCACAGGCTGACAAGTAAATGTGCCCAAACTGGCAGCAAAGCAGGTAAGCAGCTCCTCGGTGCTGAGGCAGAGAGAAATCAGCACATGTGGGAAACAAAACAGGAAGATAGGGTTAAGCACAGCCTCAGGAGGGCAGAGAGGTTAGGGAGATTAAAGCAAGGGGCAGGAAGATGGAAAATACTGGATAAAACACCAGAACGGAGAAGAAATAGGTAATGGATTAAATGTTAGCTTGGCCTCAACAGACAGAGACTCGGAAGTTGCAAAAAGTTATGAGGATATGTAGGAGACAGGTACAAATGGACAGAAAGTACAGAGAAATAAATAGCACACTAACAATGATAAAATAAATATATCAATAGACACACAGGACTCACAGGCTGGCAGGAAAATGAGCCCAAACTGGGGGGAAAGCAGGTAAGCAGCTTCTCGGTGACCCAGAACAGCCATTCATTGTGGAGGCTGATATCCAGAGGGGCAATAGGAGGTGGGGGTTGGGGAGGAGTACTCTCTTGAGAAGGCGGCACTGGGGAATCTCCTCCTTCTGTGTATATTCAGCTCACAGTAGTTAACTGTAGCTGAGAAAAATTACCACATCTACAAGAAGAGTCGTTAGCTATCAAAATTGCCTTTGAGGAATGGTGCCACCTTCTTGAGGAAGTCTGCCATCAAGTCCAGGCCTACCATAAGAATCTGGAATTACTTAAGCCTTTGTGAAATATGAACTATAGACAAGCTCATTGGTCACTGTTCTTTTCCTATTTCAATTTTGTTGTGATCTACTGATCAGGCACCCAGAATAACAAGGTCGATGCCCTCTCCCAGAGAAAAGGGAATGAGGTGCCAGAGCCTCCTATCATTCTGTCCAGAGAACGTCATCCTGGCACCTGTTAAATGGACACCCTGGAGCATGTGAAGGTGAGTTTGCCCAATGATGAATTTGTGTAAGATCCACAGCAGGGAATGATAAGATCGAGATGACTTGGAGCTGGTTTCAAGGATTCCTGTATAAGACAGACAAGCTGTATCCAAGGGAAAGACATGCCGGGAAGTGCTTCAAAACTGTCACAATGCCTTACTAGCAGGGTACCCTAGCGTCTATAAGACTGAGAGTTAGTGGGCCAAGATATCTTGTGGCCAGGGTAGGACAAGATATTATGGAATGTTACATCCTATGACATCTGTGCCCGAAAAAAAGTTCCACGGGGCAACCTCAAGGTCTGTTAATGCCACCACCTACACCATCTAAACCTGGGAATGGATTTTCATGGACTTCAATAAAGATTTATCCATGTTGCACAAGAAATTCACCATCCTGGTAGTTGTGGACTCTTTATCCAAAATGACCCACTTCATCGCTGCTGAGATGGTGGACATGCTCATCCAGGCAATGGTCTGTCTTGACGGACTACCTTCCCACACAGTGTATGACCGAGGTATCCAGTTCATCACATGATTCTGGAGAGAGGTGATGAAGGTTCTGAACATCCAGGCCCACTTTTCTTCAGTCTACTATCTGCAATCCAGCAGGCAAATAGAACATGTGAACCAGACCTTGGAAAGGTACTAATAGTGCTTCTCTAGTTGCCACCAGAACAACTGGACCCCATCGCTGACTTTGGCAAAATTTGCATTACTTCCCATGGCAGAACATTTCTCAAATAAGTTCTTGCTATTCTTTACCAATAATGGCTTTCATCTTCGTTTCTATTCCAGGAATATCCAAAACTCCAGGGTTCCAGTGATCACAGACTGGGTTGAGGCTTTAAGCAATCAACATTCCTAAGTACAACAGGAGTTGGAAAATGCAAAAGAAGCCCAGAAAAGGTCTGCTGACAAGAAATGAGAGACTTCTCAGTTTGCCGTTGGAGACAAAGTTTGGGTCTCCACCAGGTATCTGAGGAATAGAAGACTTACTGGAAAGTTAAAGCACGATCCATGAGCAAAGGAATCCAAGGACTTATTGGGTGCATCATGGAGTGGGGCAGGGAACATGCTTTGTAGTTAATTGATGGTAACTTACCGTGCACTAACTGTTAAAGCAGCCAATAATGCTCCCATGTGATAGCTAGCCTGGGGCAATATCTCGGGCCCATGCTAATTGCAAAGGGATAGGTGGACACACCCCTTGACTAATGCATACCCCTGTGCTGGTAATACAGCCCACACGAGCATCACCAATGTGGGCTTTAGTAAACATGTCCCACTATGCACTAATTTTTACAACTAACGGGTGGTAACAGCATGACTTAGCATGACTTTAGCACAGCTTAGTAAGGGGTACTCAGTTTGATAAAGGAATCTTTAGTAGAGTTAATAATGTTTCCATGTATCTTCGTGTATTTTCTGGTATGTATTGTCAATTGGCAATATGAAGTGGTGGTTTTATATGTAATTTTTGTTTCTAAGAGAATATTTTTGTTACAGGCATATTTTCTATAGATGATTGATCTATACTATTATAGAACTTCCCGATAAAGATGTAAGCCGAAACACGATCATGTTGGGTTTTAATTTTGTGTTGATGTTTAATTCCAGCTTATATTTATTTCTGTTTGAATGCCTGTTGATAAATAATAATGTTTTCATTTTTTTTGGTTTTGTTTCCTGTGTGCCACCATTGATTGCTTGGAACCTCCGTTCATTATGAGGAGAGTTTTGGTGCTTTCTCTAGCTCCTTTTGGTTTGCCTTTTTGCTTTTTTGTATAAACTGGAAGTTGGCAGCAGAGGGAGACAGAAGTAACAGACTGGGCAAGAGTGAAACCGTGGTGCAGCCCTGGAGATGGTGGGTAAGTGCTGCATCATGATTTTGGGGCTGCTGCTGTTGCTGCTGGCCCCAGAGAGGGGCAGCAGTGATAATGGGCGTGGGGGGAGCAGCAGGGGCAGCAGGATGGAGGTGCCCTAAGTGGAGGGCCCACTTAGGGCACCTCCAGTCCTTGCACCAGCCCTGATAAAAGCCTATCCATGTACGTTAAGTCATGGAAAATACAAGAAATACCCACGATCATGGCACGGATCTTAATGCGTCTCCTTATAAAATTATCTCCTAAGTGTGCTATTTTACCTGGATAAAATACCCACAATTGAAGCAGGTGCAAATATTTGTAGCTACATCTTCCAGCTTTGATTATAATAATTATTGGTGCAAATCCCATGGTAAAAGCTACCTGTGCTGTGTGTACCAATGAGGGAAGTTTAATTATTGCCTCCATTATGGATATATATTGCCGATAGCAAAACGTGTGTGCCGCCCTATAAGAAATACAGATGAATATTAAAGATCTAGCAAGTTAATCTTAATCTTTTAAACTGACCTGGACCAAAAGATAAGAACAAACAGACAAACCACAATTCACTACTGCACTGTAAAAATATTCTTACAGTAGGATTTCAGTTATCAGAGATAGAGTACGTCAATCCTGGTTTTGCTGTTTTCCGTGTAAAAGCATGTAGTTTTGCATTTCCAAGAAAAATTGGATCTATGATTTCTTACATGTACTGTATCAGAATCAAGGGGCCTGTCTCTGATTACTTGGAGTTAAATGGCATCCCTATGTTACAAGGAGATAAGGCGAATCGAAATGATTAGTTCAGTATTGATATTAATGACCTTAACTAAGGCTTTTGTATAATTTGCAATAAGTTCTCTTTTAATGTACTTCTCTGCCATTTGTCAACAGGTGGCACTATATGACTTTTTTCTGTGTTCCTTCAGAAGCCTGAGGCCTATAATTGTGTAAAATTAGTCTGATTTTCTGGCGACAGGATTCAATAATAAGATTTGTATAAAGACAAAAATATCTTTTATGTAAATTATTCTACCTAGCAATATGTTCTGCTAAAATTCTAATGC
The DNA here is from genome assembly GCA_033557465.1 of Ichthyophis bannanicus. NCBI lineage: Eukaryota > Metazoa > Chordata > Amphibia > Gymnophiona > Ichthyophiidae > Ichthyophis > Ichthyophis bannanicus. Next base: position 1,420,322,741 of record CM066032.1, read on the forward strand.
ATTTTCTCAACCTCTAAGCTGTTTTTGCACACTTTCAGTATGTGTCATTGATATGTTTACTAAATAGAGTGCAGTGGCATTTGCTTAAATGATAAAACTAATTATGTAATCATTGAAAGCTTCAGCATGATTGCCCAGTTTCCAAGCGAATGAGGTCTCCATTTCCCTGGGTAACTTTGTAATTTCACAGGTAGCTGATGTAATTTGAAGATTATAAATTGGAGAGGAGCAACCAGGATCTGGGTCACACAGAGCAAAGGCCTGAATCCTGGATTTGCACATGAAGATCCCTTATTTTAACTCATGACATGCAATGAGTTAAAATGAATTCTAGCTTAACTTGTCCATTCTGACCTAGAAGTCTCCAGTAACCTTGAGAATAAACATTAATATTGTAACCCAAATCAGCCTTCACAAAACAGGACAGTCCTTATATTCATAAACCCCCATTCCAGATCATTCTGGCACTCTTCTTGTCCCAGAATGCAAGTGAATGAGATTAATGAAAACCAAAACTCAACCAGCTCTAATATCAGAGATGCCAAGGGTGAACTATTCCAAAGAGTGAGATACTGTATACCACCCCAGAGAGTGGTGGAAGTCTAAAGAGTGAGATTTTTCAGATGGTGCATCCAGGGTATATATCTAGAAAGATTTAGATATAGTGTTCCTTTGCCAATGGAAAAAGCAGCATAAACTGACACTTGCTTTTCATGGCATGAACCGCATAGATGTGCCAGTGCCTGTATGACACCACATACTGTACACTTATTGATTTATTTAACATTTCTTATATACTGCCTTTTATGATATCAAGGTGGTTTATATTGAACAAACTGAAATTACATTGAACAGGGCATTATAACTTGGAGATAACTATTTTATAAGGAACATGGGCAATGGAGGGTTAAGTGACTTACCCAAGACCACAAAGAGCACCTGTGTCCATTTCTTTGTTACATATGTCATGTATACCTGGTAGCACACATCTCAGACATGTTTGGGGGTTGTTTCAGAGGTGTGCCCACATCACAGCAGCAGCAGTGACATATGTGGACTGCCATTCACATGGGGTTGCCTCTTAATCGTCACATTGCAGTCAGGCAGCATACCATGTTAACATTCCCCGGGAGGGGGTGTGTGGGCAGTCCGAGGGGGAGTCTTGGACAGGCCCATGGTGTGGACATGGGTTCCCCTGGTCATATATCATGCTACGGTTGCATTATGTGCATGTCCGGCCCAGGGACATGTCTATAGCAGACTGTTTGCCCCCAACACCACATCCATGGGTGAGCATGTGCATGGAGACGTGTTCTTCAGGGCTCATGCAGGTGCTCTTCAGCTGCCCCGGCCCTCGGACATGGGGAATGGTTTGGGATGTCTTCACACATACTGTATTCTAGGACGTTAGGTGTTTCCAATCCTACATGTTCCCACGCTGTACCTGCTGATGCCATGCCCCTCAGGTAGAAAGTGCATCTCCTAGGCTGGCTGTCATAGCGAGCAGCGTGTTGATGCACTGTGGACATTACTATCACTGTGCTATTGCTATGTCTCATTCCCTCTCATGCTTTGTGGGTCAATGCCTAGGCCCAGTGCACACCTGTAATGGGTTACAAATTGCAAATTTCAACATGTATGTCGGGACATAACTACCATCACATGGTATATTGCATTCTGGGGCAGTCTCGGTGATTTCCACCATGGTCATCTGTACAGACCCGCCTTCAGTGGCTTCAGGTGGACTCACTACAACCTGCTCAATAGCACACCGTGCATCATGGGCATGCATCAGCGCTGTTTGCAATGTTGAGTGCCCCTATTATGGGGGACCCTTATCTTTGTCGCCCTTATCTTTGAACATTTGGATGTGGTGGGCCCTCTCTGGCTTTGCCTGCCTCATCACACTGACACCTGGTAACAGTGTGCTCATCCATACGGTCCAGGTACTGGCCAGGCTTTCATGTCCCACCTGCCCTGCTGCTGCCCAAACCAGCTCCCCCCCCCTGCTTCTACCTACCTTTCCTCTCTTCCCTAAACCCTTCCTCGGCAACTCCACTCTTCTGGCAGATACCTTTTATATGTGCCCTCCTCTTCCGCTGCCAATTCCAGACTTTGATCTTTCTACCTTGCTGCTCGTTATGCTTGGAACAAACTATCTGAGTCAGTACATCAGGCTCCATCTGTGGCCCTGTTCAAATCTAGGCTAAAAACTCACTGCTTTGATACTGCCTTTGGATCCTTATCCCCCTAGTCTCCTGTTCACCTCCTATGTGTTTCGTTACCATTCCCCTAGATAAATCCTAGTCCCCACATGTTGTGTTGTCTTTCTGGATTAGACTGTAAGTTCTTTTGAACAGGAACTATCTCTTATGTATCTCTGTACAGCATTGCGTATGCCTTGTAGCGCTATACAAACTATAAGTAGCAGTAGTAGTAAATGAAATCGGAAATCAATTGTAGTGTAAACAGTACAAAGAGGGAAAATAAAGGTTTTAAAAGTACCTATGAGAGGCAGAAGTTGGACATCAGAAAACCAAGCAGAAAAATGGGAAGAACCTTGTACCCCTCAGACTCAAGAGTTGGCATCAGCAGAGCAGGAAGCTCTCCCCCCCCCCCCCACCACTCCTGACAGAGAAGGAAGAATGATGTCACAGTCCAAATAAGGAAAGGAAAGAAATGCCTGTCAGGCATGTTGGCTCAGAGACTCCCATAAAAAAGAGGAGGCTTGTGCTGGGGGTTAATCTACAGAGCAAAAGATGAAAGGAAGCCTCATACTCTGAGCAGAAAGCCTATGTACATGGGAAGGGGCTGTACCCGAGAAAGGGGAAAGCTCTGGTTTCCTTTCTCCATCGACAAGCAGGATGAGTCAGCCACACCTGGTGATGTCATCCGACAGCACCATATGGACGGAAGTGCCAAGGTGCCCCTACCACCTGACCCACCCCTACGTGGCTCAATTTAGCTTCTTCCGTCTTGCCAGAAGGACTGAATATTCAGCTGTCCACCACTAGCCTGCAAAGACAATGGAAAAGGAGAAGAGAGAAAGAACCAGCAGCCAAGAGAAGAAACCCTTCAAGCTTCAAGAAGTACCCCAAGTGTGGGAAAAAGTTGAACCCCACCGACACACACAACCAATATCCAGTGTCTGGGGGCATCCCATCACATGGAAGACTTCTCCCACTATACTTGCATGTCTCCAAGGGTACGCCGGTCCCATAGACATGCACTACAAGAGTTCCTCACCTCATTGGAGGCCACAGTGTCCACAGGAAACCAACACTGATCTTCCTCTCTCCAGGAAATCTTCTCAGCACTATGAAGAACAGCAGCTACATGGTCACCAAAATCTACCCACAAGGTCCACCTGTGGCATGGGATGCACCCCTGCAGGCCTCCATCCCCTATCCAGTGGCAGCAACAGCAGCCACGGCAGCATCTTTGAATGCTTCCCAGCCTAAATGGCCCCTTGATCCAGCTCCTGAGGCACACAGGAACTGTGCACTTCTGCCACCAGCCCCCAATGTGGCCCTCCTCGGCACTGTTCACTCCCTGGACCAGCAAATCCTGCACAAACTGCAAGCTCTGCCCCCTCAGTGTGATTAGATGGTGCCACGGCAGCAGTGATCATCACCATGCCAAAGGGGGGGGCCTGGCATGGCATAGTCTCCACCCCCAAAGCCCTGACAATCCTCTATCACCCCCCCATAGGTGGCTTGGCACCAAGGAAGATGAGAGACAGGGGAAGACACAGGCAGAGACCTGCAAGCAGATACAGTCAGCACAGATTCCTCTGCAGTAGCAGCAGTGGTGGTTCCAGGACCCCCAGCTACAGAGGCAGACAACACAGGGCAGAAGACCCTTCAGCTCCAGCAGTGCAGGTACTTCTGGCAGCCCAGCTCGAAAGCACCGCCACCATGACAACTCACCGAGAAGATGGCACTGCAGCTCTATACGATGCAGCCCAAACCTGACAGCTGCTCACACCACAGCACCCACTCCACGTCCAGCTCCACCGAGCATGCCAGCATCGGTGGGCATGTTGGACCTTCTGGTCTATTTCCTGAGTACAACACGCAACCCAACAAACCCAGGGAACACAGCTCATCACTGTTGCGACAATGCCACAATCCACATGGATGCCATCAACCCATAGATCCATTTTGCCTGCATGTTTTTCACCAGGACCTGCGACAACAGACAGCAAAGGTGAGGAAGTGGTTACCCAGGGCTCCAAGGGGAGCTATGACTACCCCTCACATTCTCCAGGCAACCTGCCAGAGGCATCACCACTATTGCCTTTGCTGCCCTCCCCACCAGAGGATCTCAGCTATCTCAAGTTCCTCCAGAAGCTTTCCACCTGCCTCACACTATCCCCTGCTGACACACCAAACCCCACAAATGAGGTTCTGGGTCTCCTCAAATATCTTGATGCCTCCAGATCACAATGGTAGCATTTCCAGTTCACAAACTCCTCCTTGACAACCTGTTAAAGATCTGGCAGACACCGTCTTCAGGATCTAGCACCTCCAGGAAGCTTGATTCCAAGTACCAGGGGCAGCCATCCCCCAGCTTTGAAAAGACACAGCTACCTCACCAGTCCAGCATTATCGAATCTGCACTGAAATGAGCTAAAGGATCCCACTCCCACTCCAGTGCACCACCAGGAAAGAACCATAAGATTTTGATGAGTCCAGGAAGAAGATATACCAGGCTGTGATGCTGCTGATGAAAATTGCCTCTCACCAGTTCCAGCATATTCTATACCAGGACACGCTGCACAATAGCCTCAAGAACGCCATCGAAGGGCTACCACCACACTCCAAAGATGTCATCCCACCCATCCCGGGAGACCTTGAGGAATGCGGAAAACACTTTATCCTTTGACGCCTTTGGCACAGCTGCCCATACTGCCGCTATGGCTGTTGCCTCCAGATGCACTACCTGGCTCAGGGCATCCAGCCTGCAAGGACACCCACAAGTGGCTAACTGATGCCCCCTGTGCAGGGGACAACCTCTTTGGGGAAAAGGTTAAGGACACCATAAATGACATGAAAAACCACTTCACCACACTCCAAACTCATGGGCACATTGCCCTGGAGAAACCTCTTTGGTGTGAGAGGGTTTACATCACCTGGAGGACAGGTTCTATCTACAGGATCACTTCCTGCCACATGTCATGTGACCTCTCTCCTCCATGGTAACAGGTAGGCTGCCAGACTGGAGGTGGGACTTCAGTATTACGTCCTTGTAGGTCTCGTCTATATGCCTCTCTGTCTTCCTTATGTCTTCCAAATCTGCTACTCTAGCCTCCAGAAATTGGACTTGTTCCCTGAGGGCAAAGAGCTCCTTGCACCTAGTGCACACGTAAGACCCCTCACCAAATGGGAGAAAATCATACATGTGATACTCAAAGCAAAAGACTGGAAAGTCCCTATCTCGCTCCTGGACTGCTGTTTGCATCTTAGTTTTAAGGCTTTCCTTTAGGTATTTAAGTTGTTTACTTACTTAAGTTTGTGGGGATACTTATGCCAATACAACTACACTTAAAGGGCCCGATTAAGTCCTGGACATCTCAGCCCTCTGTGCGCCTGGTTGGAGCTGGACGCACAGAGTTAGCAGGGATACTGATCCTGTGGGGCACGTATAGCCTCACGGGATCAGAATCGCGTCCAGGCTTGTATGTGCAGGCTGGGATCCTGATTCAGGTTGGCATGCACGTACAGGCCTTGCCCGGATAACTCAGGGCTTTTGAATGGAGCTGCGGGCCCATGGCATTCAGTTGCAATGGCACCACGGCTCCATGCAAAAGCCATAATCCCCGGCCGCTGGACCAAACAGTTCATTCCCCATAGCCGGACCCCTGATCTGGCCTCACAAGGTTAGGGTTAGGCTGCCAGGAATCCCCTTTATCCCCTTCTACCTTCCCCGATGGCTGGGCCTGCCGCCCCCCTCCGACTAGGGGAACGTATTCCACCTCAGAGGTGGAATAAGTTCCCCCCCGGACGTACAGGGCCGATATTGAAATCGGCCCTGTATGTCCGGGACCGATGACCGCCCATTGACCGCCCTAATGCCGCCCCTGCTCTGCCCCTTTCCCGCCCCCATCTAACTTCTTCATACAGCGTGCGGGGAAGTTAGTCAGGGTCGGAAGAGGACTTGAATAGCGGGGATGGATGTCCCAATGGCTATTTGTGCCTCAGAATGACCCTGAAAACATTTAACAGACTTTGTTCACCTCAAGATTAATTAATCTCAGGTCCATAATTAATCTATTTCTGGTGAGAATAACCAGCTGCTGAGAGTTTTAATATTTTTAACAGTTTTTTCAATCTGAGCAGATATCAAATTTAAACTCATTTCAAGATTCCATTTATTAGTTAAAGAAGTAAAGTTATAAGGTACTCTACGGTCTACCAAAGATCTATGACAGCTTGTCCTCATCACCCAAGTTGAAGCAGCTTCCAGTGTATCTGTAGAGACTTACTGTTTGAGCTTACGTCCATCCCCGCTATTCAGCCCCCTCTGCGTCCCTGGCTAACCTCCCCATATGAGCAAAGTGTTTGTACGAGGAGGTAAGATGGGAGTGGGAAGGGGGCAGAGTTAGGGTGGGCAGTGGGCAGTCCACGGCCCTGGACATACAGGGCCAATTCTGATGTCGGCCCTGTATGTCCGGGGCTGGCAAACTGAACAGGGAACTCATTCCACCTCTGACGATATTAAGTCTTCTAGACAGCGGGGACGGCAGGCCCAGACAGTGGAACGGGTTGGAGGGGGTGCAGGTGATTTCCCGCAGCCCGACCCTGGCCTTGGGAGGCCAGATCATGGGTCAGGCTGCAGGGAATGAGAGAACAGATCGGCAGCCGGGGATCGCTGCTCCTGAATGGAGCCACAGTGACTGAATTAGCCGGGTAGAGGCCTCTACATGCAGGCCAACCAGAATCGGGTCCCGGCCTGCACGTACAGGCTTAGTCACGATTCTGATCCTGCGGGGCTAGACGTGCCCACGGGATCAGAATCGCATCTGCCCCTGTGCATCCAATTCTGATCGGGTGCACAGGGGCCTGGACATCCTGAACGGAATGAGGACAAAGGGTTTATGCTGTGCAAAACCTGCCAGTTCCCCACTGTCTCAGAAGGGAGTAGCTCTGCCTATGGGAGAGGTTTCAAGAAGTATATCAATGACTTATTCTTCTCTATCAAAAAACTCTGATATTTAATTCCAAGAGTCAAATACTGAAAGACTGCAAAAAAGCTCCTGAATTGGTGTTTCCCTTTGTCTGCCAAACAGCTAATAGGGCAGCTGCATGGATCACATACAGTAGAAAGGGGGGGGGGGGGGAGAGGGGTTTTACACAAGTGGTGCCCAAACAGGGAATGAATTGGCACTTAGAAAGGGCACTGATAAAATTTGGGACTCTTGGCTTAAGAACATAACATTTAAAAGTTGCAGTGAAGCTGTTTTGGGACTGTACTGACCTTTTACTGTGAAGATCGATCTGAGAGCAGAAAGACTGAGCAGAAGGTTGTAGCCAGCAGTAAAAATTGTAGGGAGTTGAAGCTTAATGTTTTTGGACTTTTTTTTCTTTTTAGTACAATTGCAGTGTTTACAAGTGGAAAAAGTGTTTGTGAAGGCTTCCCACCTTTGAAACCATTTGAATTGGCAATTTCCCATCGGTGAGGTCAGGAACGCTGTGCTGGGATATGCATGCCAAAAACATGGGAGCATGCTGATGTAGGATGTAATGCGTGCCAGTGAGAGATGTCAGGGATCATGTGTGCTGGCCCACCCAATCGGAGAGCTACAGCGCACGTGCAAGAGGGCTGTGCTTTCATCCAGCAAGTAAAATCTCTCTTGCCACTTCCTCCTTCCAACCATTGTCTCTACTGTAGTTTGTGGGGGGGAGGCTGCTCATTAGGGCCTGATTTACCATGGCTGTTTTTATATTCTTTATCGATGCGAAAGAGTTTAGTAAGTCAGGCCCTTCATGTGCCACTGTAAAGCACCAGCAGAAACCAACAGCCCTCCTCTTCCCCCATCCCCAAAGCATCCTGCAGTAATGTATGATCATCTCCCTGATAGGTAAAGCCAAGAAGCAAATGCCTCAGGCACAGCTATCATTATGGCCCAGGCCCCATCAATCTGTCTGGGGGGGGGGGCATGATGAGAGAGACACACTCACACAGACATTCTCTCCCCCATCAGTTTCCCTCTCTCTTTCACATACTCATCTCCTCTCATCCTCAACGAATTCATCTCTTTCTCATTCATTTCAAACCCTCCCACCCACTCTCAGCCAGCCTATCTCTCCCATTCATTTCACCCCATCCACCCTCAGCCTGCCTGCCTCTTTTGCTTACCTTCCTCTTGCCCTCAGTTTGCCTCTCTCTCACTCCATAAGTGCCAGCTCTGTGGATGCGATGGATACCAAGAACCCCCAAAATTGAGCAAATCTCCACTGTATCCAGGGAGGGGTAACTTGCCCTGCACTTAGCATTCCCAGTCATTTTAAAACGTTGGCGCCTATGTTTCACTCACTCACCTAGCAAGACTTGAATTCTTCAACTCCGACTTGCAGAGGAGCAACATCAGAGAATTTTGACATATACACCTGAGTCTGCACATAGGACCCCATAATTCTCAAGTCCTGCTTTCCTCTGCTGCTGCGCATGCAGACTGTGCATTAAGTGCTTCTTCTTTGTGGCTACACAGAGGGCAGGGATACCCTTAACCATTAGTGCTGCTCCAGGACCTGAGCAGGATCAGCACAGCAGTCACTGATGACATCAAGCAAGCGACCATCCCGGGCTTGATGATGTCATCACAGCAAGCTCAAGCATGGACAGCGGAGATCTTCGGGCAGCTCAGTGTTTCACAGTAGTGGATTCCTCAGGAAGGCTTCTTCACCAGACTGCTGCTGACACAGCAGTGCACATGAGCAATGGAAGGGGAGAGCAGAAGGACGGCTGGCAGGAGCGACTTGCGTAGCGACTACACAAGCATATGGCAGGTCCTGCTGTGGTAAATAGCAATGCTGCCACTTGTTTCAGTCATGGAGGGTCGTAATTGGGGCTGGGAAGGTTTAGCTTTCCCAAGCCTCTCATACAGGACGCCTACTGTATGTTCATGAATTAGGGACCTTAGTCAGTTCAGAAAAGCTCTCAAACACCACCTCTTCCTCTTACATTATACTCATCCTGATATTTTATTTTATTTATTTATTTATTTAACAAATTTCTAAACCGCCTTATCTTATTAATCAAGGTGGTATCACAGCATACAATCGGGTAAGGTGAGTGTGTTAAACATGCAGTGAGGGTGAAATTTAGTTGAGTGTGTGTTGTATTGTGTGCTAGATTGGTTTGAGCTATGTACAATGTGGGCTATATACAGTGGTGCAAAAAACATTTTCTATACATACAGTGTATAAAACATTTTCTATACATACAGTGTTTAGGCGGTGTCATGTGCTGTTATACATTCTCTGAGGTTATGTGATGTGTCCATAGTGTTCTATGAACAGCATGGTTTTTAGCTGTTTTCTAAAGTCTTTGAGGTCTGTAGTTGCCCTCAAATCGTCCGGTAGTTTGTTCCATATTGTTGGAGCAGCCATGGAGAGTGCTCTGTCTGTTGTGTCCTTGCGTGTGTGTTTGAATTCACTTGGGGTGCTGACTCGGTTGTGTGTTTGTTTTCTTCTAGGACGTGTGCTGGCGTCTGGTTGTATGAGGGTGTGCAGGCTGTTGACTGATGTGTGCTGATTTATCTTAAATAGGTTTATGATAGTTTTGTATCTGATGCGTGCACCGATTGGGAGCCAGTGTAAGTCATTTAAGGTAGGTGTGATGTGCTCCTGTCTTGCAGTACCGGATATTATTCGTGCTGCAGTGTTTTGTGCTAGCTGGAGTGGTTTGAGGGCTTGTTTCGGTAGTCCAAGGTATATCGGATTGCAGAAGTCCAGTAGAGGGGTTATCAGTGCTTGACAGATGGTACGAAAGTGTTCTGGGGCGAGGAGTGGTTTTAGTCTCCTGATGATTCGCATCTTGTAGTAGACTTTTTGGATTGTTTTGTCTATGTGTGGCTTGAGGTTTAGTTTATTGTCCAGAGTAACTCCGAGGTATCTCACTTCTGACCTTATTGGTATAGTAGTGTTTTGTATCTTGTATCCCCCCCCCCTTATTTCTCACACACCCCCACTATATCAAACAGCCGCTATATGATGCAAAACTATACTATGTAGTCATATCTAACATGCAATGCAACTGAATTGTACATAGTTTCCCAAGTTTATGTATTTTGACTTGGATTGTAGATAGTTTCCCCAAGCTTATCTCCGTGTTAAACCCCCTGTTCTATGTAAACGACGGCCAATGTATCTGACCAAGTGTTATATTGTTTTAATGTAAACCGCACTGATGACAAATAGCGCGGTATATAAGAAATGTTAACTAAATAAATAAATAAATGAATAAAGTTATTCAGAGCTATTTGGATAGCATGAAAATTGTTCTTATTAGTTAAAGATGGGTGATTATTTCTGTACATTTGAGATTCCAGCTGCAGGATATTTTTGGCAATATTTTCTTCTTTCTCTTACACAGATGATCAACTCTTTTTGCAAAGTTTCCCAACATAAGACAAATGAATCATCATGATCTTTATTGGTTTCACAACAATGTTTTTACTTGTCTAACAAGTAACATTTAAATTTAGCATCTAGGTACAGCTGTGCAGGGAAGCACGATCTGGTTGTTTCGTGAGACCCAAGGAAGCCCTTTAAATGCAACGATATCAGAGCATCATCAGAAATGTCTAAATACTGTATCCAGTTTCAGCTCTGCTGTGTGAAACTACTGTAACAGATCATTTGCTGACACTGTTGAATATACGTGTGACACATACATATGATTGCGCTACAAGGAACATAAATTGCGCAGGCATCAGCTAGTTCTAACCTCCTACAAAGATAGGGAAGACCATTAGCATGGTTAATTTTCTCCTGTGCTGGTATAGAGGATCCAACCAGAAGAGATCCAAAAGAGTGTTATAACTGTCTGCTAATGTTGGCGGAAAAAGTTAAATGGTCAGAACAGTGGCATACAATACAGTATTCAGTGCATAAACATTCAATAATACCAGATCTTTCCTTTGGTTTGCAAGCTTTAAAAGTCTAAATCTATCTAGTGGATCTTTAAGTACTTTATGTACTTGACAGATGACAGACTAACTAATTAATTCTGTCATATCAGCTTTACATCCCGCCTGAGAAAGCAGAGTACATCTCCCAACTCTAAATACAAGAAGGGGTAACCTGCATGGAGCGGCACTTACAATGCTAACCACCTTACTGGACAGACTAAATGGGTCATGCTGGTCTTTATTGACTGTCATTATTACTATGTTACTATGTAACTTGCTCTTCTTGAGGTTTTGATGTTCGACGTCATCTCAGTGTGTTTTCCTGTAGGCACACAATGTGGGCTTTTTATCTATTTAGCGCTTGCAGCATTTTATAGCACTTCATGGGTGAATCAGTACTAGAGATATTCCACAAATAAAGCAAAAACAAGTAGTATTCAGTTTAGTATATATATTGTAATTAGTATTACAAATGATGTCTCTTCGAATAAACTGGCCAAAATGCCCAGCCCCAATATCAGTGAGCATATCCAATATCCCATGAACCCTTCTCCTACACTTTCCATAAATGAAGCAGCGGCTTTGGCGGCTGCTCTCCCTCCTCTCCATTGAGGCCCATAGCTATATAGATTTCAGTCCCCACCTTTAGAAAGCAAACCATATTGATCTTGAAAATTGCAGATGACTAGTGCAACCAAGTAGGTATGTTTTAATGTGTTTTTTGATCACTCCCCCCACCAACGCCACCTACCCAATCTTTCCAACCTCTTCCTGGCCTTACATATAATGAGTATGGATTATATGTAAGAATATAACTCATACATCATTAGAATAAAGCCAGAAGAACTTATAGATATACTTTGTCAGGAGCACAATCTAACAGAACTAAACCACTTGTCCTAAATAAATGTTTTTTTTAATTAAAATTTTTTTTTTAAAATTTAATCTTTATTTTTTTATTTTATTTTATTTTTTATTTTTTTTATTTAATCTAAATAAATGTTTAAGTTATCCACTGAGAGAGAACCACTAACTATAACATAAACTTAAAATGGAGGAAAGCAATTACAATTTAAAAGAACAATTACAGGGTCTCCTTGCAATAACAGGACATACAAACTGTGAGTGTTGTGCATACGACTACATGGAGTCTTCTCAGAATTGTAGCAAGTTAGCAATGCACCCTGTGTGACTTGTGAACCTGGTACCCACCCAGCCACGTACAGGAACTTGATCTTATCGGCCTCTTGGAAGCCCTAGTAATGACATTAGTACCCCTTTTATACTTGCTACCCGTGCTGCACCACTCTCTCAGTCTTTGTTACAGCCCTGAGTTTTCTGTTCAGTGCAGTAATCTGCAGCTCTCAGTCAGTCTATAAATGGTGGCATTTTGAACAAAAGATGGTGCCGATGGAACACATCTTTCAAGTGGCAAATTCTTAGCATCACCTCAGTGATACACATTTATCCTGTTCATAGGACTGCTCAAGCTTATACCAGAAAAATCTGAGTATTTCATAGCTGATCAGGTTCAATTAGATTAGAGGGAGCCATGGTTTTAAAAGGCTGCAACTTGTGAAAACAAATATATGTTACCCTAGTCCACATGTCCATGGAAGCAGCTTTTTAAAATTGCTGCTCCCCAATATGAATGTCCACCCCAATCCTGCAGCACCCACCAACAGAGATCCTCCTCCAGATCCCTTCACCTGCTATTTGCCAATCCTAAATCCTAATCAAAAGAAGAACAGTTGTAATACGGATTTTTTTAGAGAACAATAAGGACATAATTTGGTAGCGGGGAGGGAGAGTACGGTACAGAATGCCACACAATTGTTACTGGTAGAAATGGTGGATGAGATCCATGGAAAGAAATCAGCAGTCTTAAATGTATCTTCAATCCCTCTTTTAGTAATACAAAATCAGGAGATAGTAGTTAAAAGAGACTATAAAGGGGGAACAACAGTGGTTCAGTCCAAACAACAATATTATACAGAGAATTTGAGACAGCCCGATGATGGGATATATGATAGAGTACTAATGGAAGATCCATGGAAAGAAAGGCTGTACTCCTCCCAGAGTGAAGTAGTAGTTTAGTGGTTAGCACAGCAACCTGCTGACCAAGAGACCAGCATTCAATTCCCACTAACACACCTTGGACAAGTCACTTTACCCTTCATTGCCTTAGAAGAAAGGCTAGGTCACCTACTTCCAGTCACACCTTGCCAAGAAAACCCAGGGGTTGCTGAGTCAGCACTGTCTCAATGGCACACATTGCATTTTTTCTTTTGCATTGGAAGATCCTGTACTTATTTCAAAACAAGAAATACAAGTAATAGTAGAAGGAGCATGGAAGTTGAATTACATAATCACTAATGATAGTGTTTTTTGGATTAATAAGTATCCACAAATTCCCAAATTCTATACTGTCCCAAAGGTTCATAAATGATTAATAAATCCTCCTGGGAAGCCATTATCTATTTTTCTGGATAAAATTTTGAATTCAATTGCTAAACAAATCAGATCTTTTAGAAAGGATACAGCTCATATGTTAAATAAATTGCAACAAATTACAGATATTGCAGACACTTCATGGTAAACAACCTTAGATGTAGAGGCATAGAGCCAGAAAACGTCCTTCAAATAATACAGGATCTCCCTTTGGATGAATTCAAACCAAAATGGGTACTAAACATTTCTTTTGGATTTATTTATTTATTGAGAATAGTAAGGCCGCGGGCCCCGTCCGCGTGGCCGCTCCTAACCGGGGGGGCGGCGTGCCGATCACCCCCCCCCGGAGTTTCAGCGGCGCGCGTCTCGGCGGTGCCCCGCGCGGCCTGGCGCCCTCATTGGTTCCCCTCGGCGTTTTAAACGCCCGGGAGCCAATGAGAGGGCTGGGAGTCGGCAACGGGGGGGGGGGGGGTGGGTAGTGCGGGGACCCAGCACTGCTCCGGCAGTTGCTGGGTCGAGGCTGGAGGCGCCGGACACCCGCCCACCCACCCTGGCGTGGGGGACGTTTGGGCTGGGGGGTTCTGGGTTGTTGCAGCTGGGGGGGGGGCTTTGGCGGGATCCCGGAGGTTTCCGGGGTCCGGAGCCGGTGGCAAGCATGAGGGCGGGGGTGGGGTACCCCCGACCCGGTTAATCCCTCAGGCTTTTGCTAATAGCATGGCGAAGCCGGAAGAGGGAGGGCGTGGAAAATGTCGGGCCTGTGCCCGGGGGAAGCGGATGTGGCGTCACCTTGCTACTAACATGGCGGGTGAGGGCTCGCTCTGCTTGGGGGGGGAGTTAAAATGTGTTGATTTGTATTGTGTGTTGTTTAAAAGGTTATTAAAGCTGCGACCAGTTTAAGTCCCAATGGTTGTCATGTGTTTTGTTCTGAATTAAGTTGTCAATGAAATGTGAAGTGGGGGGGGGGGGGGGAGGGGTGTGAGGCGACGTGTCCGCCTTACCCGGTTACAGTTTTGACTAGACAATGTTTTTGGTATGAAAGTGCAACAGTTGCCCTTTCAATAGCAACAATTTACATGTCTATGTTTGAGGAACAATGTGCTTATCTGTCCCTATGATATCAATCCATCAGCTTATGGTGCAAGTTTTTAGATGATGTCTTCTTCATCTGCACAGATAAATTTCTGGATCAGTTTGCAGAATGGTTGAACACTCAGAAGGACCATATTCAATTAAAATGACTAAACATCAATGTCAGATTGAATTTTTATATATCAGGATCATCAAGGAAGGGGGATACATCAAGATAACATTATACTATAAACAGACACAGAGAAACAATTTATTAAGATATAACAGCCATCATCCAGGTAGATTAAAATCAAGTCTTCCAATATTATTCTTGAGTCTAAGGAGGATTTGTACCTCATTGGACAATTTTAAAGTAAGTGCATTGGAACTTAAACAATGTCTCAAAGATGGGGGTTATCCAGATTCTGTAGTAAAAAAAAAGCATGTAATTTATTTATTTAGCTGTATTTATATCCTGCTTTTCACCGGGTCAAAGCGGTCAATTAGGGGATACCTTTAACATGAGGGGATATGAGACACATATGCTAATACTTACAGGGAACATGGGCAATGGAGGGTTAAGTGGCTTGCCCAAGACCACAAGGAGTGCCTATAGGATTAGAAATACCAGTCCCTCCGGCCTGAGATTGCTGTCCCCAGGTGGGACTTGAACCCCCGGCCCTCTGGCCTGAAGTACCTTGTCCTAACCACTAGACCACTCCTCCCTTAATGTAATTGAGCATTATATGCACAGACACCTTTATTATTGTCATACCAACAAAAAGAGGAAATGAAACAAATGACATGTGTCCTTCCTTTTTCTATAAGAGCTATGAGTGTGAAAATATAATTCGGAATCATTGGCACATCCACCAGTGCATATTTTCAGTCACTGAGATGGTGTGCTATCGATCATGTACCTTCAACTTGGAGAGGTGGCAATATCTTTATCTGTAAAGATAAGTTTGAAGTTTAATATATCACCCTTTGCAAACATCAGGGCAGTTTACAAAATGACAATAGTGGCTGTCAACAGAAAAAGAAAAGTACACCATTGGTAGCTAGGAAAGAAGAGTACATTAACACAGGGGAGAGAGGTGGGGTCAAGGAGATAGGAGAGGAGGGAGGGCAAGATAAAAGGAGATCAGGAGGTAGAAGAGGAGAGGTCGAAAGCAGACTGAAAGAGATGGATTTTGAGTAATGACTTAAATTTATGGAAGGAGGATGCAAGGCAGAGGTCAGTGGGTAGCAAGTTCCAGAGGGAGGGGCCAAGAAAGAAGAAAGTGGACTGGCAGGTTGATTTGAAGTGAGCTTGAGAGACAGGGAGAAGGTGTAGGCAATTAAGATGGATGGAACGTACGGCATGTGGTGGGGCATAGAAATGGAGAGAATTGGAGAGGTACAGAGGAATATGAGTATAGAAGGATTTGTCAACCAAAGTGAGATTTTTGTAGTGGATGCGGGACTTGATGGGGAGCTGGTGGAGATGAATGAGTAGAGGGGTAATATGATCAAAATGGGTGGTGTATGAGATGATCCGGGCTGCAGAGTTCTGAAGCAATTGAAGGCAATGGATGTGTTACTGGGGGAGACTGGCAAGGACGACATTGCAGTAATCAATATGTGACATAACAAGGGACAGAAGCAGGGTAGTCAGAGAAGAGGCCGACAGAAATGAACAGATAGCACCAATTTGTCTGAGCGAATGAAAGGAATGATGAATAGGCAGAGAGAGGTGATCATGGAACAGCAGGGCAGAATCAAGGGTGATATCTAGGTAGCGGAGCGAGGTGACTAAGGCAACAGGGGAACCCAGAAGAGAGGGAGCCAGAGCAGGAAAGGAACCGCCTAAGGTAAACCAGATGGCTGCTGTTTTAGATGGATTTAGGTGCAGGAAATTGGAGGACAGCCAGTGTGCAACTTGTGAAAGACACACATTAAGTGGAGACAGGTCAGGAGCAGAAGGACTGGTGTGATATAGAAGAATGATGTCATCTGCATAAAAGTAAGTGGACAGGCTGTACTGTTTAATTAGCAGAGTGAGGGGAACCAGGAAAATGTTAAACAGGAAGGGGACAAGCACAGAACCCTGAGGAACACCATAGGGAAGGGGCATGAGGGCAGAGGAGGCGGTGTCTGAGACAACAGAGAAAGACCATAACGAAAGAAAAGAGTGAAACCAGTGAAGGATTGAGCCATGAATACCAGTTTCGTGAAGATGGAACAGGAGAGTGGAATGATAAACCAGGTCGAAGGTAGAAGAGAGATTGAGTGAAATGGCTAAAGAGACATCACCACAGTCATGTGAAATGTGAAGTTCATTTTGAAAAAGGGAGCAGGATGGTTTCGGTACTATGACTGGTTCTAAATTCAAATTGAGGTGGGTGAAGGAAGTCAATGGCATCAAGATGGGTGGAGAGCTGGGAGAAGACAAACTTTTCTAGAATCTTTGAGAGGAATGGAAGGTTGGAGATAGGACAATAGTGTGCAGGGTCAGTAGGGTCTAGACCAAGGCATGTTTCCATGAGGCGGAAAAGGTACCAGAGAAGAGACTGGTATTCATGTTAGTGAGGATGGCAAGAAGGAGAGCAAGTGAGGGTTCCAGTAGCCAGGTGGAGGGGATAAGATAAGAGCAGCAAGTCATCTTGTGAGAAGTGGAAAGGGACTTTGACAATTCAGAAGAGGTGAGAAGTTGAAAGGTAGACCAGGTATGGGAGAGGGAGGGTAATAGGTGAGGGGAGGGAAGAAGAGGCGAGGAGCGAGGGGGTGGGCAGACGAAGGAGGAGCAGAGGGTCTGTATTTTGCCGATAAAGAAAGAAGCTGAGAAGGATTGGGGGTGCCGAAGAGGAGACAAGAGACAGCAGATCTTGAATTATTAAGAAATATGTTGGATTAACAGTTTAAATATAATTGTTCCACCTGGTATGAATTTACAGATTGATTGACTCTCTTTGACATAAAAGATTTTGGGCTATAATATTGAGAGTGAAGAACATAGATATAATGAATTTGGACTACTTCAGACCAAAGCAGCTATCAAAATAAGAATGATGATGTAATGTGGAAAACAATGTGATGACATTAATATGTTTTAAAAAATGGCAGACATTAGAATCGCTGGTAGTGCCGGCAGAAAAGATGTCAGGCAAACCAAAACTGAAAATAGAAAGATGATGATGGGGCAGAATAAACTGGGCATCGGAAAAGTGATATACCAAATGCAGACTAATAAGTGAATTGGAAATATATTCCCTGATACAGGACAATTCAATATTAATAATATCATCTGAAACATAGCGCTGTGTCCAAAGTTAGGGAATAATTGGGAAAAAGCTAATTGAAAGCTGAGTAGTAAGGTTGGAATACAAATCTTTATTTGAAGGACTTTTAATAATTTTTAGTTTCACAATAAAATGGGCTCTAGCAGATAAAAACACTTGGAATATCGTTAAAGGATTTTGACCAGAGTCTGACAAAAATTAATGAAAATAAATATAAGCATAAATATTAAGAGGCATAAAGGAACAATGCTATTGTAGGGCTCAATTTTATGTTTCATTTTTACATATAGCACTGCTTCTCCCTTTCTTCCTACTTTGTCCTTCCTGAATAGATTATTGCCCAATTTAATATTTTCTAGTCATGGGTCTTCATGAGCCACATCTCCAACACTAAATTCAAATTTAGTCTCTTCCATTATAGCCTCTAGATTCTGAACTTAATTTTCCATGCTTTGGGCATTAGTATACAAAGCTTTCCAGATGTTGCTTTTTTTCTACTAGACTTATCAGGGCCAGCTTAACAGGTGAACCAGTGAGGCAATGGCTCAGGGTGTACAAGCTGTAAGTGCACCTGAAGTCTGCCTCACTGACTTGTCCCTTCACAGATGCAGGAACATTTTCCTTTGCTCCTGCAGCTGTGCTATTTGTGCCTCGGAATGACCCCATTATTGTCTTCTTTTGAAGATTATGTGTGTTGTTTTGTACCTGCTTAGAAATTTGGGATAGGCGGTAAAATGTTTAAGTAAATAAATAAACTGGTGGAAGCTCTAAAACTGGGTGGGAGAACAGAAGAAGTAGACTCTAAGACTGGCTGGATATTATGAGTGTAAGTGGGAATCGAGGGGCTGGGTAGGGTGGAAGAGTGGGGACTTTAGGATAGTTGGGGGCAGAGTGGGAACTAAGAAATTGACCAGAGATTAGGAGGACAATGGGGACTAGGGGATGGGTATTTATTTATTTGTCTATTTTTATATACTGTTTTATATTAAAGCCAAAGCCATTTACAAATAGCATTAACAACTTTTATATATTACACTGTACTATTAAACAGGGTGACATTGAAGGTGTTTGCAGGCACATGTTTGCAGGTACATTAAACAATGTTATATTTACATTGCATGCTCAAACAACGAGAAGATTAACAGAGTGGTGCTAATGTATAATAATAAAAAAATTAACGCGATCCTAATCATTGGGTGTTGAATGTGTGACTGGGCCTTTTGGTTGGGTTATGTTTCATTTCTAAAGTGTTAAAGGAATAATTGAGTCTTTAGATCCTTATGAAGCACTGTAAGATCTGAAATGTCTCGTACTTTTTCTAAAGTCCCAGTGCATAAAGTAAGAATGCTCAGGTTCAGGCAGCTTGGCTGTTTTTTGTTCGTTAGACTGGTATGATTAACATATTCTGTGCAAAATGTCTTATGGTTTATTAAAAACTTGATGTTCTTTTTATTTTAATTGGAGTTCTTTTCCTGTTCCATTTTAATTGTAAATTTTGTAATTATTGTAATCCTCTCTGATGTATTGAAGGGTTGTGAAAGGTAGGATAGGGAAGGTTGCAGAATTCCAGAACAGTTAAGAGGGCAGGTCAAAGGCTAGTCTGAAAAGATGTGTTTTTAGAGTAGATTTAAACTTGGGATAGGAAGGTTCCAGTCTAATATCGTCCGGGAGAGAGCTGCAGGTCCCAGAAAGTAGAAAGCCACATGTCTAGTACTTTTGAAGCGAGCCTGTGAAGGAGGGGGCAGGTGTAAACAATGATTGTGAATTGAATGTAGAACCCGAGGAGGTGCATGTAAAAGGAGAAGAGAAGATAGATATGAAGGAATACCGGAGTGGAGAACTTTGTGTGTGAGTATAAGCAACTTGAAATGGATTTGATGAGTAGCAGATAGCCAATGCGATTGAATAACAGGGATATGTGGTTGAACTTGGAAGCATGGTTAAGAAGGAAATAACTGTACTTGGAATGGACTGTAATCGTTTAAGTTGATATTGTGGTAGACCAGCATATATGACATTACAAGAATCCATACGAGTGATAATCACAGTGAAAAGTGTTAAGTTAGGAAGGTAGGAATGAATGGACCGTATTTGGCAGAGGGTGTAAAAGGAGTGTTTTTCTCTACCATGCTAATATGTTCATGAAATGAAAGGGAAGTATCCAAGATATTGCCAAGATAACATAATGAAGAGACAAGGGGTATAGAAAAGGTGTCAAATGGACTATAGGTAAGATGATGATAAATTGCGTGTAATTTTGAATATTGTTAGCAGGGCTTTATATTTAGTTCAGCTTGTCATTGGAAGCCAGTGTGGTTGTTTCAGTATTGGTGTAATATGCTCAGATCTTGATGCTCCATTGGAGAATATGGGCTGCTGTGTGCAGTGCCATTCGTAGCATAATGTAAGGCATATTTTGGTATTCCCTGATAGTTGCTGTAGTCAAAGTGTGTGAGGATTATTGTCTGGAGCACTATTTTCCACAAGATAAGAGACTTGACCCACCGGCCGGACTATCCTACATGGCCCTTTCCATTGGCTCTCAAACTTTGGGTCTAGCCCTGCCACCATCACTATAACTTTGTCTCCCACGGCCAACTGGCGCGGCCGTGTGCCATGGTCATAATAAGACTTCTGCCTTTGCTGATTGCTCCTTAAATTGACCTCCACAACCTGTGTGGTGCGGCGTAAGCAACCTTTTAAGTCCTTTAGGAACTCGGGTACTCCTACCTCATTGATGTCGGGTTCTACCCACTGCTCTTTTAGGATATCTAATACCCCACGGGGTGAGCGACCGTACATTAGCTGATATGGTGCTGTCCCTAGGCATGACTGTTTCCTCTCCCTACAGGCATAGAGGATAAACGGGAGCATGGTATC
This sequence comes from Ichthyophis bannanicus, assembly GCA_033557465.1. Lineage (NCBI taxonomy): Eukaryota > Metazoa > Chordata > Amphibia > Gymnophiona > Ichthyophiidae > Ichthyophis > Ichthyophis bannanicus. The sequence goes on from CM066032.1 coordinate 1,420,343,558, forward strand.
CCAATTGGCCATATCTCCTTCCAGACTGCGGCGTTAACATTCTCTTTATAGTCTGGTTCTGTCTTTCTACGAGACCATTGGTTTGTGGATGATAGGCTGAGGTCTTAATATGGCGGATGTCAAATGCCTCCCAAACTTGGGGTAAATATTTAGATAGGAAGTTGCTTCCTCGATCCGTGAGGACTTCGCGAGGGAACCCAACTTCGCAAAACAGCTTTATAAGTTCAGCCGCCACGACCTTAGCTGATATACTGCGTAGTGGCATGGCCCAAGGAAACCTTGTTGCTTGGTCAATGACCACTAAAATATACTGAAACCCCCGGGGAGTTTTGATTAAAGGACCAACAATGTCCATAGCCATTCTGTGGATTGGTTCAGTAATAACCGGGGATGATATCATCGGGACCTCTTTTGGATGGATTGCAGAAACTCGTTGACATGTTGGGCATGCTTCGCAAAGCCTTGTGGTTTCCTTAAAAACACCCGGCCAATAGAACCTTGCCAAGATCTGGTCTAAAGTGCTCCGGATGCCCTTGTGTCCTCCGACCGGGTGGTCGTGGGCCAGCCTCAAAACTAGGTTTTTAAAAGTTGCGGGCACCACCACCTGTTTGCGTATACTGCCAGTATAGGGATCCTTGCTCTCTCTGTAAAGTATTCCAGTATCAAGAAAAAATCTGGGTAGGGTATCCCTATCGTTCTGGGCCCATTTAAAGGCCTGACTCAGAGTAGGGTCCGCTAGTTGCTCGTGGGGGAATGTCGGAAATTTCCCCACTAATTCTTCTGGCACCCAGGGTAATTCTTGGCCAGCCTGAGTTTCTGCTGTATGCCGAGAGCGATCATGTCTCTCATTACGCTTCTCTGGTTTTGTTTTTTTAACTTTCCCTCCTGGTGCGGCTATTAGATCCTCATGTGAGGGAAGACTTCCTAAAGCTTCCTCTGTAGGGTCTCCTCCATTTTCTGAGTCCTTAACCTGGGCTCTTGTAGCAACCATGGCTTCCTTAAAGGTTAGGCCCTGTTTCATCTCCTTATAAAAATGGGGCCAGTCCCTTCCTAAAATCATATGGTTCGGTAGCTGGGGCACTACTGCAATGGGGACTTTCCTAATAGCTCCTAGCGCTTTCACCTGGAGGTTGTACACAGGGTATAATGAAGTGCCTCCGTGAACACAGCGGATTCTTACATTGTGCACAGGCTGAATTGCTACCCCCGATGCTTCGATTTGCTGCCACAGCGCCTTAGACAGCATTGTCTGCTCCGCGCTGGAGTCAAGTAACGTGGTGGTGGCAATTCCCTGCACCTCTACTTCAATGAGAAATCCTTCTCTGGCCTTCCGTGCATTTACTGCTACTAAAGCAGTCTTAAAACAGCAATTTTTCTGCACATGACCCTCTCGCCCACATTTAAAACATTTCCTAGGCGAAATTGTACCCTTCATAGTTGGCATACACATTCTTCCTGTCTCATCACTTAACCTCCACCTCCTTTCTGATTCGCGTGTCGGTGTCCCCGTAGAAGCCCTGCCACCTTCATGGGCCATTAACTTGGCTTCCAAGAAGCGCTCCGTGAGGTCAATAGCCTCTTGCGGGGTTTTACAGCTCTGCAAAATCAGAAAGGTCCGTATTTCGGCGGGTACAGCACTCAAATACTGTTCTACAATGAGACTATCTATGATGGACTCTTTAGATCTACCCCCTGGATCAAGCCATTTGTTTATCAGCGTACGAATCCTATAACACAAGGCTTTTGGGGTTTCATTCTGTTTTAATTTTACTGCTCGTAGGAGATTGTGATAAACTAACGGTGTAAGGCCAAGCCTCTCCCTGACCGCTCTCTTAACTTCATCATAATTTCCAGCAAGCTCAGGTGGCATGCTTCTATAGCCTCCCCTGTAAGGGACGCCGCAAAGCGAATGGCCCAATGTTCTTTTGGCCAAGCGCTTAACTGTGCCACTCTCTCAAAACATTCAATGTAATCATCTACATCATCTGTATCCTTCAATTGCCCAAAATTGAACATAGTCCCTGCGTTTAAGCTAAGTGCAGCTGCTGCGGAAAAACCTGGGGGAGCGGTTGGTATCTCCGATGCTTTCTTCTGCTCGGCTACCCATGCTTGTAACATGTCCAATAATGGTTTCTGCTGAGCTTGAAGGCTGGCAGCATTTTTTTCTTGGGTTTCCAAGGTCAAGTCTCTCTGTCTCTCCAGCTGCGTGGCCATCCACTTAAACACTTAGAAACATAGAAACATAGAAACATAGAAATATGACGACAGAAAAAGACCACATGGCCTATCTAGTCTGTCCTTCCATAACAACTACAACAGTCCACTTTTTACCTTTAGAGATCCTCTGTGTTGGTCCCATGCTTTCTTGAATTCAGTTACTGTCCTCATCTCTACCACCTCCACTGGAAGACTATTCCATGGATCCACTACTCTTTCCGTAAAGAAATATTTCCGCATTCACTCCTGAATCTATCTCCCTTCACCCTCATCCCATGTCCCCTCATAGCAGAGCTTGCTTTCAATTGAAAGAGGCTCTCTCCCTGAACATTTATGCCACGGAGGTATTTAAACATCTCAATCATATCACCTCTATCCCGCCTTTCCTCTAAGGTGTACATATTAAGATCCTTAAGTCTGTCCTCATATGCTTTATAATGAAGCCCATTAATCATTTTGGTAGCAACCCTCTGCACCGACTCCATCCTGTTCACATCCTTTTGAAGGTGCGGTCTCCAGAATTGCACACCATACTCCAAATGAGGTCGCACCAAAGACTTATACAGAGGCATTATCACCTCCTTTTTTCTGCTAGCCATTCCTCTCCGTATGCACCCAAGCATCCTTCTAGCTTTTGCTGTCGCCTTTTCCACCTGTTTAGCTACTTTAAGATCATCAGACACAACCACGCCTAGGTCCCGCTCTTCTTTAGTGGACAAAAGTACTTCACCTCCTATACTGTATTGCTCCCTTGGATTGCTGCAGCCCAAATGCATGACCTTACATTTTTTAACATTAAATCCCAGCTGCCAAATTCTAGACCATTCTTCAAGCTTAGCTAGATCCCTCCTCATGTTATCTACCCCTTCCTGGGTGTCTACTCTATTGCAGATTTTGGTATCATCCGCAAAGAGGCAAACCTTACCCGACAGCCCTTCTGCTATATCACTAACAAAGATGTTAAAAAGAATCGGACCAAGGTCAGATCCCTGGGGCACACCACTGGCAACATCCTTCTCCTCAGAGTGAGCTCCATTTACCTGTACTCTTTGTCGCCTCCCACCCAACCAACTTCTAACCCAAGCAGTAACTTTAGGGTCCATCCCTAGGGTGCTCAGTTTGTTTATAAGTCGCCTGTGAGGAACAGTGTCAAAGGCTTTACGGAAATCTAAATACACCACATCTAGAGCTCTCCCTCGGTCCAACTCCCTGGTCACCCAGTCAAAAAAATCAATCAGATTTGTCTGACAAGACCTGCCTCTGGTGAATCCATGCTGCCTCGGATCCTGTAATCTGCTGGACTCCAGAAACCTCACTATTTTCTCTTTCAGCAGCGTTTCCAATAATTTACTCACCACCGAAGTTAAACTAACCGGCCTGTAGTTTTCAACCACATCCTTACTTCCGCTTTTGTGTAAAGGCACCACATGAGCCTCTCTCCAGTCCTTTGGCACCACTCCCGACTCCAACGAGGCATTGAAAAGGTCAGTCAGTGGAGCTGCTAGAACGTCCCCAAGTTCCCTCAGTATTCTAGGGTGTATCCCATCCGGTCCCATCGCTTTGTCTACTTTAAGTTGAGCTAGTTTCTCACGAACACAGTCTTCTGAAAATAGTTCAAGATGTCCCTCGCTTCTGTTCTTATTTGTGGGTGTTTTCTGAGGTCCTGCTCCTGGTTCTTCATCTGTGAACACAGAACAAAAATATTTGTTAAGCAATTCCGCTTTATCCTTATCAGCTTCTACATATTCCCCCCCTGCACCCTTGAGTCTGACAATACCACTTTTGCACTTCCTGTGGATCCAGAGACATCTTTGGAACCTCTGTGAATACAAACACAAAGACAAAAAAAACCCAAGTGCGGTATCACCAAAAAAAACCCCAAACCTTTTTTTTTTTTTTTTTCAACCCGGCCCAGCAATCACCCCTTTGCCCTGTATCCTGACCTCTCCCGGGTGGATACTTTTTACCTGGCTTAGGTGTTGCTTCAGGCAGTTCAACGATGTTGCAGCCAGTAGCCCTCCGATGCTGTGACTTCTTCCCTTCCAGATAGTCTGCAGCCGGGCTCCTCCTGGGCAGTTGCCTTCCTGTAGGTCTTCCGCATGGCACCTTTAGCGCATGCGTAGAATCCTCGAAACGAAGCCACTTGCGACGCTCCTGCCCCCGTCCTAGGGCTAACGGACAGGAGTGGCCTATTGTCCCGTGAGGAATGGAGTTAAACTGTTCCCTTGGAATGATGGGTAATGTAGTTTGTTCTCCCTTCTCTCAGGAATAAATGTAGTTGTGCCAGAGACGGTAAGGCTTTTGCAAGAATATTTATTCGTGTTGGGGAAATTCCTCCAGCGCATCAAAATTCAAATACATGAACATAAATAGTGCTTTTAAATAGGAACGGAAGAAACTCAGGAATATAAGACAACCAAAAATAGGATCAGCTTTCCTTCTTATGGAGCTTAACTCAGCTCTGCTTCAAGAGGTGACTCACATACATTGCAGCCTCATAACAGTCACTGTTCCTTTCACAGTGTGAGCTCAAACTCAGGTGCAAACAATTAAGTTTCGAAGCACGGCAGCAGAAACTACCACGTTGTATTCTTTCCATACAAGGCATAGCAAGCTTCTTTATACTGTTATTTCCTTACAGCATATTGAACAGTCCATGCTACAATTGTCAGAATTTGTAGAAGGTAAGGCATAATCTATCTGCATTAAATCTTCTGACTGCACAGAACTAGTGTCCTCATTCAGCTTTGGCTGTCTGCCTGCTTTCAACTCTAAGAACTGTTTAAACTCCTGGAGGAGCAATTCAGCCTGTTCATTTCCTGACAAGCAGTTGTCAGCAAATACTGGGTTTCTCTCCCGGTCAGTAATGCTTCCCCCTTCAGCTCTGGGCTTAAATAAATCAGGGTAACAATTGGGATCCTTTAACAAAGCCCCAAACATAGGAGATTGAATTTTACCTTCTCTATCATGACTCCTATTGGAACTGCTTTCTCTCTGCCAAGCTCCTCTCCTCTTAGGTAGCTCAAAAGCTTTCCAGCTGTGAGTGCTTCTGGGTCTCTCCGGTCCAAATTGTATCCCATAGAATGAGTTACCTTTTGCAGGTGTCTGCCTTGGAGGCTTTCTATTTGAGGGCTCTGCCTTTCCCCAGGACTCTAAACCAGGGCTCCGTCCACTTCTCACAGGACTTCCTTTCACAGCACCTGTAAAAATCCTTGCAGGTCCTCTGTTGCTACCAGGCTCAGACGTGCATCCAAACTGCTTCCTGGACTTGCACTCACTGCTTGACTCGGTCTCATCTGACGTTCGAAACGTCCTCTCACAGCTTGTCTGTTCACAGGCCCTCTGCTCACAGGTCATCTGCTCATGGCTTTTCTTTTTCTGTCTCTCTTTCTCTTTAGCAGCGTCATTCACCACTTCAAAAAGGGATTCTTTTCCAGCCACACCCCGTCCAACCCCTGGGTGTGCCCAATCAGCACTGCTCAACTCCTCCCCTGGGCTGGTCTCCATTCTCAGCTCAACAGAAGAGGGTTTTTTCCTTCTAGGATTGAAAATCCTGTGTAAATCCTGCTGCTTTTCAGGATTTCCTTTAGTCTCCATTTCCTCAGGAGGGCGCTCTTCACCACACTTCTCCTGATAGAGAAGATAATTGTTCTTCCTGTGTTGCTGCCACTATGGCTTTGTGAGTGAGGAGTCTGATATTTAGCGGCTGCAGCTAGCGCTGCTAAAGTGACTAGCCGTCGTTGCTGAACGAAAGACCATGATATTGAATGCCAGGGCCATATCCAGCCAGATAGCCAAGAAGCTAGCCAGGCATTGGCGATATTTAGCTGCCTGGTTAGATTTCAGGTGCCTAATGTTTGCTGCTCAGCGATAACCAGGCAGCGGCTTAATATAGCCACTGCCTGGTTATGATCAGGTGCCGCCTCCACGCTGCCCCCGGAATGCCATGATGCTAGCGAGCTAACATTGGGGCGTGTAGCAGCGGCACCCATGGATATTCTATGGTACTAGCTGCATTAGTGCTGCTGCTGAATCTCCCAAACAGCGCAATTAACATGGTTAGCAGGTCTGCTAACCGCGTTAATCACTTTGAATACCCCTCTGCCCTCCCAAAGTTTATTAATTTGACAATCATCACTCTTGGCCATATGACTCAAAGTATGTGTAATCGTCAACAAGCAAATTTTTAGAAGTATATGTGCATTGCTGTGGCAAGAAAGGAAATATACACGTACTTTTAATGCCTGCTGAACTGTGCCCAGAATTCACACACCCTTCAAAACTACCTCTGCCGCAGATAAACAACTGGAAAAAGCAGCTGTTATAAAATTGCTGTGAAAGTGTGTAGGACCAATTATACATGTCAACCTGCTATTTACTCATGCAAATCCCATACAGGCCTTCTGAAATTATCTTCATATTTAAATAGATTACAACAATAGGTGAATGCACTGCAGTCCATTTGCTTGGTAGCAACTGGATGGCTTGTCTCACAGCTGTTGTGCCTCCGAAATCCAAGACATCTTTTCCTAATAAGTTTGATGAAAATAGAAAATATGTAAATAGGGTTTCTAAAATTAATGTTATTTAATGTTTCTGTTAGAACAAACACCTGTATCCATCATCGCACGCTGCCGGAGGATCAAAGGGCAGGCGGCCCTTTAAGCGGCGTGATCCTGCCGATGCGCCCGCGCCTGAGGGCCTCGCCAGAGGGCCCTTTGGCATGGCCCTTAGGCGCGGGCCCGGGGGCGCTCTGGTGTGGTCCATCCATCCTGCTCCTCCATTTCACCGAAGCCCCCTGGTTCTGAGTAAGCACGATCACTACCATTGTTGCTTGGGGCTTGTACTGTTGTAGCAGCTGATTAGTATGCAATAAATAATACCAGGAGTCAGTTCAAGGATCCAAGCCAATTTATTGTGCACAGGCTCAAACGGACAACTTTAGTGTCTGAAAAGAATGAGCAATTAAAAACTCACCTATTTAGCTCCCACTACGGTCCACTTGTGAATTCCCAATACCAAAATGAAAAGGGATAATATATAACACATTAAGCTTAACACCATAATGTCCCATGAAAATATGACCATTAACACAGTTTATGATGCTTGTAAATAACTACCTTTCCCATTGAACCCAACATCCGTTGACTGTATATAGTTGATTGTACATAGTTCTCCAAAGTTTAATTGTTGAAGTTTAATTGTTAAAGTTAAGATGTACATAACTCACGCAATGTTTAATGTAAAAACAGATATGTTATACTGTTTCTTTATGTAAACCGCACCTGATCATTGGAAGGTAGCGGTATATAAGCGACTGTTAAAATAAATAAATAAATAAATAAATAAACAATGACGTATGATAGCCAATTCCTTATATACAGTTTTTGCAGTTTGATAGAAGCATAACTTTCTATTGGTTTGACACCCCTTACACCTGTCCAATCGGTGACCCGGTCTGGGCCTGGTCCCCCATCCTTTCTGCTCAAACTGTTTTAACAAAGACATAGTCTTAAACATGGATACAATTCTACTGCAAGGACATTGCTAGCTCGAGGAATGCAGGAATAAATCATGCATGGAGAGATAACACAAACCTCCTAGGGGGAGGGAGGGAGCTTTCAGAACAGCAATTTAAAGCAAAATTTTCTAACTTTGATTCTTCTCAGCACTAGTCCCAAGTGGGGGTTGGGATCTAGGCCTAACCCTAGGCCATAGCCTACCACATTCCCCCCTTTGATTATCATTACCCCTTCAAAAGGGGTAGGATGAAAATCACACATTAAGTTCCTCTCAGACTGTTGCTTCTTCTTGAGGCAGGGCTTGGTACTTCCATATAGCTAGTACTCGGGCCGCTGCCTTCCGTTCAACTGTGCTGTCAATAGTTGAAGTAATCATGCGCAAGCAAAGGGGTAGGAAACATGGGAGAAGCAAGCACATTGCTAACATGAACAAAACAGCAAATACAATAGTTGTTAAACCTCCTAGCCCTGAAAATAGGCTCCCAAACCAACCATTAAGTTCTAGCCCATGCCATGTCTGAACTGGTACATGAGCTAGCTTTCGCATATGGTCTGCTATTTCTTCAATTACTTGACCCTGATCATCAATCTGCAGACAGCAGTTTGTTAGATTGAATTTTCCACATACACCTCCCTCAGAGGCCAACAAGTAATCAAGGGCCAACTGGTTCTGATAAATAGCAGTGCGCATTTGAGTACTTTGCTTTGCTAGGAGGGTCAATGCTCTACTAGTTTCATTAGTAATAATTTCTGCAACAGCTTGCAAGCATATGATTCGGTTTAACATATAGATAGGTGTGCGGTACCCCCAGGACCCATCATTTGCCCATGTGGCGGGTCCATAATAGTTAATAATTCTCTCAGGTGGCCATTCATCTCTGAACCACTTATTCCATTCTCCAATCTTCAGGGTGTCCCGCTTCTGTCGACTGTTGTACACCAGGAAACCCAGTTGCCCTCCTTGAGAAATGGGAATGAGGAAGAAAGATGGGTGAATGGTTCCCAAGACACACGCCCCTCCCCAGTTGGTAGGGAGCTGAGCATATGCTCGAGTACCACAAATCCAGTAGAGCCCAGGAGGGGCTTCCCAAGTGTTTGCAGCAATCAAATTAGTCCATATTGCAGTTAGTCCAGAAAAGTTCACTAAAGGGTTAGATGGTTCTGTAGCATTCACGCCGGACCACCAGGATGTCTTCTTGGTAGTAGCATTATAATACCGTTGGCTGAGACATACTAGTTCTCCCACTCGAATATTAAACTGTGGTCCTGTGCGGACAAAGCAAAGATGGCCAACAATGGAGTTGGATAGCACCCATTCGCTGGTGGTGCAGTTTAAGGCGGTCTGATTATATGGAATAGAGTAATTCAGTTCTCTTGCTTCCCATGGCCATTGGTCTCCTATCCTCGTTCCACTGCAAAAGAAACAATTGGAAATATGGAGACTGGATGCTATGGTTTCAGCCAACTCAATAAATAAGTTCCGAGTAGTCTGGGAAATCTCCACTGGTGTTTGCGTGGTGCACCCGAAAGGGTGATGACTTACGTGTTGTGGAGGTAAGCTGTATATACAGGTATGTTCCAGGATCTGCTCCCCAACTCCGTATCCGTAATCCAAACGTATATCCTTTTATCCATTTGCTGGGGTCAAGCACAGTAAGTTTCAAGGGGTTACAAGTACCCCTCTGGCACTTTTGAAGTTCAGGCACGGGGATCTTCTCCAGGATTGCTTTGCGATCATCTCCAGCTCGACCTTGTGGTCCTTTAGGCCAGGTGGCAAAGTAGACACACTCCCACCAAGGACAAAAGTAATCTCCCTTGGATGCTAAGACGAAGGTGGCCGGAGCATTTATCCCTGTACATACTTTCCAGTCATAGGCTGCCTCCGGACACATATATTTATCATCTTGGTAGTAATTTCGCTCGACGTCAATAGATCCACAGCTGTAGTAACCATTTCTGTTGATAGTTCCACAGGCATCAAAGTAGAGAGAAACAGGATTCGTAGAATCTGAGAGTCATTGAGTGGCATTCAGGAGTGGTCCATCCTTATTGTTCCAGCGTAACTCCAGGACATAGGAAGTAGGGTTCTGACGGGGATTAAAACAAATCTTCTCTTTTCCTTTTGTACAATTGCTCAATTCTGTCCCATTGTACATACATCGGCTAACAGAGCCAGTACAAGTATAGTAGGAGTGGTATAGTAAGGTTTGGGTAATCTTTACCCCAGTTCGAGTAATAGTTATGCAAGCTGTACAAGGAGGTACGGCACTAGCCATTCTAAGGGGTCCCAGGGCTACCGCAATTACAACGCAAACTAGCATATATAGCATGGTTAGAATATCAATAAGTTCATATAGAAATTGCAGATACTTTGTTCAAAGTCTCTTTCTCCCACAGCTTCTGCCGTACGTAGACCTGTCAGCTTCCGGTATGTGACAGGAGTAAGGCTGTAGACTCCTCAAGCTTCCGCCATACGTGGACCTGCCAGCGTCTGGAGGTGGCAGGAGTAGGGCTGTAGGTTCTTACCGTGGTTCCCGCCGCAGAGTGAGCCGCAGAGGTGACCCTGGGTGATTTGTTGATGTCCAGCGATGGGGTTCTTCTGCTGCTGCTGCTGACTTCACTCGGCTGTGATGAATCCAAGGTTCAACTTCTGCAACCTTAACTGCTGTTGGGGTTGACAGTATGACAACGTAGGGTCCTCTCCAGTGAGGTGCTAACGGCTCTTTTCTCCACTCTTTGATCCACACTGAAGTTCCAGGCTGGAAGGGATGCAGTAGTTCAGTCAGATTGATAGGCAGTTGGTCTCGTACCCAAGTATGAAGACTCTGTAAGACAGAACCTAATGCCAGTATCTCTTGTCTAGTAATTTCAGATCCAATCTGATTTACATCTCCCCTTATCCCTCTGACAATGGGCGGAGGTCGCCCATACAGAACCTCAAATGGGGAAACTCCTAACACTTTAGTGGGGGCTAAACGTATCCTAAGTAGGGCTATAGGAAAAGCTTGGGGCCATTTCAGGTGAGCTTCTTGGCAAAGTTTAGACAACTGGGACTTCAAGGTACAATTCATGCGTTCTACCTTTCCTGAACTTTGGGGTCGATAAGCTGTATGTAACTTCCACTGCACTTGTAGAGCTCGGGCCAATTGCTGAGTTACTTGGGATACAAATGAAGGACCATTGTCTGACCCTAGAATCAATGGCATACCAAATCTGGGGATAATCTCATGGAGTAGAACTTTCATGACTTCTCTAGCTTTCTCAGTCCTAGTAGGGAATGCTTCTACCCACCCAGAAAATGTGCAAACTAGGACCAGTAGGTAGCGATATCCATTTGCCCGTGGCATCTCAGTGAAGTCTACCTGAATATTTCCCATGGGAGTTACTCCTAGTGACTGGACTCTTGGGGGTTGGGTAGGACCTTGTCAGGCATTGTTCTTGGCACAGGTCAAGCATCTGCGGGCTGCTGATGCTGTCAGAGGTCCTAGCATCGAGATATAGAAATGAGGCCTAAGAGCTTTCTCCATTGCTGTCTTCCCATAATGTGTGGCATGGTGAAAAGCATGAACAAAGGCTGGACCTAATGATTCAGGGATAACAATTGGACCTGGGGGCTGCTCATCTTCTAGCGGTGGTAGCTCTATCCATCCAGTTTCTTTCAATACTCCCCCTTCTACCTGGCAGAAATAGTCTAACTCTTTGGAGGTATAGCGGGGAGTCCATGCACTGAGTGGCACTGGAAGTAATGCTGCCTGGACTGTGATGTTGGGGGCAGGAACTTGCCCAGATATGGCCACTTCTTGGGCCACAGTGTCTGCATACCTATTTCCTCGTGAAACTTTTCCTGTTCCTGACTGATGACCTCGGCAGTGCATCACTGCGACTTGTTTGGGGGCCCACACAGCATCTAGTAGTGTCAATATCTCAGGGCCATATTTGATGGACTTGCCCCCCGAGGTTATCAACCCACGCTCTTTGTACAGGGCTCCATGGGCATGTAATGTCGTGAAAGCATATTTGGAATCTGTGTACACATTCAAACGGAGCCCTGTTCCTAACATCAGTGCCCTGGTGAGGGCTATCAACTCAGCCTTCTGTGCTGAGGTTCCTGGGGCCAAAGCTGAGGATTCAACTACCGTGTCCAGGGTCACTACTGCATAGCCGGCACACCTTCTTCTGTCGACAATAAGACTGCTTCCATCCACAAAGAAAGTCTGTTCAGGGTCATTCAATGGTAAATCAGTCAGATCTGGACGACTAGAAAACATAACTTCTAGGCAATCATGATCAGGAGGGCCTGGGCCAACTGGTAGCAATGTGGCAGGATTCAGGGTTTGACTAACAGTCATTTGTATTCGGGGATTTTCACACAGCATGCTCTGGTATTTTAACATTCGAGAATTGGTGAACCAGTAATTTCCTTTGTGTTCCATGAGGGTCAGGACAGAGTGTGGTACGGTAACTTTAAGATTCTGACCCAAAGTGAGCTTGTCGGCTTCACCCACCAGAAGGGCTGTAGCTGCGATGGCTCGCAGGCAAGGTGGACATCCCTTTGCAACGCTGTCCAATTGTTTTGATAGATAGGCAACAGGCTGCTGCCAAGATCCAAGGGGTTGAGTCAATACACCTAGAGCATTTCCACTTGCTTCATGGACATATAAGCGAAATGGTTTCTGTACATCTGGCAGACCCAGAGCAGGTGAGGACATCAATGCTGTTTTGAAGGCTCTTAAGGCTGCATCTTGCTCAGGTCCCCACTCCAAAGGCGATCGCTCCACTCCTTGGGTGGCCTGGTACAATGGCTTTGCCAACAGTGCAAAGTTGGGTATCCATATTCGGCAATAGCCTGCAGCTCCCAGGAAAGCCCTCACCTGTCTTCTGATTGTTGGGGTAGGGATGCGACACACAGCTTCTTTACGCTCTGATCCAAGTTGTCAAATTCCTTTGGCCAAATGGAATCCCAGATATTTTACTTCAGTTTGGCACAATTGAGCCTTAGCTCTTGAGACCTTGTATCCGGCCTCATTCAAAAGATGTAAGAGATTGCTGGTGGCTTGCACACATTCACCTTTGGAGTCAGTGGCTATCAATAGGTCATCCACATACTGGAGGAGGACTCTTTTCTCTGGAGTAACAGGATAGCTTGAAAGATCTTGATTAAGGGCTGCACTGAAGAGGGTAGGCGAGTTCTTGAATCCTTGGGGTAATCGAGTCCAGGTGAGTTGACCTCGCCTTCCTGTAGTGGGGTCCTCCCACTCAAAAGCAAACAAACGTTGACTGGCTGATGCTAGGCGTATACAGAAGAATGCATCTTTCAAGTCCAAAACGGTGAAATGGGTGGCCTCAGCGGGGATCAGTCCCAGGAGAGTGTAGGGGTTTGGTACCACAGGATGGATGGTTACAACTGCATCATTCACTTTTCTCAAATCCTGTACTGGGCGGTAGTCACCGGTCCCAGGTTTCTTGACTGGGAGGAGAGGGGTGTTCCAGGGTGACTGACATTCTTTCAGGAGCTCATACTTCAATAACTTCATTAAATGATGATGAATGCCTTCAATTGCTGGTCGTGGAAGAGGATATTATCTCACATGCATTGGTTCGGCTCCAGATTTGAGGGTGACAAAAACAGGGGCTACATTCTTTGCTAGGCCAGGTGGATTATCCTCCACCCACACTTCAGGCGGAGCTAAGATGTTGGTGGGTATACGGGGGCTGGCTACTTTGGGCGGAGGTGTACTATAGAACCGCCATTCTTCTTCTCGGGGGACAGTCAACACCATCAGGCCGGCAGATGTTGAGTTTAAATTCATTTCCACTTTCCCTCCTTCAGCAAAGGATATCTGCGCCTGGAGTTTAGCAAGCATGTCTCGGCCCAAGAGAGTGATTGGGCATTCAGGCATATACAGAAACTAGTGTGTTATCTTCCGTCCCCCTAGTTCACAGGTGCGGTTCTGCGAGAAAGGCTTGGTAGTTCGATTTCCAGTGGCTCCAACAATAGTGATAGTTCGAGTAGACACAGGAGTCACAGGGGTAGCCACTACTGAACGTTCTGCCCCCGTATCCACCATAAAGACCATATATTGGCCCCCAACTTTCAAACTGACCATAGGCTCCTGGGGACCTAGAGAAAACTTGGAGCCCGGTCTGGCCTAGTACCCATCTGATTTGTAGCCTTCTTCAGCTGCCACTCCCTCCATAGATACTTCTTCTCTTTGGGATGGTGTACGCTGTGTTTCTCCATAGTGCTGAAATCGTCCTCCTCTTCTCCCAGTATTCCCTCCTCCCCTCCTGGGGGCGGAGTCAAGGTGCGGGCACTCATTTTTCCAATGTCCTTCTTCCTTACAGTAGGCACACTGATTAACGCCTACTTGGGGCCGGCCGTTTCCTCGGCCCCTCCCACGTCCTCGATTCTTTCTGTTAGGAAAACCTCCTTCTCGTCTTTCAACTAAAGCTGCTGCAAGGAAATCAGCTTTCTTCTTCATTCTACGTTCACTTTCTCTCTGACTTGCTTGATCACGATTCACAAACATTTTCTGTGCTACTTCCATTAACTGAGCTGCATTCATGACCACAAATCCTTCAAGCTTTTGCAGTTTTCGTTTAATATCTCCTTGGGACTGACTCACAAAGGCCGCATTCACCATGCGCAAATTCTCTTCGGCTGCTGGATCATATGGGGTATAAAGTCTATAAGCTTCAGCTAAACGTTCATAGAAGGCCGCTGGACTCTCATCTAAACGCTGGGTAACTTCTGCTACTTTTCCAATATTCATGGCTTTCTGGCCTCCTCTCTTCAATCCTTGCATAAGGGCTCGGCGGAACCTGTTGAGGGCTGCCACTCCTCCTGCACTATTAGGATCCCACTAGGGATCTTCATTCGGAAAATCTGCGGCAGCTGCTTGCCGGGGATCTAAGTCTCTGTCCTCTACAGGATTTTCTTCTAACCATCGGGTAGAGGCCTGCACAATCCGTGTTCGCTCTTCAGTACTAAAGAGGGTGGACAGGAGCTGACGGCAGTCAGACTAGGTAGGCTGGTGAGTCTGTATTATGCTAGACATTAATTTGATCAAATCTTGGGGCTTCTCAGTATAGGAAGCATAGTGCGTTTTCCAGTTCAATAAATCAGTGGTGGAGAAAGGCACATAAACTAAACTGGATGGCCCTGCCACAACTTGGCCCTCGGTGTTAAGGGTGGGCAGGCCAGGGACCTGACGCAATGGACAAACGTAACCATCTCTTTGGCTTGTGGTTGCGCTTCTGAGATCATAATGTATTTGGGACTGTCGGGTTCCTGCTTCATGATCTTGGGTGGCGGCAGTGTGTGACCCAGAACTGGCAAATGAATCCCTGCTTCTAGTATCATCGGTGGACAGCTGCCCACTCGATGTGGTCTGTACAGAGCTGGGGCTGCCAGCTTGGGAGGAGGATGCACTCTCCAGCTGCGGAGGCTGGTGGAGAGCTGCAGGGGGTGTGGCTGCACGAACGGGTCCTCCCTGGGCAGGTTCTAACTGGGGTAGGGGAGGAGCCGAGGGGATGGGCCTATAGAGGTGGTGGGACGGACGAGCCTGAATAATGTCTGGAGATTCTGGAGCTGAATAGATAGGCAGTTTCTTTTCCCCGGACTTCCGCACCCCTAAAGTGGTTTCTATAAATATTCTACACTGTTCTTCTTGACAAACTTTCATCCAGGAGGGCCTTTTCTCACAAACATTCAACCAGGAATCTATATACGGGAACTGGTCAGGGTGTTCTCTACGTACAATCTGGTGGACTAGGGATACGATATTAATATCAAAGGTGCCACCAGGGGGCCATGAAAAGACCAGTATCGGCCACTTCCTTTCACAAAGCATTTCTAATCGGGATGGAGACATTTTTATGCCATAGTTTCCAGCAAATCCCTTGCTAAAATTCTTGATCATACATTTCAATGGAGTTAACGTGGACTCCGACCCTCCCATAATGACGTACAAGTCAACAGACAAAAAGGGCGGGTAGTATGGCTGCAGGTAAGGGGTCCGTACAGCCCAAGAGACAAGAAAGGAGACAAACACCAAACGCTTCCTCCTTTTTACGACCTGGGCGCGGTCACCCGGCCAGGAACTGCGCCACTCAGGAGTCCGCTCTCACTTGGTCTGTATTTCAAGACCTCTCATTCACACAAACAAACAGGCATGCCAGCAGGATCCCAAATTCCCAAAATTCCAAATTCCAAGTTCAGGCCTGACTAACTAACAAAGGGGCAATGGTTTCAGTCTCGCGCATGCTCATGTGGGACTTACTAGGACCGCCCCGAGAGGTGATCAAGCTCTCATTTCAAATAAGTTCAAGTTCCAAGTTCCAAACTAACTGACTGAGTAGCAAAAGAAAATTCCTACTCACCGGATCCGGTACCAAGTTCCAAGTTCAGGTCATGAGTTGAATCCCGGACTCCCTTCGGGTTCGGAAGTGTTGGCCAGCAGGGACCAGCAACCTGCGGAGGCAAGGAGGAGTCCTCTCCGATACAAGAGGACCGGTGGCTCCAGAGGCTCTCCTGTGATCAGTCAGGTGCGGCTCCAGCCGGACCAAACCTTTGAGGTGAGAAGTCGTGGTATACTTACTTGAATACCATCACACTACTCACACTTCCTGGCCAATGCACCAAGAACTGTAGCAGCTGATTAGTATGCAATAAATAATACCAGGAGGCAGTTCAAGGATCCAAGCCAATTTATTGTGCACAGGCTCAAACGGACAACTTTAGTGTCTGAAAAGAATGAGCAATGACGTATGATAGCCAATTCCTTATATACAGTTTTTGCAGTTTGATAGAAGTATAACTTTCTTTTGGTTTGACACCCCTTACACCTGCCCAATCGGTGACCTGGTCTGGGCCCGGTCCCCCATCCTTTCTGCTCAAACTGTTTTAACAAAGACATAGGGGCTTGTTTACAAAGCTGCGGTAGCGGTTCGCGATCGTTATCGGAGCCGCAACCCCATTGATTTCAATGGGGTCGCAGCTCTGATAACGACCGCGAACCGCTACCGCGGCTTTGTAAACAAGCCCCATAGTCTTAAACATGGATACAATTCTACTGCAAGGACATTGCTAGCTCGAGGAATGCAGGAATAAATCATGCATGAAGAGATAACACAAACCTGTTACCCATTACTGCCTGAATTTGCTACCACTGCCTGCGTAGAACCACTACCATTGTTGCTTAGAGCTTAATGGTTACCATTGCCTGCGTAGAACTGTTACCCACTGCTGTTTGATCTGCTACCATTGCCTGCTTAGAACTGTTACCCACTGCTGCTTGAACTGCTACCATTGCCTGCATAGAACTGTTACCCACTGCTGCTTGAACTGCTACCATTGTTGCTTAGAACTTTATGGTTACCATTGCCTGTGTAGAACTGTTACCCATTGCTACTTGAACTGCTACCATTGTTGCCAAGAGTTTGAACTGCTACCATTGTCTGCGTAGAACTGTTACCCACTGCTGCTTGAACTCCTACCCATTGTTTGTTCAAACCTCGCTGCCCACTACCATGGTCCCACATTTCATTGTCATTCTCTTCCTCCCCATTTTCCTCCCCAGCTGCCCCCTTCCTATCAACATCCTCCCTCCTCTTCCCCCTACCCTCCCCCTACCCTCCTCATTTCTCCCTCCACTCTACCCCCTAGCCTAGCACCCGCTCCGGAGCCTCTCCATACTATTCCCTGCATTCAACCTGCCCCCCTCTCTACCTTCCTCACTTCTCCCTCTGTTCTGCCCCCTAGCCTAGCACCTGCTCTTGAGCTTCTTCACACCATCCCCTGCATTCAACCAACCCCCCTCTCTCTTAGGCAACCCCATCCTCGCTTCCGCCATACTATCTCCACTTTACCTCGCTCTCTTATACTCATTCTCCTTCTCTCATCAGGTAACATCAACCCCAACCCTGGCCCCCCCCCCAAATTCTCTCCCATACTAAATAAAGTTCCTCACGTACCCTATCTAATCTCATCCACATCCCGCTCCTCCCTCCTTCCACCCTCCCCCATTCATCCCACAGTCACTCAACCTTTCATTTCAACTCCAACCCTACCCCCAAATATAATCCCCCACATAACCTATCTGATACCATCAATTTATCCCTCACTTCCCCCCCCCCCATGTCCCTCTTGGAAAGCACATACACCCAGGCATATCCACCCACACCCTACTTCCTCCAAATCTCGGTACTACCCTAGAAATAGACCCCCACGCTACTTTGATAAGAAATCTCGGTACTACCCTAGAAACAGACTCCCCACTCTACTCTAATAAGATATCCACCAGTAACTTATCCAGTCTTATCCATATCCCTCTCCTCTCCCCCTCCGCTCTCCCGTTTACTTGCGCTCTCTGGAACGCATGCTCAGTCTTTAAAAAAACTACTTTTATTCACAATCTCTTCATCTCTAATGCCCTACACCTTCTTGCCCTGACCGAGACCTGGCTCCCCCCAGATGACACCGCATCCATTGCCTCTCTCTGCTATGGGGGCTACCAATTCTCACATACACCTTGATCCACTGGCCGCGGTGGTGGCGTTGGCCTCCTACTCTCCCCCTCCTGCCAATTCCAACCCCTCCTGCCACCCTGTAAAGGTTCTGTTTCTTGTTAGTCACTCCAGGCCAGGGAAGTCCCGAACCCTCATCTGCGGTGTGCTGCTCCGGCTGGCTGGAATCCAGGGGAATAAAACTCACAGACCACACAAAAGGAAAGTATGCAAGTTTATTCCAAAGGGTGGAGGGATTGTCCGTATTTTATACATTCTTAGAAACATAGTCATACGTCATTCACCCATCTTCTGGGGGCCCACTATAGTTTATCAGTAACTAATGCAAATACAAGTCATCCTTGAGTAGAACAATCAGTTTAGCTTACACATCACATTCCTTTTTCCATACCCATCAGAATGTACAAAGGGCACACACATAGAATTCTGATTTCTATAGGATTCTAATTTCTCTTGTGCAGGCCTCCTGTATATGGACTTAAACTAAGCATTATTATTACAAAGGGCACATATATAGGATTCTGATTTCCCTAACAATCCCCCCTTTGGGCCTGCGTAGGCCCACTATAAGAACAGCCTAACAATCTACTACAAAATAACTAAACAGACATTATTAATGGAACATCTGTATGTGGCAGCTCAGGTACATCAGCCACCATAAAAGCAGGAGTATAGGAATACATAAAAGTGGTAGAGCTTTGTAGGGCCTTTCAACAACAGTCAAGAACAAATGAAAATATACAACAAAAAAGAACAAGAATTATAAAACCACTCAATAGGGCAATAAGCAGTCCTTTGAGACCACCCCAAAGAAAGATACATAGAAACTTCCCTGTAGTTGAAGAACAGTATAGAGCAGTATTAGGCAGACTAAAAGCAGAAACAATAAAACAATCCGTAGCATTAAAACTAGAGAGAATTTACAATGAGCAAGGGACCTAGTCATATCCCAAAGAGAGGCGAGTAACACCAATGTTATACAAAAAGGTAGAAAAAGAAACATGGGGCTGGGTGCAGTTTAAATTGTCAAGTACAGTAAACTTCTGCATTTCACACAGATTAGAAGGTACAGTAATGAGACATGTTGAGAGAAAAGCTTCAGTTTGTAGCGATCTGCGCACACAAAAAGTAAGGTAATCTGGGCAAGTAGTATTGCCGTATTAACAGTTCTCGAAATGGGCTGAAGGAGGCACCACATGAGTGGTAGGAGGAGTCAACACAGTCTTGTGCGTGATGGTCAGGAGGCTGGAACCGAAGATGTCAGTGGAGATGATACACGCTTGATTCTTGACACATGGATCCACGAAGGGGAGGAGTCACACAGGATGGCTGTCCATGTGATGGCGATCACTGTAGTTTGGAGGTCCGTAGAGCGGGTCTAAGGTACCGTGCTTTTGAGGTGCTCTGACTTGTACCTGGTCACCAACCTTGAAGGGATATGTTGGTTCGGTACCTCTAGGCCGAAAGCTGCTTTTCTTCAGGAGTCTTCTCCTCTCCTCTCCAGTTGCTAGGGCCTTGGCTGCCCCGGCGTCAGCTACTTCTCATCCTGGTCCTGAAGCCTGATCTGTATATGGAGAATGTTTCCAGCGAGGGCAATAGCTTCAGGAACTTTTAGCCGCCACCTTCACTGCAATCGGTGTTATCAGAAGAACTTGGAACGGTCCCATACTGGAAAAGGGGCTTGTACTGTGTGCTGGTGGTATGTCTTTACCAAAATCCAGTCTCCAGATTGAAAGAAAAGAGCTGAGTCATCCAGTAGAAAGGACTGGACCTGCTGAGCATACCTGTGTAGGGAAGAGAGTTGCCTCTGCTGCTAGGAAATACAAGAGATGAAATGTGAGGCTGAGGAGTATAAAAAAATAAGCAGTCTTCCATATAACAGTTCAGAGGGAGAAAAAGTTCAGTCTACTCCCTTAGGGCATTTTTTTTGGTTGTTTGTTTGTTTATTGAACAGAGTCAAAGGCAAGACAGTTTAGTGTCTTTACAAAGTTGTTTTTTTTTTAAAGATTTCGGAGGTTCCCCCCTTCGTGGGTTGCTGTTTGCATACAACAGCCAATCCTAAGCAACTCAATTTAGCTAATACATTTTGACAAGATGCCCACACTTCCTCAATTGTTCCACAATTTTAGAATTATACCAATTTGTAAAAATTTGTGTAAGTAACTTTCCTCCTTTAGCTTCATGTGTCGGGCCAGGACACATAGAGGCAAAAAGGGATAAAAGCATCTGAAAAGCACCACATGGCCAGTGTGGGTCTCCCCAAAGCTCATTAGGATGAAAAGTGCACTCAGCCTATCTCCAAGTGTCTATTTCCAATTATTGGATATATCTCTGGGCTAGATAACTTTCAAAATTGGAGTTAATGGGGATGGTATAATCAAATATTGTAGAGTATTCATTGTCAGTTTTCTTTCTAGGTGGATACATCGGATACATCATTTCACATTTCAATTTACCCTCACCATTTTATAATGTTAATCTGAGTTCTCTTTTCCAACATGAATATTCCATCACACTCCTCTCAACACCACTTTTTTTTTTCACTTACATCATTCCATCAAACTACATGCATAGGTCCTTCTGTCTTTTTTATACCATACTAGTGTATCCTTATTTGGCAAGGCTGCTAAGAACATCAAACAATTGTTAGAAACTTAGTATTTTTGTAAACAAAAGGTATATATACATATAAATGTAGATCCTTTTCCATAAGCATAAACAGTGCTCATTCTAATTAGCAACTGCCTAAACAAAATATAGATAAAATCCTTACAATATAGACTAGTGCTTCACGGCATTTTATAACATCAATCCCAATAGGAAGGAGTATGGCTTCTAACAGAACAGCCACATAATCTCTCAGGTGTGACTAAAGTCTATCTTATACCCGGTCCCAGTGAGAGTGTTGTGAAAACTTAAAAATATTTGAGGACTGATCTTATAATCGCAGTACCCACAAGGATCTGTGGAAGTTACTCACTAATCATGGTGTTTAAGAGATCCTTTTGAGATGAGAGGCCTAAGAAGGTTCAAGGCATTTGTGGTTGGGCCTCATGGCGATGTTTCCTCGGGTTCTTCTTGGCCTATTCCCCCCTGCCTAGTCATGTCTCTTCAGAGGCATAAATATGCAAGGTTCATGTTCTTCAGGCCTTGTGGGTCCTCGAGGAGTCTTAAAGCAGTCAGAATTCCGGTGGCATCACACTCGGAGCAGCACGTTTATTGCCTTTTCCAAGGCTGTAGCCTCACCTTCTGTCTCTCTCTCACTCTCTGCTTTTTTTTTTTTTTTCAATGAACTCACGTTAATGTTATTATTTACAAATATTCTCATATTTCCTGGGAACTAAGCTTCATCTTTCTACTAAATGTGATCTAAGCAATTGCAGATCAGCCTCTTTCCAAAATTCTATAATTTCTATGTGTACTGAACCTCTACATAATGTACTGCTACGACAAGTATTTTGGTAACATAAAGCGCAAGTGTGTAAACTAAAGAAAACTTGTATATCATAGTGCTACAATATACTGTATTACTAAAACTGAAATGTTAAAAACTTTTTCTCTCTGGACCCCAACACATCAAATCAGAAAGATAGCCAGCACCCATGGTGCTACTGTCCTGTTCGTCAGTCATCAGCATCGAGCTTAACAATGCAAAGTAATTAACTTAAAATCTTACAGTTCAGGGGGGATGTGTGAGAGGAGTCCAGCTGATGCCCGACTGTGGTCTGTACCTACTCTGTGCGGTTGGGGAGTCCTACCTTCCGGAGCAGCGGTGCGACGCAGCTATTGCTGACGCAGCTGACATTATCTGTATTACTGAAACATGGCTCTCACCTACAGACACAATACTACTAAACCAACTAACCACATATCAATATGACATATTCAATTGCCAACGGAACATAAAAAGAGGAGGGGGTGTACTGATCCTCACCAAAAATGACTTAAAATTCACCCTTACAAACCTAAATAATATAGATGGAATGGACATTGTTAACATAGAAAATAAAACCATGGCTCTCACCCTCATCTACAGACCCCCCTCATCTGATCAAAAAAAAAATCTCACCTCTATCCTAGAACTTGCATGCACAGCGTCACAAAACAAACCATTTATACTCCTTGGTGACTTGAACCTTCCATCACTGAACCATTCCCAATCAGATAACTTCATAGATGCCATGTCACAAATGGGGTTCACACAGATAATACAAACTCCTACACACAAAAAAGGTAACATACTTGACGTAATTTTCCTCCCAGCCTCACTCTACAGTCATCTACTACATATCACCCCGAGTATAACCGAAGTACCCTGGTCAGACCACCATCTAATCACAATCCAGCTATCAGCACAAGTCCCAAAAAATAATGGGAGCACAACTCCACATATATCACGCTTCAAACACTTTGACAAAGACACATTCCTCGACAAAGTACTACCCAAACTAGACACAACCACACCAGACATCAACTCAACCATATCAAATTGGAACCTAACTATTGAAAAAGCAGCTGTCCACACACAAGTCTTACACAAACAAACAAAAAAGACAGAAAAATGGTTCACGAAAGAGCTGACAAAACTAAAAAAAACAACTGAGGAGACAAGAAAAGAGATGGAGAAAACTAAAATCTGATGAAAGCAAATCCCAATACATGCTCCTACTCATAGAATACAAAAACGCAATTAACAAATCAAAAAGAGACTACCACTCTAAAGTAATAAACTCATCCATCAACCGCCCAAGGGAGTTATTCGCGATAGTAAAAACATTAACCAAAACTAATAACAGCGAATCTAAACAACAAGCAATTAACATACAAACACTAGCAAAACATTTTGCAGAAAAACTAAAAAACAAGACCACTACCCCAACTCCTTTACTACCAAACACAAAACCACGCATGAATGGACAAGTTTCCAGTTGGTAGAACAAAAACAACTTCTCAAAATCATAACAATGATAAACACCACCACCTCCCCACTTGACCCATGCCCCGTTTCATGGATTAAGTGTGCGAAAGAGGAACTGGCGATAAATCTACAACACATAGCCAACCAATCCCTTTCACAGGGCATCATGCCTGATGCCCTAAAACTCACTACACTCCGACCAATAATAAAGAATAATAAGCTCGATTCAAAAGATCCGAACTCCTACAGACCCATAGCCAGCATTCCGTTCATAGCCAAAATTATAGAGAAAACAATTCAAATTCAGTTACAGGAACACATTGATGAATACAAACCCCTTGACTCACACCAATTTGGTTTCCGCCCATTCCATGGAGTAGAAACCCTCCTAATCACTCTTATGGACTTCCTCATCAAGGGCACAGATAACAAACAACATGGCTACCTACTCCTATTTATAGATATCTCAGCCGCATTCGATAACATTAATCACCTGACACTGATCAACAGACTAGAAAACCTAGGAATAGGCGGGATTGTCCTTAACTGGTTCAAATCCTACATTTCACACCGATTAATACGCGTCCAAATTGACCAACAAGCATCAGAAACATTCCCCCAAGGACAGGGAATACCCCAAGGATCAGCCCTATCAGCCCTCCTATTTAACTTGTACCTGCAACCGATAACTAACATATTTAAAAAACACAAGATTAATCACTTTATATACGCCGATGACATCATGCTAGCTATCCCCATAACCACAAAAAACCCTACATATGACCCGCTATCCAAATGCATGGCTGAGACCTCCTCCTGGATGGAAACTAACCACCTCAGCATAAACTTCAAAAAAAACCGAGGCAATGTTTGTGACAAGATCATCTATGACTGAGAACACCTACCCGGAAACAATCACTATCAACAAAACCTCCATACCTGTCAGAAAACAGGTAAAATACTTAGGAGTAATAATAGACCACACTCTCACCATGCTACCACACATAAAACAAACAGTAAAAACCATCTTCTATAAACTCAAAACAATTCAACACCTAAGGCCACTCCTAGAAACACCAGACTTTAGATCCGTAGTAGGTACACTGATCACCCCTCACTTCGACTATTGCAATAGTCTCCTAATAGGCCTCCCGCAAAAAAGCACATACCTTCTTCAAAGAGCACAAAACATCTGTGCTAAAGTGATTGCTAAAGCTCGCCTAACAGACCACGTAACCCCTATACTGCTAGACCTCCACTGGCTCCCTATTAACAGCCGAATTAAATATAAAATTATCCTAACAACCTATAAACTCATAAACGACATAACCCCCTCACACCTATCTACATTACTGCAATCTCCAACCTCGACAAGGACCCTCAGACAAAACGCAGCCCACTCTCTCATCATACCAAAAACCATCCGTAAAACTAAGAACACCACCAGCTCCAGAGCATTCTCATTCGCTGCTCCTACACTCTGGAACGACCTCCCCATTGAACTTCGTACCATAAGAGACCTCTTCCAATTCAGAAAAGAATTAAAGACCTACCTGTTCACTGAACACTTCGAAGTCCCCTACTACCCCAAAGCTAGCTCCACAACAAACGTGGTCACACATGCACAAACTCCCTTAATCCAAACAATGTAAACACAAGCCTGCCCCCCTCCACACACACGCCCCAAGACGACATAAAAAGGAACTAAATTCCAACACCTACACCAATTTCTGACCAACACAACACACACACCGCACACTGTAAATATACATTTGTAAAAAGTTAGATGTGTTTGTTTTAATACCTACAAAGTTTATATTACTGTTCAATGTAAATAGTTGAATTCTATTGTTCTATGTAAAATGTATACAAACTGTGTACAAGACTGTTAACCTGTTATATGTAAACCGCCCTTGATCTCTGGAAGGGGCGGTATAAAAGAAATAGTTAAATAAATAAAATAAATAAATAAATTGGCCCCGACGTCATCTCCGGGGCTAGAAAAGGAAGTGGCGGAGTGTTGCATCCCGGGGGTGTGTGAGAGGAGTCCAGCTGATGCCCGACTGTGGTCTGTACCTACTCTGTGCGGTTGGGGAGTCCTACCTTCCGGAGCAGCGGTGCGACGCAGCTATTGGCCCCGACGTCATCTCCGGGGCTAGAAAAGGAAGTGGCGGAGTGTTGCATCCCGGGGGTGTGTGAGAGGAGTCCAGCTGATGCCCGACTGTGGTCTGTACCTACTTTGTGCGGTTGGGGAGTCCTACCTTCCGGAGCAGCGGTGCGACGCAGCTATTGGCCCCGACGTCATCTCCGGGGCTAGAAAACCGTGGCTGTACCGCGGTTGTGCGGTCACGGTTGCGCTTTAAGGGGTGCGTTTAAAGGGGTTTGTTAGGCCCCTTGTGCGCCCCTTAGGCGCACGTGGCGCGCTGGGAGCGGAGGATCCCAGGACTGATATTGGTAAGCGGAAGAAGAAGCTAAATGTGAGTAATCCCAACCCGGATAAGGCTGCAAAGATCTCCGGTCCAATGGACAGGCATATTGTAACTGTTCCTGGTGATGGGAAATCACTTGCTCCCGTATCTAAGCCCTCGGTATCCTTTGATAGCTCCATTGGTTCTTTAAGGGGTTCTAACTCTGCCCCACATGCTAAGTTATGGGACCCCGAACTTTTAACGTCTTCACCCGTTGAAGGAGGGCCCCTTGTGGGCCTGGAACCTATATCATCAGTGGTAACATCTAGTTGTCTGGGGGACATTGCGGCAGTGCCTCTGCCTCAAGCCCTCCAGCTCCCTGCGGTTACTGGAGGCATTCAAAGTGAAGGTGCATCTGCTTCCCCTGAGGTTGCTCAGACTGTGTCTTTATCGGACATCTGGTGTGTTCTGTCCAGGATTGAGCGCTCGTTATCTTTAGTAACTATGCAGATTAATGGTTTTTCACAGGATTCTGTTGCCAAGTTGACCCAGCATGATTTACAAATATCTGCTTTAGATAATAAATGTCAGAAATTTGATGCACAATATTCTCTGTTACAGTCAGCCAATATGTCTTTTATGAAGGATAGTTTAACGTTACATACTCAACAAGAGTTGTTAGAGAATAATTTGAGGGCGGTAAATATTCGCTGTTTGAACTTTCCTCGAACTAGACTATTGTCGCCAAAAGTTTTATTTGAAAAATACTTGACAGAAGTATTGGGGTATCAAGCAAATACTATGCCTGTGATTACTAAACTATATTACCTGCCTGGCCCGAGGTCTTTAACCTCTGGTGAACGGCAATCTGTGGCCTTGGCTGAACCTGTAGACTCTTTAGATATAACTAATTTTATTGAGTCTTCGCGTGACTTAATTGAAACTAGATCTACTCTCTTAGTATCCTTCTCTTCGGAGATGGAGAAGAGTACTATTATGAGACTTTACTTTCGTAATAAGAATGCTGAATTCTGTGGTGGAAAGGTTAATATATTCCCAGACGTGGCCAGGCAAACACAGGCTAGGCGTAGAGCCTTTCTGGCTCTTAAGCCAAAGGTTCTCGCATCTGGTGCATCTTTCTTTTTGAAATTTCCTTGCAAATGCCTGGTCACCTCTGGGGATACTAAATATGTGTTTATGGATGTTGGATCATTAGAAGTATTTCTCAAGGGATTAGATCCTCAGGTTGTAGCAGATGCATAGGCATTTAAGTATGCTAGTTCTTTTTTTTTTTTCTTTTGGTTGTTTCCATTAGCATTGTATGTATAATTAGAGTTTTGTTATATTTGGCAGTTGGCTGAATGTTCTCTCATCGCTCCCCGTGATGTGGACTAAGTTAGTTTTCTTATTATTTCTGTGATTATTATATTGCTTATGTCTTGATGTTATGTATAATCTCAATAAAAATTAAATTTAAAAAAAAAAAAAATCTTACAGTTCAGGAAACAGACATTCAAATAACATGAAACTGCAAAAAGGTGAATTCAGAATAATGCTTTGTCACATTTAAATTAAAACCTTATACATAATATTTGAGACTGGTATCAAACTGATCTGAAACAATGAAATTATGTTTAAGCAATCTACTTAGAGTAACAGTTCAACCTTGATGTTATCTCAAACACAAATAGCAAAGTAAACAGCAGGTCTGTCTTGAGTCCAAATTCCTTCAGGCAAATGCAGATAGCTGAACAAGAGAGAAAAGTCCTAAATAAAAAGTTGCTTGAGAATTGTCACTAATTGTGATTGCTATTAAATTCCTATAGTTACAACTCTATGTGTTTCTATAATATCAAATCATTTTTTTTTTCAAGTTGCAGTCTTTTAATTACTGGCTCAGGATGCCCCATTGTCCTGACAGGGTTCCCAACCACTATTTTGAAGGTTAAAGAAAAACAATCCAAAACCATTTGTGCCTTCTGTAGCCCACGGGAGGGGCTGCCCCCTTTCCCTCTCTCTTCTTTGTTCTCTTTGTTAAGTTTCTGATTTCGTTTCTGATGTTGTAGGGGGAAGGGATAGCCCCAACCTAAATTTTTTGTTTTCTCCAAGACACCCTGAATCTTTTCTTTCCCAAGAAATGCAGCAGATTGCTAATGACTTCTATCACAACTGGTTTCTCCTGCCCTAAACTTTAAAGATCATCTACATAGTGCCTAGGGAGCAGGCTCAAACATATACCTCAAATCTACAATACTGAACCATTTGTGTTCATGCAAAATTTAGCTCAATATTTTTAACCAAAAGCATAAATATACAAATCAAGGGTTTCTTTTGAAATAAGGTTTTCAAAGGAAAGAATCCGTTGCTAGGTCTGGACAATCTTATTCAGATTCCTTAAATCCTGCACCAACCAGCAAGTAAAAGAAAAACAATATTTACTGTAAACAAAACATATTTTCTTTCAGCTTGTTGGGAAGGACACAAAGGAGTTACTTTTTTTGGAAACTTCTGTTTCAGTTCTTATTTAAACAAGAGAAAATCAAAGCTTACAAGTGCTTTCTTAAAAAAACTTCACCCTGCATAATGAACTAGACCCTCTCCCTTGATTTCTCCCCTTCAGACTTACCAGTCACATAAAGGGTTAACACCTAACAAATCCAAGCAACCAAAACAGCAGGAGGAGAGATACATTCCTTTGTGCAAAGGAAACAACAGTATTTCATCATTAGCATCTTACAGTTCTTATCATTCTCCCCCTTTTCCTTACCGCGGTCTGTGCACAAAATTCACTTGGTTGCTGCAGTGCCTGCTTTTAATTCACTGTCTGTCCGATTCACAATACCTCTAGTCACCCAGGACCATTACCAACTAGTAAAGAGACCTCTCCGCAGAGAAGGAGGTGAGACTGTTGAAATCAACAGGACGCGTCTTCGCACCTCCACTCAGCAGGAGTCACTCCACTGTGGGAAAATCCCGGCGAGCCCCAGCTGTTATTTACACTTTTACTTGTGGCCAATTCACCTTTAGCCAACCTGGCCAATGAGACTCTGAGAGGGATATTGTGAAGCAGATTAAGAGCTGTTTTAGTATTTCATTATTCAGTACATTGCTATAGCAATGGGTGTCTAAATACAGACACACCCTATTACATATTTCAGTGACAGTTATACCATTGTTAAGTACAAAAGTAATTTTCTTTCTATTTAGCTTGTCTTCTTACAATATGGCAATAAATAGACACTCTGCAAACAAATAATAATTTACGTTTTAGTATGCTGTTTAACTTTAAGTTTCTGTTCTGTCTGCCTGTCCGTAACCTTTGAACACAAAGAACAGGAAGGGAGGGGGAGGGAAGAGCAAATCAGTGGAAGAATAAACAAACACCACTTGTCACTTGCATTCCAGAGTCATCAGTTCTAGAGAGGGGGGGGGGGGGTGTCGTATAGGCACAGAGATAGACATGCTAACAGACTCCTGTAACTTACACTGACAATTTATGTAGAATGGCTGTTTTTTAGCTGCAGTTTTAAAACTTATCACAACATATAGCAGAACATGCACTCCCGCAGATTCTGGAGCGGCCCCCTCACCTTGGGACCCCCCCATCTTCTAATTAATTCACAACAAACGCACGTCTGGCCACTTGCTTTCTGCACAGTATCTATCACGAGCGCTATATCGCTTCAAAATACGGCAGGGGCGTATAGCCAGACTCACACACACACACAGCCCTCACAGCAGCCGCAGATGAGAAAGAGAGCTTTCCCACCGATTCCCACCCAGGGAACAGGAAAGTCTTAATTACCATTTAACCATGCTACCAAAGCAATAGGGACACTCCCAACCAAAGGGAGAATACCAGTTCTAATTTAAACCGTGCTACCAAAGCACAGGGATCCCTGGCCAATGGGAGTATCCGACACTTCTGACACCAAATGTAAAGGTTCTGTTTCTTGTTAGTCACTCCAGGCCAGGGAAGTCCCGAACCCTCATCTGCGGTGTGCTGCTCCGGCTGGCTGGAATCCAGGGGAATAAAATTCACAGACCACTCAAAAGGAAAGTATGCAAGTTTATTCCAAAGGGTGGAGGGATTGTCCGTATTTTATACATTCTTAGAAACATAGTCATACGTCATTCGCCCATCTTCTGGGGGCCCACTATAGTTTATCAGTAACTAATGCAAATACAAGTCATCCTTGAGTAGAACAATCAGTTTAGCTTACACATCACATTCCTTTTTCCATACCCATCAGAATGTACAAAGGGCACACACATAGAATTCTGATTTCTATAGGATTCTAATTTCTCTTGTGCAGGCCTCCTGTATATGCACTTAAACTAAGCATTATTATTACAAAGGGCACATATATAGGATTCTGATTTCCCTAACAATCTTTTATTCACAATCTCTTCATTTCTAATGCCCTACACCTTCTTGCCCTGACCGAGACCTGGCTCCCCCCAGATGACACCGCATCCATTGCCTCTCTCTGCTATGGGGGCTACCAATTCTCACATACACCTTGATCCACTGGCCGCGGTGGTGGCGTTGGCCTCCTACTCTCCCCCTCCTGCCAATTCCAACCCCTCCTGCCACCCCAATCACACTCCCCCCTTTCCTTTGAAGTCCACTCCATTCACCTCCTCACACCACTTCCCCTCCGTGTAGCTGTTATCTATCGCCCACCCGACAGCTCCAAGTCAACCTTCCTCACTGACTCCTGGCTTTCTATCTTTATGGATCCCTCCTCCCCCACTCTTATTCTTGGCAATTTCAACATTCACGTCGACAACCCCTCCGACCCCCACGCCTCAAAGTTCCTCGCTCTTACCTCCTCGTTCGACCTCCAACTCTGCTCCACTGCCCCCACACACCGACACGGCCACTGCCTTGATCTAATACTCTTCTCCAATTCCTCTCCCTCAAACTTCCACGAATCAATCCTTCCCTCATCTGACCATCACCTACTAACATTTACTCTTCAGCTTCCGCCA
This sequence comes from Ichthyophis bannanicus, assembly GCA_033557465.1. Lineage (NCBI taxonomy): Eukaryota > Metazoa > Chordata > Amphibia > Gymnophiona > Ichthyophiidae > Ichthyophis > Ichthyophis bannanicus. Next base: position 1,420,374,145 of record CM066032.1, read on the forward strand.
TCCCAACCTCGTCCTGTCTCCTCTGACCTTTTTAGAAACCTTCATAATATTAATCTCCTGACTCACTCCTCCACCATTTCTCCATCTCTTTCCTCTATTTTATACTCCGAGTCTGTCGACGAAGCATTATCCTCACACAATGTTACACTATCCTCAGCCCTTGACACTCTTGCCCCTCCCACCTCATGTCCTGGAAGACCTCCTACACTTCAAATTCATACTTGGCTTCTTCCAGTCAGCCCTAGCTCTTGCCAGACAAGAATACTACATCCATCTGACCAATTCCCTTGCCTCTGATCCATGCCTTCCCTCTGATCTCTTTAATACCCTCAATTCTCTCCTCAAGGTCCCCCCGCCCCCGATCCCGCCTTCCCTCTCTGCCCAAACCCTAGCCGACTACTTCCATGACAAAATTCTCAAAATTACTCTCCAATTCCCTACACCCTCATCCACCTCCCCTCCCCTCCATTTCTCCTCCCCCACCCATACTTCCCCTGCTACCCTCTCCTCCTTCCCACTTGCCCTTCTAACTATCGGCCCATCTCCCTCCTTCCCTTCATATCCAAGTTATTAGAACGAGCAGTCCACCATCGTTGCCTTGACTTCCTCAACTCCCAGGTCCTCCTGGACCCACTACAATCAGGCTTCCGTCCCCTACACTCCACTGAAACAGCACTCACAAAAGTCACCAATGACCTGTTCCTGGCTAAATCTAAGGGCCTCTATTCTATCCTCATCCTTCTTGGCCTTTCTGCTGCCTTTGACACCATTGACCACCCTCTCCTCGCTTGGCTTCAAGGATTCTGTACTATCCTGGTTCTCCTCCTACCTCTCCCATCGCTTATTCAGTGTATGCTCTAGCGGTTTCTCCTCCTCCCCTACCCCGCTCCATGTAGGTGTACCCCAGGGATCTGTCTTGGGCCCCCTCCTTTTCTCTCTCTATACTCAAGGCCTTGGCACGCTTATTTCTTCCCATGGCTTTCAGTACCATCTCTATGTCAATGATTCCCAAATCTACCTATCTACACCTAATATTTCTCTGGCAGCACAGTCCAAGATCTCTGCTTGTCTTTCAGACATCGCTGCCTGGATGTCTCATCGCCGATTGAAACTGAACATGGCCAAGACTGAACTCCTTGTCTTTTTTCCCAACTCCTCCCCCCCCCCCACTTCCCCCCCTCTCAGTCCATGTAGATGGATCTACTATCCTTCCTGTTCTCTTGGCCTGCAACCTGGGAGTCATCTTTGACGCCTCTCTCTCCTTCTCCGCCCATATCCAGCTTTTAGCTAAGTCCTGCCGCTTTTTCCTCTACAACATCAGCCAAATCTGCCCCTTCCTCTCTGAACATACTACCAAAACGCTTGTCCACTCCTTGATCTCCTCTCGCCTCGATTACTGCAACCTACTCCTCGCTGGTCTCCCCGTGAGCCACCTCCTTCCCCTCCAATCTATACAAAATCACGCTGCTCGACTAATCTTCTGCCAGCCTCGCCATGCCCACATTACTCCTCTCCTCAAGTCACTTCACTGGCTCCCTGTCCAGTTCCGCATCCAATTCAAGCTTCTCTTGCTGACCTATAAGTGCATTCACTCTGCGGCCCCTCAATACCTCATATCTCTTATCTCTCCCTATGTCCCCTCACGAAACTTGCGCTCCGCTAACAAATCGCTTCTTTCAATTCCTTTCACCCGCACTGCGAACTCCTGATTGCGCTCCTTTCACCTTGCTGCTCCACACGCCTGGAATAGCCTTCCTGCATCTGTGCGCCAGGCGCCCTCCCTGGCCCTCTTCAAATCCAGGTTGAAGACCCACCTCTTCACCGTTGCATTCAGATCCTGACTCCTTCCTCATCCTACCGTAACCCCCATTTACATTTATGACCAAACCGTAGACCAAGCTGTACCACACCGTACCTTCCGCTGAACTGACTAATGCTCTGTACTGTTCTAACTAGATTGTAAGCTTCGATGAGCATGACTCTGACGGGCAGGGACTATCTCTTGTATGTTAGCCACCTCTTGTAGGCTAGCTGTGCAGCGCTGCATGCGTGGCACTATATAAGTGCTAAGTAGTAGTAGTAGTAGTAGTATTTAAAAGCAGGGTGAACACCAGTGGTGCTCTGTTGTAAAGAACTCTGTTAAATGACATTTGCCTTTAATGACTCCACTCTCTCTTTTACCATGCACTTTGACAGCCCAGAGATCTCTGCTTCAGCCTTAATTTTAGGAGGTAATATGGCAATGGAAAAATGTATTGCTACTACTACTACTACTATTAAACATTTATAAAGCACTACAAGGCATACACAGCACTGTACAAACACAGAGAGAGACAGTCCCTACTCATCAGAGCTTACAATCTAATCAAGCCAGACAAGACAAAAGATAGGAATAAGGATAGAATAGGGAAGGGTAAGAAGACACAAGGAAACAAGGGATCAGGTTCCAAAAGCAGCCTCAAAGAGGTGAGCCTGTAGCATAGTTTTGAAAAGGGGCAGAGATGAAGCCTGGCATACAGACTCAGGAAGTTTGTTCTAGGCTTAAGGAGCAGCAAAGTGAAAGGACTGAAGTCTGGAGTTAGCAGTGGAAAAAAAGGGCAAAGAGAGGAGCAAGCCAGTAGAAGAGTGGAGGTCATAAGGATGAAGGGGGAGAGGAGAGAGGAAAGATAGTGAGGAGCAGAAGAATGAATGCATTTAAAAGTCAGAAGGAGAAGTTTGAAGTGGATATGGAAATGGAAATGGAAAGGAAGCCCATGAAGTGACTTGATAAGAGGGGTTATATGAATATATCGAGACTGGTGAAAGGTTAGTCATGCAGTAGAATTCTGAATAGATTGAAGGGGAGAGAGATGACTCAGAGGGAGACCAGCACGAAGGAGGTTGCAATAGTCAAGACGGGAATTAGAGAGTGGACAAGTATTTAGTAGTATGTTCAGAGAGGACGGCGCAAATGTTGTTAATGTTATAAAGAAAGAAACAACAGATTTTAGCTATCTGTTGGATATGTGAGGAGAAGGAAAGGGAGGAGCCAAAAATGACACCAATGTTATAGGCTGAGGAAACAGGAAGTAGAAGAATGTTACCAACAGAGAGAGAGAAAGGAGGAAGGGGAGAGGAAGGGTGTGGTTTGCAATTCTTTACTTAGAACTGGTGGTTGACATCGGCACTCTCTTATTAAGAATATTAAAAAAAATGTTGGTTTATTTGATTGAAAAAGTAGTTTGATTTGTCTTGTTAATCCACTTAGATACATAGAAATAAAGGTCAGCAGCAAGTTGTAAGTGATACCTTTTCACTGAACTAACGTAATGCTGCTTTATATGGGTATGAAGATAACTCCTACTTGTTCACTTTTTAGAGTGATAATAAATTGTTCCACGTTATCTAGTTTTGAAGATGCTGCTCCTCATCTGTCAAATGTTTATAAGGCACAAGGAGATATGAGACCTCAGATAACGAAGCTGGTTATTTACATGTCAACATCCTTGATAGGAAAGAAATCTTATCTTGTCCTAGATCATGTAAGAAAACCTTAAAAGATGTGCAACCAAAGTTAGCTTTACTAGAAAATAAAATAGACAAAAGCATAGACCACTTCTTCAATGCAATCTGATTTTGAGCATTTTAATTAGTGAGATCCCAGCAATTTTCTGTAAAAGGAATAAAATCATTTCAGATTTTGTATAAATAGTCTTGACATTTAAGCTAGATGAAAACAATGACTTTTTTGCAAAAACAAAGGATATGTATCAAAGTGGTAAATATAAAACTTGTCAGTATATGTGATCAAGTGATGCATTGTGATAATATAGGGGTTATTTCAGAATCATCCCTATCTGTAGATAGCAACATTTACACATGTGGATTGGCATACACGTGTAAATATCACTTTAGAACAGGGGTTCTTTAAATGTGGGGATACTTACCAGATTTAGATTTCCAAGAGATGTGGAAATGGTGGGGAGAAGGAATGGTTAGGGTGGTCTTATAATTCTCTCTCTTACAAGGCAAATAAATGCCATTAGCAAAAATGTAGTGGTCAGCATTTACAGATGCTCTAGGCACTAAGTGCTTCTTTGAAAGAGCAGCTGTAAAGACAAAGGCCTGGTCCTCTTCTCGATCTTCCCCGATAGCTCCTTGACCCCCCAAGAACCTCGATCCCCTTCCCCGAATTCTCCCAAGACAGCCAATCACTCCCACCCTCACAAGGCATCTAGATTTCTGGCACTCAAATGCCCTCTGGCATGAAGACCCCCGGCATTGCTAGGGTCCCTGGTATCTAATGGGAGCAGACAGATTTATTAGACATGTTGTTTTTCCATAGCCAGCCCCATAGAATGGAGCAAATTTCCAGCCAAACTGAGAATCATGAATGATATTAAACTGTTTCAGAAGTAACTAAAAGCCTTCATGTTTCAGCAAGCCTTTTATCAGGTGGATTAAATATAATTCTATTTGACCAATAAAGATTGTCTTTTGAGCTATCTATGCACAATTTTGTATGAATGATGTATTTTATGTATTTTGTCTACTTGTCTGTTTGGAATATTCCAATTGTGCGTAATTATTTTATATGTTTATATTATGAATGTTAATTTGTAAGCTGCTTAGGTTGTATTTAGGTATAGGGATTTAAAAGCTAGCATTCTGAAGCATCTCACAGTTGTTCACAAATGAAAAACTATGGGGTAATTTTAGAAGCCCTATTCATGTTTTGGACATCTGAAATGGGCATGCAGACTTCCAAATCACAAAGACATCCCCGGAGTCATTTTAGAAACAGGTATATGGACATCCCTGGTGCAAGGATGTTCAAATAGAATGGAGAGGCCACGGAAGTGTGGCCTGGGCAGAGCAACGAAGATGCACGTCCCAGTGCGATTTCAGAATAGCACAAGCACATCTGACCCTGATTTGCTGAGGTGTCCATCCCTATACTTGCTCCTGACCATGAATAAGGAACAAAAAAGTGCTTGATTCATGGCTGCAAAATTTCCAGGGGGAAGAGTAAAATGTGCTGTCATCACCACAGTCAATATTTCCTTGCAAAAGAAACCTGCATGTAAGTATAAGCCCCAAACAGATGTCACTACACAGAAATAAACTGAAGAAGGAGGCAGGCCTGTGTCTTGATTGTGCAGGTCAAGGACATTTTGCAGGGCCCTGTCCACACAAGCATAGGCTGTAATAGGCTGTACCTTGATACCATACAAGGGCAGCTTTGGAATTTGGTCACCATCAATCTGAACCACATAGCTGAATGCCTCTTAGTCTCTGTCACCTTAAGTTGATTAATGCATCATGTGTAGACACTGGCCTCATCAATACAGAGGTCCCTGAAAATTCATTAGTCGTGATTTTGTCCGTGCATGCACTACCTCTGAAGATGAACTTCTTGCCTGTTTCCATTGTAGCAATTGATGGTAGACCCCTGGGTTAAGGAGACATGCAAGAAGTGATCATGGATTTGATCTTATTGGTGGGTACCTGGCCCTCGGAGACTATTTCATATTAAATCATTGATGCACTAGCCAGTTGGGGTTATCGTGACTTCAGAAACATAATCCCGTTATTGACTGGCAACAGGGACAAATAATTTCCTGGTCTCCTTCCTGTTTTGACTCCTGAATTCTAGACCCTAGACCCATAGAGCTGTTGCTCTTAGCCTATGCCATTGAGGTGCTTCCAAGCCCCCCAGCAGAGTATCACTGGTTTACCAATGTGTTCAGCAAGAATCAAGATAAGACTCTACTTGTGCTATTGAACTATTATGACTCTATGCAGTCTTCTAAATCCTTTCTGGGCTGGGGTTCCTTTTGGTGCAAAAGAAGGATGGGTCTCACAGGCTCTGCATCAATTAATTAATTAATTGAGGCCTTAATAAAATTACTGTTAAGGACAGGTATCACTTGCCATTGATCTCCAAGCTTTTGACAGGCTCCAAGGTACTAAGATTTGCAGCAAGTTGGATCATCATGGGGCCTATAATCTTATTTGAATAAGACAGAATGATGAATAGAAAACTGTCTTCAATACAAGAGATGGCCATTGCGAGTACACCATGATGACATTTAACCCTTGCAGTGTCCCTACCATCTTCCAAGCCTTTGTCGATGATATTTTCAGAGACCTTCTTTTGCAGTATGTGGTAGTCTACCATGATCTTATTTTGATCCTTTCTCTTGACTTAACCATGTTTGGGAAGTTCTGTGGACATTGTCTGCTCCCCATATTTGGATCTTTTCAACTAACAAGAGCCATCACACTCAGTAAATGTCCATCCATTTTCTCTGCTGGAAATGAGTCCAGTTCAGAGTGGCTACCAATGAATATGTCTTATTTCCCATTGATGTTCAATGAGTCCACCCAAAGGAGCAGCTCAGAGGTGGAAAACCAGAAAATTCAGTTCCAGTGGATGGGCCTAGAGAAGCTACAAAAACACGTACACATGGTTTCTGGAGGTTTGCCATTAGAAAAGTTAAAGTGGAACCACTGTCCAATATATTAGAGAGATATCTGCGGCCCAGTAGATAAATGAGCTCTGGTGCTACTAAAGGCTTCTCAAAATCGGTCAGAGCTCCATGGACCTGGTTTTCTCTGGATAGCATATGGCTCTGGAATAGGGCCTTTTGTGAGCACATCAGAGGTGGGATTCCCAAGGAACTTAAAGAATAAATACCTTGTGACCTGTTGCCCTAGTCCAGAGATGTGCATTGATCTTGTGAACCGCCTCCATGGTTAGCTAAAGGTCAAGAACAACCAATAAAAGTTTAAAAAAAAGAGTGATGAAGGAGGAGATAGCAGGACCTGTGGGCAGCCATGCAAAGTCTCCTGCAGCATATGACATGGTCATGGCAAAGGGACCTGAGGAGGCAAAGTAAAATCTCAGCTTCTGTTATTGCTGAGCAAGTAGAGGCCCTCAAGGCCCAGGAAATGACTGGTGGAGGCAAGAAAGAGGGAGCAGAAGGGACCCTTTTGATTTTTGCAGGATCCATGACCAATTCTAGCCCATACAGCATGGTGGCAAATGCACTTTGATTTTATCCAAAGATAGGGTTCCTTCTGATATGAACAATGGAGGGTTACATCTAATTAGCCATGGGAGACAAAGAGGAAGTGCCTGTCAATAGGTTGTCTCAGACATTGTCATTGGCCAATAGGCCACTTCAAGTTCAAGTAAATTGTCTAAGTACCAGAGAAGGAATGAGATCTTGATCTGCAAAGTATGTGAGGAAGTAATGTGTGATGTCTCATTGCTAAGGATACCAACACAGATACTGACCTGGAACAGGTGTGAACCAGAAACCAATGGGAATTGGTTACCTTGTTCGTATGTCTCCTGTACATAACTCCCTGTTATAATGTAAATGCAGTTCATTCCCCTGCTCTGCATAATTTCGTTTCATGTAAACCGCACTGGTGTAAAGAGCGCGGTATATAAGAAAGTTAAATAAATAAATAAATAAATAAATAAAATAAAAATAAAAATTGAGAGCTGCATCTGTGGTTTAGGGAAGAGCATCAGTATGTGCAGGAGACCTATCACTATGAAGACCTGTGTGCGTATATTGAGACCAACTAAAATGAGTGGAAAAAATACAAGATCTTGTACTGGATATGTCAAGATCTCATCTACAGGAATTTCCATGAGGACCACCTAATGGCAAAAGTTGTCATCATGATGCAATAGCAGCAGTGGAATATTGGGTGGAGTATTTGGATGGATATTATATTGTTTACTTGTAAGTATGGGACCATACAGAACTACAAGTTGGAGTGAGTATTATCCAGAGGGACTGCAGTATTTAAACTTCATCCTTACTAGTACAAATCCTGATGGATTTTAGAGTAGGGATAGACATAAGAACATAAGATATGCCATACTGGGTCAGACCAAGGTCCATCAAGCTGAGTATCCTGTTTCCAACAGTGGCCAATCTAGGTTACAAGTACCTAGCAGTTCACCAAAAGACACAGGTTCCACAATGCTTGTATTGGGGCAAGCAGTGGATATCCTGGGTCCACTTTAATAATGGTTTATGGACCTTTCCTCAAGAAACTTATCCAAACCTTTTTTAAACCCGGCTACACTAACAGCTTTTACTACTTCCTCCAGTAGCAAATATCAGAATATAGAAAGACTAGGGGACATGCAATGAAGCTACAGGGTAAACTATTTAAGACTAATAAAAGAAAATATTTTTTCACTCAATGTGTAATCAAACTCTGGAATTTGTTATCGGAGGATGTAGTAAAGGCTGTTAGTGTAGCTGGGTTTAAAAAAGGTTTGGGCAAGTTCCTGGAGGAAAGGTCCATAAACCATTATTAAGAAGTGACCGAAGATATCAATGCTTGACCCAGTACAAGCATTGTGGAACTTGTGTCTCTTGGGGAAACTGCTAGATACATATGACCTAGATTGGCCACTGTTGGAAACAGAATACTGGGCTTGATGGACCTTGGTCTGACCCAGTATGGCATATCTTATGTTCAAATTCCAGAGTTTGGTTACATGTTGAGTGAAAAAATATTTTCTCTTATTAGTCTTAAATAGGCTACCCTGCAGCTTCATTGCATGTCCCCTAGTCCTTTTATATTCTGATGACGTAAACAATTGATCTACGCTTACCCGTTTAACTCCATTCCTTAATTTATAGACCTCTATCATATCTCCCCTCAGCCATCTCTTTTCCAGGTTAAAGAGCCCTAACCTTTTTAGCCTCTCTTCCTAGGGGTATCTTCATAGGGGTATCATTTTGATGGCTCTTCTCTGTACCTTTTCTAATGATGCTATATCCTTTTTAAGATACGGGGACCAGAATTGCACACAATATTCAAGGTGTGGTCGCACCATGGAACGATACAGAGGCATTATAATATCCTTTGTTTTATTCTCCATTCCTTTCCTTATGATACCTAGCATTCTATTTGCTCTCTTGGCCGTCATGGTATTGACAAACTCTTGATCAACTATAAGCCTTCTAATGTCTGGTCCGACGAACAATTTTGCCTTCGACAGGCCTGGAAACTTGGTGACCAAGTATTTGAAACATTCTCCATCTCTTGGAAGTGATTTTACGAATTGCTTCATCAATCCCAATTTTATGTGGAGAGGTGGTAGAAGAACTTTATGGGAAGGTACCAAAGTTTCTTGGAGGACATTTTTTTCACCGACTGTTAGCACCCTTGGCTTCCAACTCTTCTTGGTCGAGTGATTTTGTCGGTCTCGACTGTCCCATAGACACAGAAAACAAGGATATTTGGTATACCCAGCTTTTTGCCCGAGCAGCATGCACAAGACTTTCAAGTCCCCACACACTTGCCAACCATGGTCTTCATATTTAAGTTTACGAAGAACCAATTCCAAGTTCTCGTAGGTTTCTTTCAAGTGTACGGAATGACCTACAGGTATGGAAGCATAAAAACCGTTGTGGAGTAAAACTGCTTTGAGACTTCTTTTTGAAGAATCTATAAAAAGACGCCATTGCTCTGAATCATATTGGATTTTAAATTGACCCATCAGACCTTCGACATAAACCAACTTGTCTTCCTGGGCGAAGTAAGGCACAAACTCCTTTTCAGGAATGTTTTTCGATTTTACATCTGCGTGTGCTCCCTAAGGGAGTGAGTATTTTTTGGAGGATTGCTGTCTCCCTTTTTGACCATCGAGGAAGGTGTTGTTAGGCTGCTGGCTGGGTCCGTGCAGCTCAAGAAAATTAAAAGGGTGGAGCAGTCTATGGTATGATGATGGTTCTGCATCCAGATAAGTGACCTTTGACTATTTACCTATTATGTGGATTGTTGGGCAAGGGCCTCTAAATTAAAGCGATAACGTTTTGGTATCAAGGGGTTGTGTACCCTTAGGAACCTTTTGTTGGGGTTGCGTCCCCAGTTAAAAGACTAAAAAGGAACGTTGTACCACAAGAAGAGGTTTCCTCTTCAAGGTGCTTGTTCCAACAAAAAATTCTGTGTTTGTGTGTTTCTCTGAGTTTGTGGATATAGATGTGGGGGACTGGATAGGTTATAATTCTATAGTAATATGGGTTCTAAATGGGCAGTGTTTGTAGTAGTTCCTAATGTGCCTGGTGGTTGGCACTGGATTATAATAATGTAGAAATCTTTTAGTCTTTCTTTATCCATACACTCATTAAGAGGCATGTTTACTAAAAGTTAGTGTATGGTAACATTATGCAAATATTTATGCAAATGAGGCCCCACACCGAGTCTCCACACATGGCCCCGCACCCCCCTTGGGCCATCCCTGTATATCGGACACCGGCGGCGATAGTTGGAGTGAACGGGCTGATCACCTCAAGTTTTGAAATCATACGGGGAATGCAAAAGGGATGTCCGCTGTCCCCGTTGTTATTCGTACTCTCTTTAGACTCATTACTGTGAATGATCCATGCCCGAGACGATATACAGGGGGTGAAAGTGGGGCCCTGCACATTTAAGGTCTCGGCCTTTGCAGATGATTTGTTGGTCATGCTGACGAAACTTCGAGATTCTCTGCCCAGGCTTTTGGAGTTGATAGCACAGTACGGAGCAGTGGCCGGTTTGAAGCTGAATATGACCAAATCTGAAGCTCTAGATCTAATTGGGGGATTGCAAGAGGAGTGGGGCGGATCATTTCCCTTACGCTGGGCAAAGGATAAATTCAAATATCTAGGCATATGGTTAACACAAGATCCGAAACGTTTATATCATCAAAATGTCCGCCCTTTACTGCAAGGCTTACAGAATAAACTAAAAGATTAGACGCCACTACCCCTTTCCCTTATAGGTAGGGTGGCAGCTTATAAAATGATACTTTTCCCAAAGATTTTGTATATCCTTCAACTTCTCCCTCTGCAGTTGCAGAGACAGGATATTTACAAAATTGAAAGATCGTTACAAAGTTTTTTTTGGAAAGGGAAAAAGCCAAGACTCAAAATTGATCGGCTATATGGCCAGTGGCTACAGGGAGGAATGGGGCTACCACGATTAGAGCATTATAACTTGGGATGTTTATTGCATCATGTTCGATATTGGTTGGGAGGGGCAGAAGTGTTTACTCCATATGACTTTGAATCAGTGTTGGCTGTCCCATATTCGCTCCGTTCTGTGTTGCATGTCCTGCAGGTGCAGTTACCTGAAAGTTACCGAGACAATATCCTGTGGAAGGGAGTTCGTTGGGGTTGGAAGGTTCTGTGTGGTAGGTTAGGTGTCCCCTATGAGGTGACTGGATACTTGCCTCTGCAGGGCAATTTGTCCTTTCATCCAAGCACAATGTCCAGTTTCTTTCGAGGGTGGGCGTCAAGGGGCCTTCAACAGATGCGACAAGTAATTTATGAAGAAGGTGAACTCCAACCTTTTTTGGAACTGAAAAAACTTTATGATTTACCAAATAGGCATTATTGTGCATATGTTCAGTTGAAACATTATATGGCATCAATGAAAGAAGGGAAAAGAGGTTTGAAAAAGGAAAATTTTGAGAAATTAGTGGAGTGGTTTGCATTGGGAGATAAAGAACGGATAACGGTTGCTGATTATTGTAGGGCCTTGAATAGTTGTTGTTCCCGTTAAGTGTTACGTCTAGCTGAGCATACAGTGGGGTTGGGAGCTAGGAGTGAATCTTGATTCATTTGCCTGGGAGGCGGCAGCGGGACAAATCCCCAGATTAATAGCAGGGGCCAGACTTAGAGATATGCAGTTTCGAATATTAGAGCATGCATATATTTCACCATATAGAGCAAGGAAAGCGGGCTTTGTGGAGCACAGTGGTTGCCCATGGTGTGGAGCTGTGGAGGCACATTTGGGCCATATGTTTTGGGGATGTGGACAGGTTAGGAAGTTCTGGAGTAAAATCCAACAATTCTTGGGGGGATTACTGGGACAGGCATTGACGTTGACCCCGGGCATAGCCATTCTGGATGCTCCAGAACCCCTGTGACTCACTAAAGCAGGAAATAGGTTGATGGTAAGGAAGTGTTGCCTTATTGCCAAACAATGTATCCTTCATAGATGGAGGGACACAGGTGGGCCTAAATACTGGGAATGGAGGAATTTATTACATCAAATGGTGCTGTGGGAGGGGGAGTCCTCTCGGAGACATATGCGCAGGAGAACAAATTTCTTGATGGTTTGGTCCCCATGTGTAACAGGTATGTCTGCCAGGGCATGGAATGACCTTTTAACAATGTAAGTTGACTAGGTAGGTATAAGGTCCTTGTAAGGGAAAGGGGGAAGGGAAGAGGGGAGGGGATGGATTAGAGGGAAAGGGGGGGGGAGGGAAGGAAAGGGAGAGGGGGAGGGGGGAAGGGGAGAGGGGGTAGGGGTAAAGAAGATACAATGGTAAGAAGGTTAGAAATGTCAGGAAGTGCCAATTGACTCACGATAGATAATAGTTTGGGGGCAATTTACCTTAAAATAGCTATTTATGAATGGATTAATTGGGGGAATATTAGAATGTTCCCCCCCACACAAATGTTACAAATCCAGGTGATCTGGAGTCTTTGTGGTGTGGTATGGAGAAGAAAAAGCTCTAAATATAAGCTCCTGGTGGGTATAAGAGTACTCGCCTGCCAGCTTGGGCTAATGATATTGTAAATCTCACAAGATCAATAGATTAATTCATACCGGGGGGAGGTGGGGGAAGGATAGGGATAAAAATCTATAAAACATAAAAATGTACAACGCATATGCCACAATGGTTGTATTGTCTGAATATTTTCAGTGATGTATCTAAATGCTAATCTATTGGCAATGTTGCAGTTTTGGTTCAGAATAAAAAGATTTAAACACATAAAAATCCTACACTAACCGGCCCGCGCACAATCGGGTGGGGACTGAGTGGGTTGTGAGCAGAACATGGGCAGTGACGATGTTTCATGGGTAGTGCAAGTGTTTTGGGCACGTGCTAACTGTGAAGGTAGCTGTTAGTACAGATGCCTCTAGTGCCACCTCAATGGGTGCTGGTAAATGCACCCATGCGCCGGTTAGCACGTTACTACCATGCTAATGACAGGAGGATGGACGCACCCCCTCCTCAAAAGTTAGTACTTATGTCTGCACTAACATTCGGCCCCCAACATGCATTGCTGCTGTGTTCCTTAGTAAACATACCCCTATGTGAAAATGTGTGTGTAAAAATTGGTATAAGAGAAGGTAGGTTGAGAAACTGAAGTAGAATCTAACTTACGAGCAGTCGTGATTACTTTTTCTGCTCTATGGGGTAAGACTGATGTTAGAGCGAATTTTGTTTTTAAAACACAGTGAAAAATTTTAAGAAACAGTAAAAGGTCCCTGAAGAGTTGGAGAAATGTTGAATCCTTCCTGCAGTGAATTTAAAATAAAACCTGCTCAGAGACTTAAGATAAAATCATTTCTTGTCCACTTCTGACAGGTTCCACTGACTGTTCCACCTTTTTTAAAAAAAACTGAGTGTGCTGAAACTTTAAGGTTTGATAAAGCTGTCAATTTAGTAATTTTAAAAGCCTATAGTTAAGAAGAGAATTTGGTTCTGAAACTCAGTAGTTTAACCCTCTATTAAAAAAAAAGGGATGTTTAAAAAATAGCTGTGGAACCTTGGCACACAGCCAGTTTGCTGTAAGCTAATAGAAAGAAACAGAGGAACTTCTAACCATGAACTACAGTGTTTATTCAGTAAGTTTGTTTCCTACTATGAAGTTTGGAAAAGTTAATAAAGTTCCAGTCAAATGCTTATGTTGCTGGTTAACGGTGGAGGGAAAGAGATTTAAATTTTCAATAGACTAAAATTTCTGACAGAGGCTTCCAGTGTAAGTCCAATGACACATGAAAGGACAGAAACAGAGAAATGGAATGAGAAATCAATTCCCTAGATATGAAAACATGGAGGGAGTGTTTGAGACTGAAATATATTTTAGGCATGAGAGATAAAGCAATTAAGATAAAAAAATAAACTTCATTTGTAAGGAGATAATATTAGGACATAGAAATGTTATTTTTTTTTTGTATTAGCTACTGTGGCTATGCAGTGTCCACATTAGTGTTTGCTGTGAATGAGGATCGATAAATACACAGAGAACATATGGAAAATGTATTACGATAAAGAGATAGGGTTTGATAATCAAAAGGGTTTATCTAGTTAGCAAAATTCATTTAAGGCACGGGCATTTAGACTGGCCCTAGGGCTGCTGCAAATACCCGTGGCTGGATTTTGCAGGAATGTATGTAAATTCTAATAATTTACCCTTTAAAATACAGAGGTAAATGGCCATTTAGGCATGCAAACCACTGAAATACTGGGATTTAAGCCCATACATGGCGCATAACTTTATGTGCCCTCTTCTTATCACCAAAATGTTGTGGGGTAAATATTCAGCACTGGTGTCTAGCAATGCTATTGCGGTAGCCGCTGGCACTGAGCTTGAACCCTGGATATTCAATGCTGGGGTCATATCTGGCCCCAGCATTGAGTATCTGGGTTTTCCGGATTGCCGCGAGGCTAACCAAGCAGCGGCAAAACTGAGTCGCTGCCTGGTTAGCTAACACAGTGAAAGCTAGGCTAGGATTACTTGCACCTGATTTTTGCCACATGTTGCTAACTGGGCAGCAGCTCAATATCGCAGCACCTATCACGGTTAGCAATAGCTGCCACCTCCGCCCTGCCCCAGAACAACCTTAGAATACCCCAGGGCGCGGGGCACGTAGTGGCAACACCCAGGGATATTCAGCACCACTAACCATGTTAGTGCCACTAAATATCCTGCAGGTCTGCAAACCACGTAAATGCCTTTGAAAATGCCCATAAGTGTGAATAACTACTAATACTTTATTTTTTTTACCCTCTTTTTCATTTTCAGCCACTGAGAGACATTAAGGGGACCTTTTACCAAAGAGTTTATGCACTTACCACACGTTAGGGGGAAAACCCAGTGTGCTACAAGAGAAAAATCTGTGTGGTAACAATTACCACATGGAAATGTCTCTTATCGCGCACTAAGTTCATTCCCAATTAGCATGAATGCACTTAATGCTTCCTTTTAAGGTGCTGTTATGTTCACCTGGGCTAACTGCAAAATTAATAGTGTGGGGTAAATACCATGGGCTAACTGCAATGTGCAGTCTATGCCCACTCTATGCCCATAAGTTGCCCATTTCCTCAACCAGTCCCCTCAGCAGTTAATGTGTGAATTAACATGTGCTGTCATGCCAGTGTGGTAACAGTTACCGTGTTCGTGCACTAACAGCGTTCCCTAATTCGCGTGTTACCTGTTTAATGCACTTAAGTAAAAGGGCCCCTAACATTTGGGTCAGAGGCCCTAATTATTTAGGGAATCTCGTAAGGAAAGAGGCTTTTTGTAAAATTACCTTTTCAGGGTTTAACACCTAGGGAGAGTTTTCACCAAATTCTATCCACTGGATGAATGTCTTAGCACTGGGGTATTTTACAGAAGATTAAGGTAAAAAGAGCATCTATTCAGTGTTTTGAGAAAAAAATTGATGGTCGTACCCAATTTCATTGTTCTCCTTCTACCATGAGGAATTCCACAAGGCTTGGCATTGTCTACCCTTTTGTTTAACGTGTACCCCTAGCTCATTTGCAATGCATAAGGCATTGATAGAATTTATGCTGGTGACATTATGTTGTCCCTCTCTTCGAATAGTGATATACAGTTAGTTATAGCATGTATGAAGCAAGGGATTTTGGAGGGTTCCCAGTGATTAAAAAAACATTGCTTGGAACTTAATGTGGACAAAACTGAACTAAAAGAAAGGGCGCGGGCAGCGTCCATGCGCCCGGAAGTAACCGGGTGCGCGGCGGCGTCGACCCTATGCATGCTTGGGGGGTTCGGGGACGTGATGGTGCGGCGCGATGCGCAATGCATCCTTTAAATTGATTGGAAGGGGTTGGCCCATGCGCGGTGGAGACGGTGCGTGGGGGTGCAGCCGTCCACTTCGATTCGGCCTGAGCACATGCGGAGGGAAGGCTGACTTGCTCATGCTCTGTCTTCATCGTAGCGTGCGTCTGGGTCTCTACGGAGTTGGTGACGGGCAGCGGAGCGAAGGCACGTTAGGCGGTGGGTCGTGAAGCACGGCAGGACTTGCAGTGCCAAAGCCTGGATTGCGCTGTCCTCCGGGAGCGGAAGTCGGCGGGTCAGGCGAGGGCAGTCTCTCTGTGCTGGTGGCAGTGCTGCGGTTTTTTCCTGGTGGTATCTTTCTTCCATTCTCTTTGCTTGTCGGTAGCTTTTACGCTGAATTAAAAGTAATACTATTTACGTGCTGTCAGTCTTTCCCTGTCTATTTGATTTTGTGCTTTAATTTCAGCATGCCGTCAGGCCGTGGGCAACGCGGTTTGGGGCGCGGGACCTCTAGGGCGGGCAGTCAGCTAGTTCGTGGGGGTGCAAAAGGCCAAAAAGGAGGGGGTGGTAGGACTGGGGGTCAGCGAGGAGGAACTGTGCGCCCTATGCCAGTTTCTGTGGCAAGCAGGGCCAGGGCAGCCGCCCAGGTGAGGGGCAGAGCTGTGAGAGTTGCGGGTAGGGCTCAAGGAGGCCCGCAGTCGCGTTCACGGGTGCGCGGTGCTGTTGCAGAAGGTAGCGGGGTGCAGGGGGATACAGCGGTTTCACCTGCGGTAGCAAGGGCACCAATGGGGTTTCAGGGGGTGAGTGGTGATGCGGTGGATCAGAGTTCAGGGGTGGTGCCAAGTCAATCTGGGAGTGCTACTCGGGCTAGTTTTTTCGGGACTACAGGTCAGGGGTCGGGATGGGGTGCAGGCAGGGGTCTCCCTTCTGGGATGGGCGATGCTGGGATGTTGGGTAGTGCCGCGGTGGGTCAATTTTCTGGATGGGATCATTGGGTGGCGGGCGGTCAAGGCTCTTCTGGGGCTGATTGGGCACGTGCTTGGCAGCCAGCTTGGATGGGTGGATACCCCCCTACTCCTGCTCTTTGTCCTTTTGTTTCTCCACAGCTTCCTTGGATTCCGGCCTCTGGACCAGCGCTCGGAGTGGCGGGACAACAGCCAGCGTTGATGGCAGAACCACGCAGTGAATCCGACCAACGTAGGGAATCGGCCGGGGATGAGGTCGGCGCTCTGGAGCAGCAGTCTCAAGAGGAGCCCACACCGGAGGCATTGCAATTGCCTGGGATGCTGAGGACGCTTGTTGGGTCAGGTGAGTTGCCAGCCGATATCGGATCTCAAGTGGGGGGCAGCGGTGGTAAGACGGAGCGGTCCCGTAAAGCGAGCAAAAAACGGAAGCATTCGTGCAGGCGGGGTCGGAGTTCCGATTCGTCGTCTTCTTCCTCCACCGAGTCTTCGGCTTCCTCCTTAGAAGTTGACTCCGGGCGGATTGCGGTTCTGGATGTGTCAGCTGCAGAGTCTGGGCGGTCTAGCGGCCCCTCGAATGTGACGGCGTTGGCGGAGTTATGGGAAGGTGTGCCTAGGAAATTGAGGCGAAAAATTCGCAAGCGGAGGTATATTGATATCTTTCATTTGTTAGAAGGTCGGAAGCGCTCGGGGGAGAGCCGCAAAAAGCAAAAAGAGGATGAGAAGGCGGGGAGGGTAAAGAAGGTGTCCAGGACGGTGGTCAATTGGGTTCGTGCCTTTTTGCGGTTGGCTAGTGTTTGGGGGCACCATTTCCCCGGTCAATATGGTCTTCTGCTTGCTTATGCGGATTCCATTCTGGAAGCCTCTCAGACTCATGAAGGGTGGTCGTGGCTTAACTACGACGAAAAGTTTAGGGATAAGATGGAGGAGCACAAGTCGTTAACTTGGGGTATGCAGGACATCAACTTGTGGCTCACGCAGATGTCGACACGGTCATCGGCGGGGGGTGGAAGCGGTAGGGGATCTATGGGTTCAACTGGTGGAGTGGGTTGTTCCTTTCGGGTCGGGGGAGTTGTCTCGCCCATTAGGCCTGGGGCAGGTACAGGGGGGGATGGCTGTTGGAGGTTTAACAGGTCGTCCTGCCCGTTTCCGGACTGCAAGTTCCGACATGCGTGTTCCTCGTGTGGAGGGGGTCATTCAGCTGCCAAGTGTCTTAAAAAGGGTACGGCAGTGTCGTCTTCACCGGCCCTCAAGTAGTGGGGGTAGTTTTGGTGTAGCGCCCACACCTATTCGAGTCGACCGCTTGCGGAAGTGCCTGCTGGGGTATCCTAAGCGGGGGGTGGGGAACATGTTAATGTGGGGTTTTCAGTCGGGTTTTGTTATACCAGTTCAAGGTATTGTTTCAGTGGCTTCCACGAGGAATTCTCCTTCTGTGCGGCGATTTGCCTCGGTGGTGCGTGACAAGGTAGCGTCAGAGTTGGCGTTAGGTAGGTTCGCGGGGCCTTTCGTTCAGCCGCCCTTTCCGAATTTTGTGGTGTCACCGGTGGGGATCATACCGAAGAAGGTTCCCGGCAAATTCAGGATGATTCATAACTTGTCTTTTCCAGGTGGTGCTTCGGTGAATGATCACATACCGCGTGTTTTTTGTACCGTGCGCTATGCCTCCTTTGACAGGGCGGTGGAGTTAGTTCGGGAAGCGGGGCCTGGAGCTCTGATGGCAAAGGTCGACATCGAGTCTGCATTTCGTTTGCTACCAGTTCATCCCTCCTGTTTTCATCTATTAGGTTTTCAATTGGAAGGGAGTTTTTACTTTGATAAGTGTATGCCCATGGGCTGTTCGATTTCCTGCGCGTATTTTGAAAAGTTCAGTTCCTTCCTCCAATGGGCGTTGATACGTAAAGTTGGTAGGTCCGCAGTAGTGCATTATCTGGATGATTTTCTCTTTGTTGGAGCCGGGGATACTACTGCTTGTGCTGAGCTATTGGAAGGTTTCGTGGAGTTGGCAACTGAGTTGGGGGTACCATTAGCTTCGGAAAAAACGGAGGGACCCTGTTCCAAACTCACATTTTTGGGAGTCGAGTTAGATTCGGTGCAGAGGGTGGCGAGATTTCCAATCGAGAAAGTGGTGCGTTTACGGGTGTTGGTGGCGAATGTGCTGGCCTCTTCAAAGATAACTTTGCGAGAGATGCAGGCATTGATTGGATCTCTTAACTTTGCTTGTAAAGTGATTCCTATGGGGCGGGTATTCTTGCGCCGATTGGCGGCGGCGACGGCCGGGGTTGCGAAGCCGCATCACCGGTTACGGCTCTCTAGAGTTCTGAAGGAGGATTTGAAAATCTGGGATGTCTTTTTGAAAGACTTCAACGGGACGACGGTCCTTTTGGAGGGGGTGTGTTCCTGCGACGATTTACAGCTTTACACCGATGCGGCTGGGGGTGTGGGGGTGGGGATCTACTTCGGTGGGCAGTGGTGTGCGGAGAAATGGCCTGAGGACTGGCGCGAAGCTGGGCTAACGAAGAATGTAACTTTTTTGGAACTTTTCCCAATGCTGGTAGTTTTGGAACTTTGGCCCAAAAAATTGATGAATCGAAAATTAGTGTGGTGGTGTGACAATGAGGCAGTAGTGAACATGGTTAATCGTTACTCTCCGCGTTGTTTGCAGGTAGGGGCGCTTATGAGAGCGGTGGTACTTCGCTGTTTGCGTTACAACGTGGTGTTGAAGGCGCGTCATATTCCAGGTCATACTAATTGCATTGCGGATGCGCTTTCTCGTTTGCAGATGGACCGATTTTGGAGGCTGGCGCCTTTGGCAGATCTAGACGGGCATGCGGTCCCGTGGAACATGTGGACCTTTGGCCTGCCGAGATGAAGGAGTTCCTGAGATGTTCGGTGGCTGAGAGAACCTGGGAGGCTTACCGGAGAGGATGCAGAATGGTGGTAGCCTTTTTGGGGGATTGTGGTTGGCGAGGGGGGTCAGTTTCGGAGTATTGGTTGGGGCGATATATAGGCAGGGCAAAATGTCTTGGTTTGTCCCGGTCTGCGGTAAAGGAACATCTTGCGGGTTTCACTTTTTTCTCGCGCGCGGTTGGATGGGGGCAGCCGTGGGGGAGTGTTGTTGTGCGGCAGCTTTTGTGAGGCTGGGAGCGTTTGCGGCCGACTCCGCTGGACAGGTGACGCCCTATTACGCACGAGTTGCTTGTGCAACTATGCGAGGTTTTGCCTGCCGTGGTGGTTTCCGGTTACGAAGCTCGTCTTTTTCGGGTGCTTTTTACGGTGGCATTTTTTGGGGCTTTCCGGGTGGGGGAACTGACTGCAAGCTCCAAAAAAGCCGGGGTGCGGAGGGGAATGCGTCAGAGTCATGTCCAGTTTGACGGGTCAATCATGCGGATACTGCTAGACAGATCCAAAACGGATCAGCAAGAAAAGGGTCTATGGGTGGTCTTGACCGCGATAGGTGGTATTACTTGCCCTCTGGCGGCGATGCAGGAGTATTTGCAAGCATGCCCGGTGGGAGGGGAGTGTCTTTGGGTTCATCAGGACGGTAGGGTGGTAACGCATTTTCAAGTGTCCGCGGTCTTGAGGTTAGCTCTCCGTCGCATTGGGGAGGATCCTGGTCGATTCTCTCCGCATTCGTTTCACATTGGGGCGGCTACAAGTGCCGCTGGACTGGGGTTTTCTGGGGGACAGATACAGCGCATTGGCAGGTGGAGGTGCAAGGCTTTTCAAGGCTATGTGCGTTTATAAGGGGGGGAGGTGTCTGGGGGTGTGTGTTATTAACTGTTCATTCCTTTTTCAGCTCTGGTGCGTAGTCTACTTACTTGTTGGATCCTCGGGCACTCTTTCGTCTTCTGAGCTGGTCGGAGGGCTGAGGAGAGGCCAATCAGAAGAAATTTGGGCGTCGATCCAGCAGTGGTGTCTGTGGCATGGCTGGGCGCGCGTGGGCTGAAGTGGATGCAGCTGCTGCCTTTGCTTCGACATCAGCGGAGTCTTCTCCCATGGCCGGGGATTGTATTAGTGCACCTGGGTGGCAACGACTTGGCATCTTGGTCTTGCAAACAGCTGATTAACGCGGCAAAAAGGGATTTAGCGGTAGTATTGCGCTGGTTCCCAGGGGTGCGCTTGGTCTGGTCTGACATTATTCCGCGACCTGCGTGCTGGGGTCAGCGTAGGTGGTCCAGGGGCCTAGTCAAGGTTAACAGACAAATTGGGCGTTGGGTCTCAGAATTGGGTGGGTTGCAGGTTCAGCACGACTGGGTCGAGGTGCATTGTGCGGGCTTGTATAGGAACGATGGGGTTCATCTATCGCCAGTGGGTGTCGACTTATTGTTGATCGACTGGCAAGAAGCGCTGGAGAGGGTGGTACGGGATGCTACGCGCTGGTTGCAGCTTCAGTCTGGGGGGGGGCGGCACAGTTTGAACATCAGATCTGTGCCGGTGGCGGGTTCCCGGAGGTTTTCCGGTCCCGAATTTATTATTAGGCCTTTGGGGCATGAGCGGGGTGCCCACGACCCGGTGGTACCCGTGTAGACTTTTGCTACTGATATGGCAGAGTCGGCGGAAGGGTATTAGGACTTGGCCGGGGGCTTGGCCAAAACACGGGGGGATGAGAGGTCACCTTGCTAGTAGTACGGCTGGTGACGGATCTCTCCAGTGACTTATGGTTCTATTGGAATATGTTCTGGATGTTAAAGCGTTTGATTATTACAAATAAAGCTGCGACCAGTTTTTTGCATCCCATAACAGAGTTTGTCTTGTCAAGTTTGTTGGTTACTGAAAAGAGGGGGGGGGGGAGGTGTTGGGTTGGGAGGTTAGTCCTTTGAAAGGTTGGAAAGGGTGGGGGTGGGGGGGGGGTAAGATTTATGCGATCCTATTGCACCCAAGGGGAGATAAGCCGGTCCGGCTACCCGGTTAAAAGAAAGGGCACGGGCAGCATCCATGCGCCCGGAAGTAACCGGGTGCGCGGCGTCGTCGACCCTATGCATGCTTGGGGGGGGGGGGGCGGGGACGTGATGGTGCGGCGCGACGCGCAATGCATCCTTTAAATTGATTGGAAGGGTTGGCCCATGTGCGGTGGAGACGGTGCGTGGGGGTGCAGCCGTCCACTTCGATTCCGCCTGAGCACATGCGGTGGGAAGGCCGACTTGCTTCCGCCCGCCCTCCCACTGTTGAGGGATGTGTTGTTTTTGGCGAGCAGCGGGGGTTTTTTTGGGTTGTCGCAGCTTGGGGGGGGGCAGAGAGCGGGTTCCCGGAGGTTTTCCGGTCCCGAATTTATTATTAGGCCTTTGGGGCGTGGGCGGGGTGCCCACTACCCGGTGATACCCGTGTAGACTTTTGCTGCTGATATGGCAGAATCGGCGGAAGGGTATTAGGACTTGGCCGGGGGCTTGGCCAAAACACGGGGGGACGAGAGGTCACCTTGCTAGTAGTACGACTGGTGACGGATCTCTCCAGTGACTTATGGTTCTATTGGAATATGTTCTGGATGTTAAAGCGTTTGATTATTACAAATAAAGCTGCGACCAGTTTTTTGCATCCCATAACAGAGTTTGTCTTGTCAAGTTTGTTGGTTACTGAAAAGAGGGGGGGGGGGGAAGTGTTGGGTTGGGGGGTTAGTCCTTTGAAAGGTTGGAAAGGGTGGGGGTGGGGGGGGGGGGTAAGGTTTATGCGATCCTATTGCACCCAAGGGGAGGTAAGCCGGTCCGGCTACCCGGTTACTGTTTCTCCATGGTGATTTGGCATACAAGTTGCCCCAGGAAATTGATCTTGGTGAATGCATAATTAAGATCAAAGTTGAAGTTCTTTACGGAAAGAGTGGTAGATGTGTGGAATAGTTTCCCAGTGGAGGTAGTTGAGACAAGGACAGAATCTGAATTCAAGAAAGCATGGGACCAACACAGAAGATTTCTAAAGGGAAAAAAGGGACTATAGTAGTTGATATGGTAGGGCAGATTAGATAGGCCATATGGTCTTTCTGTTGTTATGTTTCTATGTTTCCAAGTACATTACCTTGGGGTCATAATTGATTCTAAATTGACTTTTCGTTCACAGTTAGAATGCATTGCTAATAGTGCTTTCTTGGAATTGAGGCAACTTTGAAGATTAAAACTTTATCTCTGTTCTGATGATTTCAGAGTATTTTCACAATCCTCGGTCTTAATCCCATTGGATTATTATAATGGGTTATACCTGGGACTACTAGCATTTCATGTAGAAAAGCACAGCAGCGATTCAGAATGTGACAGCATGGCTTGTTTCTGGAGTCAACGCGTTGATATTTCCACAGTTTTGAAGCAGCTTCATTGACTGTCGATCGCATACTGGATTCAGTTTAGAGCTCTGTGGATGCTTTTTCGATGCCTACAATTGCATCTCCATTGTCATTAACTTTGCCATTGTCAATTCATCAGAGAGCGTGCTCACTGTGTTCACAATCCCAGCAGTTACTTTAAGTCCTATCTCTTCACTGGGCAAGGTTATCCGGAACATGAAGCCGTGCCCTCTCATTCATAGCTCCCAAGTTATGGAATCAGTTACCAGCTTCTATTCGGGAACAGTCCGATGTGCTTGATTTTATAAGGTTGACTAAAGCGGCGCTTTTCAGGGAGACTTTTGATATTCTATAGTAATGAGGTATTTGATGTCTTAGTATTTTTATGTTTTCCTTGTTTATATTTTAAATTACGTATGTTTAACTGTAACCAGTTGAGGGCATAGAATCAGCATAGGATCAGCGGGCTATAAATATATTAAATAAATAAATAAAATAGCATACATATCTCATTGTTAACAGAGTTGCCAAGTTACCCGGTTCCAGGAGTGAGATTTTAAGCATGCCTGGATTTCTGAGTTTCATTCTGTTGCATTATGGGACCTGCAGCACTGATAGCAATGGGTAAAATCAGGGACTAATGTATAAATACCGTACATATTTCCATACAATGGAAGGCAGTGGATGCAAATAGATCTCATGAATATTCATTAGGGACATCATGAAAACCTGACTGGTCTGCGGCCCTCCAGGACCGGAATTGCCCACCCCTGGGTTAAAGCAATGGGCTAAGCACCAGGGAAACTAGAGTTAAAATTGCACTTCCCTCACGGATACGCCTTGTGATCTTGGCCAGATCATTTTTTTCTCAGGATCATGGAATTATTGCAGTGTTTCTCAGCTTGGTCCACAATTATTCCGTAAACAGTCTGGTTTTCAATTTATCCACAATGAATATGCATGAGATAAATTTGCATACAGTGGAGGCAGTGCATGCACATTTATCTCACGCATATTCATGGTGGATATCCTGAAAACCAGACTGGTTAGTGGATACTCAAGGACCTCCTTGAAAAACTGAATTACTTTACAAATAAAAAGTTGTGTGCTATCTGAGGCTGTCATCCCCATCTCATATGTAAGGAAGATTAAACAGACATAAAGAAATGTGTGATAGACAGTTTGCTGTCATACAGCAAAGATGGCATCTGTCTATCAAACTTGTATTCTTGAATCGTGATATAATTTGAATTTCAATCGTTAATCCTTTTGCTACTCAATACATAATTAATCTTTTCGTTGCTAGGATAATGAATTTTAAATAATTTGTGACTCAGAGATCTCAGACTTTTGAAGACGCCAACTTTCAGACTTTTGACATGTCTAGTGGCTGTGCGTCATTTTCGCATCAATGATCTCTGTACTTATATCACTAATTTAATTTTCGTTCTTATCCCGGCTTTTGTTCTAATTTACTAAGTTTTCAAATGTGAAACAGTGCTTTATTAAACTGTGCTTAGCTTTTAAAAGGTTTCCCCAACGCCATGTCTTAGCGCCTCTTCTGCGTTTCACTGTGTCAAGTTTCTTGAGGGGGTTTTCTTTACCTTGAAGCACACCATTATGTATAAGCTGCAAACGGAGAACGAGCACGATTGAGAAAATATTTTTTTTAAATTTTATTTGTTTTTTTTAAAAATTAATCACCTTCATACCTATTACTATATCTATTCTTGATTACTATCATAATACATAAAATAACTTTACTACCTCAGATGAATTTGTTCGAGTTACCCCTGTTATCAATGTGCTGCGGATGCTGTTCACGTCATATTCCTCTGCCTTTCTCTGAGCCAAACTGCTTCCCAGTTATGTCGCGCATGCGAACCACCCTCAACGTTCTACGTTTAAATGGTACTAATCAGCTTGTTCCTTCCACCTGTGCGATTTGAATTTCTTACCTCCCACATATACTTCTCATTCTCTGCACCAATCGACTTCAGGTTGCATTGCACATATGAACTATCATCACCAATCTGCCTCTATTGCACTTATCTGCACAATCCCAATCTCACCCCCATAAACTCTCGATTAATTCCAATCCTTTCTTAAAGGTATTTTTATTTATTTAGATTCTCTTATATACCGTGCTATTCTGCATCAGTGTGGTTTACATTGAACAAACTGAAATTACATTGAACAGGGCATTATAACTTGGAGATAACTATTTTACTGGGAACATGAACTATGGAGGGTTAAGTGGCTTGCCCAAGACCACAAGGAGCACCTGTGGGACTAGAAACCCCAGTCCTTCCGGCCCAAGGTTGCTGTCCTCTAGTGGGATTTGAACCCCTGACCTTCTGGCCTGAAGTACCTTGCCCCAACCACTAGGCCACTCCTTCACCCCTTACTCCACGTCTTGTCACCATTCTCCTTCATATACAAATGCCCCAATCTATTTGGGCATTCAAACCTCCTGTGGTTTTGTTCAAACAGTGGTCTACTATTGGTTGTTCCCTCATTTTACAGTTAAGTCTACTGCGATGTTCATTCATTCTAACCTTAAAGGAACATATTGTTTTACCTACATAAATCAAGCCACACGGGCATTGAATACAATAGACCACATAGTCTGTATAGCACAATGTCTTTTTCTTTAGTTGGTATGTTCTTCCATGATATTGAAAACTAATAGTTTCTAAAGTAATTCCATAAATCCTACAGTCTCCACATTTACTATGTCCCACTGGATCATTTGTTGGTAAAATTGATACAGGGCGTAAAGCTGCCGGACTAAGTTTTTCTATTAAATTCTTTTGGCATTGCCAGACACACCGGACCTTTTTATCTTCTAAGCCAGGAATTATGTTCAAAACATAATTCAGAACCTGTGTCTTTTGGGGAAACTGCTAGGTACGTATGACCTAGATTGGCCACTGTTGGAAACAGGATACTGGGCTTGATGGACCTTGGTCTGACCCAGTATGGCATATCTTATGTTCTTATGTTTTTTTATGATCCGTTTTATCTGAGAACTATAGGCTGAATACTTTGTGATTAGATTTATACTGGTATCATCCCTCATTTCATTTCTTCTAGAT
This sequence comes from Ichthyophis bannanicus, assembly GCA_033557465.1. Classification (NCBI taxonomy): domain Eukaryota; kingdom Metazoa; phylum Chordata; class Amphibia; order Gymnophiona; family Ichthyophiidae; genus Ichthyophis; species Ichthyophis bannanicus. Next base: position 1,420,400,297 of record CM066032.1, read on the forward strand.
TGTAGAAGTAAGGCCTGGTTGTTAAAACGTGCCCTCTTGTATGCTCGTTGTATCACACTTTCTGGGTATCCTCTATTTCACAAATTTTGCTTCAAAATCTTTGACCGGTTCCTGAAATCTCTATCATCTGAACAATTCCTCCTGTATCTGATGAACTGTGAAAACAGTAAACTGTCCTTTAGTTGTACTGGATGAGCACTCTTATAATGCAAGAAAGTGTTCCGTCAGTAGTTTTTCTATGAACAGACATAATCCACCCCGTATTGCTTTTTTAAACAATTACATCCAGAAACACTATAGTGCTAGTATGATAAGAATGTGTAAATTGTATATTGACCTCTCTTGTATTTAACCAATTTATAAATTCGTTCAAAATATCAATTGATCCTTTCCATAGCAGAAAATATCATCTATGAAGTGACACCACATTTTCAAGTGAGATTCATAAGGTGATGATTTAATCCATTTTTCTTCATAAGAACCCATAAATAGGTTTGCGATGGATGGGGCACAAGTGGCCCCCGTTGCTACCCCTGATGTTTGATGATATAATACATTGTCAAACAGAAAATAATTCTAATACACTGTCAATTTAGTGAGTTCTGATATGAATGATATATGCTGTGTTGATAAATCTCCCTTACCAATTAACGATGAAACCACGCTGTCATATGCGGCTACTTGGGGTATACTAGTATACAACGCAGTTACATCTAACATAACTAAAATGATTTCTGGCTCTACTGCCCATTGCGTCTGTTCTGACAGTTTTTGTAAAAAATGAGTTGTGTCTCTGATATACGATGGTATCTTTTATTAATGTCTTAAGTAGGAATCTATATATATTGACAAAGGTTCCAGAATCGTTCCTCTGGTGGACACTATAGGTCTCCCTGGCGGATTTGATAAATTCTTATGTATCTTTGATACTAAATATAGTTTAGCTATTGTTGATCTAGGTTCATTTAAAAAATTCCATTCCTTCTTCGTTATCAAATTATCTGCCAGGGCTAAAGATGTGATTAATTTTATTTGTTTCTGCAGCCCCATTGTTGGATCTTCTGTTAATTTGTTGTATGTTTCTGTAACAGATAACTGTTTATGAGCTTCTTTTAAGTATTGATCTCTATTTTGGACTACAATTGCACCACCTTTGTCCGCCCTCCTGATCACTAATTCAGATCTCGATTGCAGGTCTTTTAATGCTATCTTTTCTTCTTTCGAAATTGTACTAATTGTTCGACTTTTTCTCTTTTCCAACTGTGTAATGTCCTTTAAAACCATTTCTCTAAAGAGTGTTAAAGAGGAATGGACTGGCCCTGGAGGAGACCATGTCGATTTTAGTGGTAATTGAGTCCTTCTAAGGGACAAATCAACTGTCATCTCCGTCTTTGATGCTTGAGATGACAAATAAATGTTCAAATTTAATTTACGTATTAGTCTCTCCAATTACCAGAGTCTTCTGCTCTGGTAATTGACCCTACGAGATGCATCAGTCTATTAAAAGCATACAAGAGCGGTATGCCACTGTGCACCCTTCCTAGATTGTGTCAGCCAAGAATTTGCACCTAACCAATATCACTGTTATTGATTATATAGTCAGGCTCCTAGAGTTAGGATTAAGGTTGTGTAGCAGTATGCTAGGCAGTGGTTATAGCTCATCCTCTGCCTGCTGGCTCTTTCCGAGGACACTTCTGCCTTTTAATCAGTCTCCATGAACCAGGGATTCAAGCAGCATGTCACATGTTATGACTGGGGTGAGAAGCAAACTTCTTCATCTGTAGGGACCCCCAGCCTTTATTCACTCACCTCCTGGAACCTCTTCTTTTTCTCCCTTTTGTGTTTTGCCAGTGGAGGTAGTTTTCCTCTTTACTGTATTCCCTTCTGAGAATATTTCTTCTGCTTCCTTTGCACTTCATTTTGTATTATGAAAGAGATCCCATGAGTGTAATGAGGACAGAAATGTTTGTGGTGATCAGCAAAAGTGGGTCTTTGTCTGTAACTTCTTGAGGGCCTGACATGTTTTGTTGAGAGTTTTTTTACAAACAAAAGTGCAGGTTGAAGAAAACTTTGTAGTCCAGAGTTGTAAGAATGCATGAAGATTCAGGATGCTTGGGAAACTATCAGGTGCATATTTTGCAATGGCTAGTATTTTTAGTTGTTTGCAAAGGTTTGCGGTCCATGAAGTGAGCAGGATGTTTTCTATAACTGGTTAATTTACCACTCTGATATGAGATGGAGAAGAAGTAGATATGCAATCCTATCCTTGCAGGAAGATTACACTAAACCAATGTGGTCAAGCTCCAATCTTCAAGGACCAAACCTTGGTCTGGTTTTCAGAAGGTCCCTACTGAGTACATATGAAATGCAATTGTCTACATTCAAGGCAATACATGCAAATATATCTTACAGCTAGTCGTTAGAGATATCCTGAAAAGCATACTGACTTGCAGCCCTCAAATATTACAGTTTGACACCCCTGCACCAAACACATGACATTATGGTAACTGCAAGATGCTACAGGACCTTAGAAAGCTGCGGATGTCTTTGTGCTTATCCTGATGTAGAAACATAGAAACATAGAAATATGACAACAGAAAAAGACCACATAGCCTATCTAGTCTGTCCTTCCATATAAACAACTAAAATAGTTCCCTTTTTTCCTTTAGAGATCTTCTGTGTTTGTCCCATGCTTTTTTGAATTCTGATACTGTCGTCATCTCTACCACCTCCACTGGGAGACTATTCCACGGATCCACTACTCTTTCCATAAAGAAATATTTACGCATATCACTTCTGAATCTATCCCCCTTCACCCTCATCCCATGTCCCCTCGTAGCAGAACTTGCTTTCAATTGAAAGAGGCTCTCCTCCTGAACATTTATGCCATGGAGGTGTTTAAACATCTCAATCATATGACCTCTATCCCGCCTTTCCTCTAAAGTGTACATATTAAGATCCTTAAGTTTGTCCTCATATGCTTTATAATGAAGACCACTAACCATTTTAGTAGCCACCCTCTGTACTGACTCCATCCTGTTTATATCCTTTTGAAGGTACGGTTCCAGAATTACACACTATACTCCAAATGAGGTCGCACCAAAGACTTATACAGAGGTACTATCACCTCCTTTTTTCTGCTAGCCATTCCTCTCCGTATGCACCCAAGCATCCTTCTAGCTTTTGCCATTGTCTTTGCTACCTGTTTAGCTACTTTAAGATCGTCAGACACAACCACACCTAGGTCCCGCTCTTCTTTAGTGGACAAAAGTACTTCACCCCCTATTCTATATTGCTCCCTTGGATTGCTGCAGCCCAAATGCATGACCTTCATTTTTTAACATTAAATCCCAGCTGCCAAATTCTAGACCATTCTTCAGGCTTAGCTAGATCCCTCCTCATGTTATCTACACCTTCCTGGGTGTCTACTCTATTGCAGATATTGGTATCATCTGCAAAGAGGCAAACCTTACCCGACAGCTCTTCAGCTATATCACTAACAAAGATGTTAAAAAGAATCGGACCAAGGAGAGATCCCTGGGACACACCACTGGTAACATCCTTCTCCTCAGAGTGAGCTCCATTTATCTATATATGGAGTACATTTCATATTAAAGCGATGTAAGAAAACAGCAACGTAGTTCCAAATTCTGTTTTCTTAGCTAATTTTCCATGAAAGGGAAGCAATGTATTCCTATTAAGAACCTCCCACAGCTTTTCGGGCAGGGAGAAATTAAAGACATAAGGGGCCATGTTTACTAAATGTTAGCGTGTGTACTGTCTGCTGTAGCACCCATGTTTTTCCAATGGACACAGTGGCAGATAGCACATGCTAACATTTAGTAAAACTGGTCCAGGGTAGATAGTCTGCTGCATTCAAGACAATGGCATAAGTTTTAATGAGAAGCCCCCAAGCAAAATTTTGTTGAGGGCCCCCAATTGTCACAGCAGGGACCCTCAAGCAGTGCCTCTCCCATGGCCCCCTCATTGTTGTGGCGGTCCCAGTGCAGCAGTGGAAAACTTACTTTAACATTTTTGTTGCACTGTCTCCGCTCTTTCAAATTCCCATCAGGTCCGGTGGCTGTTACCTCCCAGGCTGAAATCTTGCACTGTGGCTGTTGTTGCAAGACTTTGGCACGGGAGGTAGCAGCCACACGGCCTGGCGGAAATTTAAAAGAGAGGAGGGAGAAAAGTAAATCTGTTAAAGTAAGCTTGCCTCTCTGCCTCACCGCTGCTGTGTGGGTCCCTTTCTGTCGGGGCCCCCCCTCATTGCGAGGGCTGCTTTCACAGAATTTACACCACAGACTCGAGAGAAAACAGATGCGCGCAAGGATCAGTACACCATCAACACAGTTTTGTTATATTAGTAGTGGTCAAAAAAGTTAAGGAGGAGATGTTTTAAGAAATGTTAAAGATCAATATCTCAAGAGTAGAACAGAAATTATAGTGAAAAGGGAACTCTTAATGAATTTTGTTTAACTGCTAAATGAATTGCCTAAAAATTGTCTGCCATTATTGCTGCCTTTAGGCAGTAGCAGCGTAACTGCTGCTATCAAATTACAATTATTTTGTTTTCAAAATGTTGTCAAAGATTTCATTATCCATTCTGCCTGAGATAGATCTATTTTGATTAAGTGGATATAATTGATTGTACGCCTTATAGTTTCAGTATAAGTGCATTGAAAAGGCATGATTTGATTTCTTGTTCATTTGACTTCTTTTGACCCCCATTATGCCTTCACTTTGCATAACAGCAAAAAGTGCAATGCTGATACAGTATTTTCATGGACTCATATTGATTTGGAATAATAGAAACGTAGAAACATGATGGCAGGAAAAGTCCATATGACCTATCTAGTCCACCCTTCCATATCACCTACTATAGTTCCTTCTTTTCCTTTAGATATTCTGTGTTTGTCCCTTGCCTTCTTGAATTCAGATACTGTCCTCGTCTCTACTAACTCCACTGGGGCACTATTTTATTTATTTGAGTGCTTTTCTATACCGCCCCTTCCAGAGATCAGGGGCGGTTTACAAGGAACTTAAACAACAATATAGCAGAACAGTGCAATATTGAATTACATTAAACATTAGTTGAGCAAAAAACAAGGAACTTAAATAACAATATAGCAGAACAGTGCAATATTGAATTACATTAAATATTAGGTGAACATAAACTAGGTTACATAATAACTAGGTTAAATGGAAAACAATGTGAGGGTTATTAACATAAAAGGAAATATAAAACTATGTTACAAGGAGTCATAAAACTATGTTACAAGGAACCAGAAGGGTAGATTTACATGGTTAGTAAGAGACTATAATAGTTATTTGTGATCATAAATAAAGTATTGGGAGTAGACTAACTTGGGTGGATGAGAAAATGAAGTCCGGCATTAGGTGGGGTAGACCTGTGTTTGGTTTGTTGCATGTTTTTCTGTAGTAAATTTGGTTCCAGGTTGTAGGTTGCTATAGTGTTGACTAAATAGGTAGGTTTTAAGTTCCTTCCTGAAAGATGTAAGATCTTTAATCTCTCTGAGGTATAGTGGGAGTTTATTCCATTGGCTGGGAGCATAATATGAAAAAGCAGTGTTGGTGGTTATTTGCTTTGATTTTGTCACTGCAATGGGAATTAATAGCATGTTGAGGTTAGTTTTTCTTCTGGTTCTGTTTTCTTGTGGGGTTTGGAGTAGAGTGGCCAACTGTGATGGGGCTAGGTCATTAATGAGTTTAAAAGTGGTGACAAGTGTTTTATATTGAATCCTACTATAGATAGGAAGCCAGTGGAGAGCGTATAGGATAGGAGAGATGTGATCGAATATTTTAGCTTTCATGCATCTACCACTCTTTCTACTATTCCATGCATCTACTATTCCATGCATCTACCACTCTTTCCATAAAGAAATATTTCCGCATCTTACTTCTGTGTCTATCTCCTTTTACCCTCATCCTATGTCCCCTTGTTGCAGAGCTTAATTCAATTGAAAGAGGCTTTCCTCCTGTGCATTTATTGTATGCCACAAAGGTATTTAAATGTTTCTATCATATCTCTTCTATCCCACCTTTCCTCTAAAGTATACACATTGGGATCTTTAGTCTGTCCCCATATGGTTTACAATGAAGACCACTGACCATTTTGGTAACCACCCTCTGCTTCGACTCCATCCTGTTTACATCCTTTTGAAGGTGTAGTCTCCAAAATTACACACAATACTGCAAATGAGATCACACCAGAGACTTATACAGAGGCACTATTACCTCCTTTTCCTGCTGGCTATTCCTCTTCCTATTCATCAAGCATCCTTCTGGCTTTTACCGTCACCTTTTATACCTGTTTAGCCACTTTAAGATCCTCAGAAACACTCACACCCAGTTCTCCCTCTTCTTTCATGGACAAAAATACTTCACCCCTTTATATTATACTGCTCTCTTGGATTTTTGCAGCCCAAATGCCTGACCCTGCACTTTTAGCATTAAATTTCAGCTGCAAAATTCTAGACAATTCTTCAAACTTAGCTAGATCCTTCCTCATGTTATCTACTCCTTCCTGGGTGTCTACTCTATTGCAGATTTTGGTATCATTTGCAAAGAGGCAAACCTTACCCGACAGCCGTTCCGCTATATCACTAAGAAAAATGTTAAAAAGAATTGGACCAAGGACAGATCCCTGTGGCACATCACTGGTAATATCCTTCTCCTCAGAGTGAGCTCCATTTACCTGCACCCTTTGTTGCCTCCCACTCAATCGATTTCTAACCTGGTCAGTCACTTTAGGGTCGATCCCTAGGGTGCTCAATTTATTTTTAAGTCACCTATGTGGAATGGTGTCAAAGGCTTTACTGAAATGTAAGTATATCACATCTAGGGCTCTCCCTCGGTCCAACTCTCTGGTCACACAGTCAAAGAAATCAATCAGATTTGTCTGAAAAGACCTGCCTCTAGTAAACCCATGTTGCCTCAGATCTTGCAATCCATTGGACTCCAGAAACCTCACTATCCTCTGGTTTAGCAGCATTTCCATTAATTTACACACCACTGAGATCAGACTAACCAGTCTGTTGTTCTCAACCTCATCCTTACTTCTGCTTTTATGTAAAGGGACCACATGTAGGGAGGAGTGGCCTAGTGGTTGGGGCAAGGTACTACAGGCTGGAAGGTCGGTGGTTCAAATCCCATTAGAGGACAGCAACCTTGGGCCGGAAGGACTGGGGTTTCTAGTCCCACAGGTGCTCCTTGTGGTCTTGGGCAAGCCACTTAACCCTCCATTGCCCATGTTCCCTGTAAGTATTAGTGTATGTGTCTCATATCCCCTTGTGTTAAATGTATCCCCCAACCGCTTTGACCCGGTGAAAAGCGGGATATAAATGCAGCTAAATAAATAAAATAAATGTGCCTTTTCCCAGTCCTCTGAGACCACTCCTGACTCTAAAGAAGCATTAAAAAGATAAGATAGTGGAGCCACTAGAATGTCCTCAAGTTCCTTCAATATTCTTGGATGTATCCCATCCGGCCCTATCGCTTTGTCTACTTTTGGTTTAGCTAGTTCCTCACGAACACAGTCTTCTGAAAATCGTTCAAGGTCCACATCACTTCTGTTCCTATTTGTGGATGTTTTCTGAGGCCCATCTGTGAACAGAGAACAAAAATATTTGTTAAGCAATTCTGCTTTATCCTCATCAACTTCTACATATTCCTCCCCTTCAATACCACTTTTGCACTTCCTTCTCTTACTAACACATATCTGAAAAATGTCTTGTCCCTCTCATTCTATTGCATTGGCTATTTCTTCTTTCTTTTGTATCTTTGGTTTCCTGACTACTTTCCTAGCTTCCCTAAGTTTATGCAAATATTAATGCTTGTCTTCCTCTTTCTGTGATCTCTTTTATTTTATGATGGCCACCATCTTTTTCTTCACCCTTTCAGCTTCTTTTGAGAACCATAGTGGCCTCCTTTTCCTTTTATTTATCTTTCTAACAAAAAGGTTTGTTGCCCTTAAAATATCAGAAAAATATCTCTTTTTCCCGTGGCCTACTTCTGACCATGCCACCAGAATAACTGGCCTCGGTTTATTGGCTTCAATTCTCTAAATTTAAATGCAAATAAGGTAAGGAATCAAATGAAAACAAAACACACAGAGAATTAGGTTAAAAACAGTACTACTTAAGGCATTAAGGGAGGAGCCCACATTCTGGAAAACCTGCACATTTCCTGTAAATCACCTCAAGCTTTATCTACGTGTTATAGGTCAGAGCACAGACATACTGCCTAGCTTAATCAAAACAAAAGCTCCATGTCTTGCAAGATGTAATCTTGAGTGTTTCTCTTATTCATAAACACTCCCTTGTGATACTGATAGAAATATTCAGTGTTATTTTTACACGTTATATTAAGTTTTTCAGAGAGCCCTGGTACCCCACTTCAAGTCTCTCTCAACAGTGTCTCCTTTCAGTTTTGCCCACTGTTTTTCTACATCCTCCAGCTGTTCCCATCCCGCTAATGACTTCTTGAGGTATTGTCCCATTTTGGCAAAGTTAGTTTTCCTAAAGCGTAAGACCCTCACTTTTGAATGGACTTTATCAGCCCTAGTCCTAATACTGAACCGCACCGTCTGGTGATCACTGGATGCCAGATGGTCTCCCACTATAACATCAGAAATACTTTCCCTAATGGTGAGCACGAAGTCCAATATGACCCCATTCGTGTGTTGGTTTTGTAACCAGTTGTTGGAATAGTTCTTTAGAGAATCTAGGATCTCCTTATTTCTAGATGACACCGCAGCAGGGATGTGCCAATCAACAACCGGCATATTGAAATCACTTATCAGTAGCACTTCTCCTTGCATGGCAATACTGTGTATGTCTGCTATTAAATCTTTGTCCACTTCTACTCCCTGTCAGGGGGATCTGTACATAACTCCAATGCAAATGGATTTCTCTTTCCCTCTTTCTATTAACCCTCAGTGCCTCCTCTCTCCCTTTTAAGCCCTGTATTTGCATAGCTTTAATATTATTTTTTACATATAGTGCCACTCCTCCTCCCCTTCTTTCTACTCTGTCCTTCCTGAATAAAGTATAGCCTGGTATTTATTTATTTATTTAACAGGTTTTATATACCGCTTTATCATTTAAATCAAAGCGGTTTACATTGAAACTTAAACTTGGTAATATACATTAAACAGGGACATTGATAACTTGGATTTTTCGGAGGCAATAGAGGGTTAAGTGATTTGCCGAAGGCCACAAGGAGTGCTGATCTCTGGGTTCCTAAGCCAGTGTTCTTAACCATTACGCTACTCCTCCACTGGTATAGTTACATCCCAGTCATGGTTGTCTGTGAACCATGTCTCTGTAAGAACCATTAAATCCAAGTCAGCCTCTTCCATTAAAGTCTCAACATCTGGGATCTTATTTCCCATGCTATGAGAATTTATGCACACCACTTTCCAGTGTTGCCCCTTTTACCCATTTCTTCAGAGGTATTTAATGTTTTACTTACCTGAGGGTTTTGGTTACCTGGGAACTTTCTTCACCCATCCCCAACTTATCTAGTTTAAAGCTCTCTTCAGTGTGTTAGCCAACTGTGCCTTTTCCCAGTCATTCTTGGATAGGTGGATGCCGTCTCTGCTCTTGATGACACCATTCTAGGGTTGCCAACCTTTTGGAAGAGAAATATCCAACATCTGCCTCGCCACATGGCACTCCTGTGCTACATTTATGCCCATTGTCTTCATATGGACTTCAGATAAACCACTCAATATATGCCAAATATATTTCTGTATTTTTTATCAATTCCCATACAACAGCAGAAACACACTTTGACAAAAAAGTACAATGTATGTAGTATACTAATTCTGTGAATCACATATTTTCATGTCACTGAATTTAGCATGTGACGATATAGAGCATATACCCTAACCTAATCATGCTTTTTTTTATTATGGAGATCATTTTAGCTCAAACAATTCATAATCAACAGCAGCAACTGGATAGCAAGGGGTGATCATATCTGATGATCCAAAGATAGTGAAGCCTGAGAAATGATAGGGTGGATGGTGAGATATTGCAGGCATAACTAGTAAAAGAACAGAGATGATTTCTCCATACAGAGCATACTGTATTCATTTCTGGATGTTCTCTCCTGTGGTGTCCCGTCCAGGCAGCACCGTACTTAGCCCTGTCCTTCCCTCCTCTGACCCAAACCTACGTTAGAGGAAGATCAGATCTGTATGCAAGCGTGGAATCGAAAGACCCGCCTTTTTTTTTTTTTTTTTCTAAATTTGAAGTCAGCTCTGCTCCGCTGCAGCTGGCACTGAGACAACGAAAAAACACAGAAAGTGGTGGCGGCAGGGCAAGGGCAGGCAGCCAGCCGGACATGGAGATGTGGGTAAGATGGGGAAAAGGGGGAAAAGAGGGGGCATGTCAGATGTGCAAGTCACACAGGGTGCAATTATGGCTTGGTACGGCCCTGCATCCAGGGGCGGATCAAGACAATCTTCAGCCTGAGATGAGAAATAAGCTGGCTCTCCCCCTCCCCACCCCCAGCCAAAATGGAAAGACCTCCTCAGAGCTCTAGTTGGGGATCAGGGGTCCTCTAACTTAGGACACCGGTCAGGTGGTTGTCCCAAAAATAAAGAAAGCAACATTTTCCCAGCCTATATATATTTTTTTTAACTTCACAATGATGTTTATATAATGCAAAAATTGTAGCAGTTTAATTTGCAGCCTGGGAATCTCATATAAAACATATGAACTCCTGGCACTTCACACTGGAACGGCATGGTATTTAATGTAAATATGTATTCTTTATTTATTTGTTCATTTTAAATTTTTATTTATGCAATCATAAACCAAGAATTATCTTGTACAGCAAAAGAGCATGCAGAAAAAATACAAACCAAAAAATAAAACACAAGAAAATTTTAAACTGCAGCTCACATTAGTTCACAAATTTGGGGGTAGAGAACTTAGAAAATCAAACTGAACAAAAGTGCAAGAAACATCTGCGTTTACAGCCTAGCATATTATATACCTCCTCACAGACCTCAGCGGAGTCGATAGAAGCCTCAAGGCATCGCGCGTTCTTAAAGGGCAGCAGCTGGGAGGGCTCAAAAAAATATAGGAAATTGATTGATGCTTAAAGGATGCTTAAAGGATGCTTAAAAAAAGAGACTTCCCAGCTGTTGAACCCCTGGCCGTAAGAGAAGAAACTCGCCTGCATTTCTATGTTTCTTTGGATAAATCTGGGCAAATCCAAACAGATAAACCTCAAAATAACCCATTCCTTTTTTTATAAAATAGTCTCAACATCCATTCTTTGGCAGAAACCAAAGCAAAAGTCACCAGCAAAGTAGTTGGTAATACTGCTTCTTCCCGAGATGACTCTAGTAAATCAATGATATTCCAAGCATCAACTTGCTGTGTCCCAATAGCCTGATACAGGCGCCTTTGTCCTCAGTGGTAAGTAAAATGATTTCACGACAGGTGGATGCGATTCAGCAGGGACCGTCAGCACCTCTGAAAGGTACACCTTAAACATATCTCAGGCAGGGACCATTGAGCTCCTTGGAAAATTAATTAGTCTTAAGTTCACTGCTCAAGCAACATTTTCAAGATGTTCCAATTTTGTATAAACAACTGCAGAACTCTTTACAACAGCTTAAATTTGATTCTCCAATGCTAACGTTTTAGGTTGAACCTCAGAAAGAGAGGTGCTAATTGCAGCAACTTGAGTGTTAGTTTCCTCAATCGCTGTAGAGTTATTTGCCACTTTATTCAATAATGCAGTCATCTGTGGTATTAAGGCTTTACCCAAAAATACAATCGTAGCCCATATAATCTCGAGTGTAAAGGTTTCAGGTCGGGACAGGGCAAACCCAGGCCAATCCAACACATCAGTGGAGGAGTGGAGGAGTGGCCTAGTGGTTGGGGCAAGGTACTTCAGGCCAGAAGGTTGGGGGTTCAAATCCCGCTAGAGGACAGCAACCTTGGGCCAGAAGGACTGGGGTTTCTAGTCCCACAGGTGCTCCTTGTGGTCTTGGGCAAGCCACTTAACCCTCCATAGCCCATGTTCCCTGTAAAATAGTTATCTCCAAGTTATAATGCCCTGCTCAATGTAATTTCAGTTTGTTCAATGTAAACCACACTGATGCAGAATAGTGCAGTATATAAGAGAATGTAAATAAATAAATAAATCATGCAAGTCCCCTTCTATAACACTCAATGCTGATTCACCTTCCAATGAGGCAGCTAAACTTGCTGCCTGTTGACTCCCTGGAACTTCCAAAGGATTCATGTGTTGAGAAGAAGCTGGGGTAAAGCCTCCAAGTTCCTGAACTCTGGCATCCAGCCCTCAAAGGGGATCAAAGCCACTCCCTGACCAGGAAGGGCTCCACTGCAGACTTCCCCCAGAGGGTTCTTGGTAGCATGCCACTTTAGGAGCACGCTGCGACTCAGGGGAGAGTGATGACACACCTGAGGCAGTCACTGAGCTCTCCAGCTCCAGCGAACCCGCAGCCAGGCTTACCTTCCCTGTTGGAGCAGCCGAAAATAAGTGTCCAAAGGTCCAGTGACCAATGGAGGTAAAGGAATAGAGGTAAGGGGGAGTTGCAATGGCTGAAAACCCCCCTTTACCTTCCACTTTTTCCCCATTAGGGAAAACATTCATTCACACGAACACCAACAGCGACATCTTGACTCCACAAAACCCCCTCATATATTCTTTAAAACAGAGAACATGCAGAGTGATGACACACCAATTAGCAAAAAGAAAAAATGAGAACTACCGCATAGTTTATAACACGTAATTTAAAGTGTGTTGTGGTTCTTGCTCTCTCCTTTTGAACATACAGTCTATATCCAACAAAACTCCTCTCCTAACAATGGGTGCAGAGCAGAGCTAGGACATTTCCCACACAACTCAACATATCAAAATAATTTCTGATTCTGGTGTCATCTTAGTAACAGCAGCATAAACCCTTACCAGTACTGGGCATATTGTGAAGTAATACAAAACCCTACAAAAATCAATCAGGGACTACAGCAAAAATCTTACATACTATAAACAGCATTAACCTCCAAAACTCACACAAGGAGCCTACCTTGAATAGAGCAACATCATAAATATTGGTGACAGCCCTAGAACATCCATATATCTATTTCAGAAAACTGAAGAAACCGGATTACTACCAATCCCTACATAGACACTCCATGCTAGTAGAACACCTGGCCTCAGTTACACACTCAGAACACAAATAGATCTCACCAAGTAGGCAATAAATTACTATACACTAAAAACATGTGGTGGTGGTGGTGGATGATTGAGTCAATGCTGACTCCTGGTGACCCTGTGGATAGCTAGGGTTTTCATAGGAAGGTGCAATCAGAAATAGATTGCCAAATAGACATATGTATACAAAAATTAAACTGAACCCCAATATGTTAGATACATGATGTAGAACAACACCCCGGAAATATAAAACAAAATATAAATATAAAACATGTAAATTTCAGACTGACATATTCCAATTTCTAAATTAAAAATAAAATCCATTTTTCTACCTTTGTTGACTGGCCATTTTATTCTCTATTCATGTTGATCTCAGCGTCTGGTTTCTGCTTTTCTCTGTCTTTTCTTAATACTTTCTGAGGTCTCCAGCCCAACTGCGAGTTCTCTGCTCGCCTGTTCTCTTCACTTCCTTACATCTCTGGCACTTATCTTTTCCTTCTAGCTTTGTTCCATCTATTTTTTTCTCTCTCTGTAAACTCAGATTTTACTTCTCCTTCTTGCCATCCAGTCCTCAATCCCCCCTCTTCTTACTGCATCTACAACTTTTCAACCCTTAACACAGCCCTCCCCTTTCTCAGCCTCTTATTTCTTAGTCTTTAATTAATGCCCCCTTTCTCTCTTCCTCTTCCTACATCCAACATCTTTCCATTCCTCTCCTATCAAATGACTCTCTCCTCCATCCAGCATCTCACTCCCTTTTTCTCACCTTACCATGTCTGCTACGAGGGGACATGGGATGAGGGTGAAGGGAGATAGATTCAGGAGTGATATGCGGAAATATTTCTTTACGGAAAGAGTAGTGGATCCGTGGAATAGTCTCCCAGTGGAGGTGGTAGAGATGAGGACAGTAACTGAATTCAAAAAAGCAAGGGACCAACACAGAGGATCTCTAAAGGTAAAAAGTGGACTGTTGTAGTTATGGAAGGACAGACTAGATGGGCCTTGTGGTCTTTTTCTGTCATCATGTTTCTAGGTTTCTAAAAAAGAAACTGCAGAGCTTAGTGATTGGTATGGAAGGGCAGACTGGATAGGATGTGTGGTCTTTATCTGCCATCATGTTTCTATGTTTCTATTTTTCTCCTCTCTCCCTATTCCTCCCATGTCCAATATATCCCTCTTTTTCTCCCCACACTGCATGTCCAGCATTTCACATCTTTCTCTCCGCCCCTTGTATCCACTATCTCTCCTCTCTCTCTTATTCCCTCCTCCTGTGTCCACCATTTCTCCTCTCTCATTCTTCCCCCACAATGCTCATCTCTACTCTTTCTCCCCCCATGTCCAGCATCTCTGCCCTTTCAGAATCTCCACCCAATCACCCTTTCTCTCCTATCTCTACACCATGCCCAGTATCTGCTCTCCATTCCCCTAAGCCCTCCACCTCAAGTCCAGCATATCTGCTCTCTACTCGCATCACATGTCCACCATTTGTCCTCCACCTTCCTCACCCTGTGGTCATCATCCGCCTTCTGCCCTCTACCTTCCACCCCATGTGCAGCCCCTGCTGTCCATCACCCTATTCTCCCCCATGCCCAGGATCTTCTCTCCAGTCCCCTATGCCTCGCATCCAGTGTCCAGCATCTGCTTTCTATACACATCCCAGATTCCCATGTCCATCATGTGTCCTCCACCTCCCCCAACCTGTGGTCATCATCTGCCCTCTGTCCCCTTCAACTTGTGCCCTCTATCCCTGATGCCGACATACAGCATCACCTCTCTCCCTTCCTAACATAATCCAGGGATTAATCTTTTTTTTATAGCTCTGGGCCGTCAGATTCTCATGAGACTGCTGAGATCGTGGGACAGAGGGGCCATGGTGCAGAATAGACAGACCTGAAAAAAAATAGCACTTCTGTGGCTGAGATCAGCTGCTGCAGCTTCAATCTGCACTGTGGAACCCCCCCACCCCCACCCCGTCCTATGATCACGGCCTGTGCACCCGACAGCCCGGAAGTAAAAAAAAAAAAAGAACTCCTCCCAGCCTGTTGCTGTCACCGCCACCTCCACCTCTCTCAACTCCATGGTATCAATGACAATAAGAAATCCAGAAGCATGGGGTCTTCAGACTCCAGCATGCTTGGCAGGCCCTGGCCTCCCTCTGATGCGAAAAGGGGGCAAGACCAGCAGGGCCTTAAAGCTCACTGGAGTCTGAAGTCCCCACACTTTTTTGTATTTTAAATTGATAACTTGACTCCACTACCACTGATTCTCACCGGTTCTGGGTCGCTGGGGGTGGGAGGGGGGTGATGCCACCGCTGTCACCGCTGCCATCAACATAGGAGAAGCGCTGGCAGTGGCTACAGCAGCTGGCAGTCCTGTCAGTAATTTTTTTAAAGAGAAGACAGAATGAGGTGGTTGCCACTGGGGTCTTTTGGGGGTATATTTTACTGCTCACAAAACCCGGCCGCTGCCACCGCCGCCTCACTCTGCAAGTGCAAAAAAATGGCTTTTTAACTGCTGGTTTTAATTCTCTGCCAGCAGCCAGCCTAGCCATATAAAAAACAGCCAGGCTGGCTGAAACCCATCTGGTTGGCAACCCTGCACTAGCCACGCATTCATCTCCAGAATGCGAGCTTCTCTACCTCAGCCTTTACCCTTAACAGGAAGAATTGAAGAAACTACAACCTGCGCACCTAACTGCTTCACCCAAAGCATGCCAACCCAGCACAAATGTCTTCCTCCTAATCTTAAAACCCATTCCCCCTTTGTAGCTTCACATTACATCTGCTTCATTTGCCCATATTATCTAATCAGTTTCAGAAACGATTAATCACTACAGTATGCTCAAAATGCGTCATTCGCACAACCCACAGAGGAAACCTTCACATTAGATTTCACATTTCACATTAGATCTGGGATAGCAACTCTCATAATGCATTCTTTGAAAGGTAAACAGTTTGACAGGTCATTGTCTTGACCTTTGTAAGTTTCTTGTTAATAAGAAGCCAAGAAGCAGATCCAGAAATGGAAAGGATGGCT
The DNA here is from genome assembly GCA_033557465.1 of Ichthyophis bannanicus. Taxonomy (NCBI): domain Eukaryota; kingdom Metazoa; phylum Chordata; class Amphibia; order Gymnophiona; family Ichthyophiidae; genus Ichthyophis; species Ichthyophis bannanicus. Next base: position 1,420,416,557 of record CM066032.1, read on the forward strand.
TCTTAGGGATTAGTAGTAGTTTAAATGCATCACAAGCTATTTAGGAGATCATAAACAGGAAATGTGTAAGTGCTTTGTGAATGCAACTGGACCTTTGCGGCGCTCTCATGCTGCAGTGGGGGCTGCAGTAATGGTGCAGAGGCTTTCTGTGATGCAGACCCTGAAATACTTCTGCAGTATAGCTGTGGGGAACTAGTGCCTTGATTTACCAATTGAGCCTCAATGGCTAAGAGCAAATGTGTTGCATGATTCTCTCCCTTTGTTAATAATAGTCTCATGAGCTGCATATTCTCTACAAGCCCAAAAATAACCACTGGCAGTGTTTTTTAGTGGAATATTATAGGATTTCAGTTGGTTTCATTGTTAGGTAGACTCAGAACTACGGAGCAGCGAGCAGGTATTCTAACAACCTCATAAATTTAAGAGATAACTAATGCTTTTGCCATTTATTTTATATTAATTACATTCACACTGCAAAACTGCGACTGTGTGCTTTTATTGTGTCCTCATTTACATAAAAATGTTGTTAAACAGCAGAGTGAAGCACATGAATATTCTTTCATGTCATCTTAAAAAGTGCAAATGGAAATCTGAAATAAATTCTGGGGTTTATTTATTTTAAATTGGATGTGTTCTTTTTCGTGTTATCAAAGAAAGCCATGCTTTCCGTAAAGGAACTGGATTTAGCTCATGGCTTTCTCAGAAGTTCAACTTAAGTTACATTCAGATACAGTGGGCATTTTTCCTGTCCCCAGAGAGCTTATAATCTAAGAGGCGTGTTTACTAAACCCTGCGCTGGTCATGCGTGTGGGGGCCATGTTACCAGCATGGGGCTGTGCGCTAACTGCAGGGGGGCGGGTACATTCGTCCTGGTGCTTCACTGTGACAAAACGGCTACAAGTGCAACTAATAAAACCCATTGAGGTAACATTTATTGCACGCATGCCGAGCAGAGGCTACAAATGCCCACACTAGCTGTACGTGAGGCAACGAAGGGTTAAGTGGCTTGCCCAAGATCACAAGGAACTGTAGTAGGATTTGAACGTGATTCTTGGCTCACTGCTCTAACCATTAGGCTCTTCCTCCCCTCATGGCCCCTGGTTTATGAAACCAGTGCTCTGACCACTCAGCTGCAGAGCCAACACTGGTATATTAATAATGTTTTGTTTCAAACCTTTTTATTGCTAATGAATACATAAAGCGTGAGACTGGCGAGGCACAGTTGTTTCTTCTGTGCAGACTCATCTATTGATACAAGAACTGAGAATCAGTATTGCCACACAATTTTCATACTTCCAACCAGCTTCAATTTTAAACCAGACAGGGCATCAAACTTAGCAAATCCATCGAGGACTGCTGGTAGTGTAGTCTCAGGCTTGGTTATTAACATCGGATCAGAATGTCATCTGCAAAAGTCAGATGCTTACTTCACACCTTTAATCTGTTCTTTTGTTTCCCAAATCCATAAAAGGGGCTTTAAGAACAATAAAAGAAGCAACAAGGATGCTTGCCTGGTTCCTCACCCAAATGGAAAAGCAGCAGAAGCGCCACTATTTATTTATTTATAAACGTTCTTTTATACCGCTGATTAAAACATTTCTCATCATGGTTTACAAATATAACTAATTCAATTTCCAATTTCCAAAAACAAACAGGCATTATGCAAAAATAAAATAATCATATCCTAAGTAAAAGACCCTCCCTCCCAGTTTACCGCGCAAGCATAGGCAGCCAGAAACAAATACGCCTTCAGTTTTTTCCTGAACATCAACTAATTAACCTCCTGGCAGAACTCCACAGGTAAAGAATTCCACCACTCCACAGCTTTCACCGAGAACGCCCTGGAGTGTAGCTCATCAAAGACATCTCATCCCGTGTTACCCGAACAAGGGGATCCAAATATTGTGACTTTACTGTTTGTGAGGAAATGTGATTCCTCAACTTCTCCCGAAGGTATACTGGACCCATATCCATACACAGTTTAAAAACTATTAACAGTATCTTAAAACTTATTCCATATCTCATCGGGAGCCAGTGAAGCTGCAACAATGGGGGGGACATGAGAGCAAAGGAGAATAATCCAAGGGGACAGGAAAAGGTAAATAAAGTGATTTTATTCAAAAGCTTTTCATACAGAACAATTAGGATCATATCCCAGATTTTAGTAACAATTTTAACTCTTTAAAGGTGCATCAGAAGTTTACTCTAGCCGATGGTTTGCAAATGAAGCACTCCATTTCTTGGGAAATAGGGATAAGCCCAGAAAGAGCAAACATACGGTGAATGATAACAATGTAATTAAACAGATTCATGTTGCCATGATATGACTCCTTCTTTTACACAATAATCAGCTAGCTCATCTCTCATTTTACAAAGAAAAGCAGGAGATGTTCTAGGTATATTCCTCAGGGGCAACATGGAAGCCATGTTTTGATTACTGTGCCAGGAACCTTCCATTAAAACTCATCTTGCTCATAGTCCAGTGATCCTTGTGGAGAATAAATGTTGCGTGATTACCTTCTTAGATAATTATGTAAATGAATAATATCCATCACAACTGTTTCTGCTGCCTCGGGTTCCAAAAGAATTGGTTTTCGTAAAACTCTAAATACCGCACTTATTATGCCAAAAGCATTCTCCACAACTCTGCAAGCTCTGCTTAATCTGTAATTGAATATTCATTTAGTAGATCCATATTCATTATCTCCTGGGTATGGTTTCATGACATTTTCACTAAGCGCAAATGCATTATTTGTAGCAAAGAAATAAGGCAATTTTGTGTGTTGTCCTGGAAATTCATCCGGTGGAGGCAATCCCAAGCTGCCATCCTGGATCATGTCGTGTAGTTTTGTGTCTTTAAAAACACCACCATCTGAAATTCTTCCTTGACATCCTGCGTCTGCAAATAGGAAATTATAATCTCCATCAACTAATGCAAATAATACAATGCTAAATTGTGCTTTGTAATTGTAAAACTCAGTACCAGTATTCATTGCTGCTGTAAAGCAATGTTTCCCATCCATAGCCCCAACATAGTGAGGAAGGTGCCAGATGTCCTCAAATATCTTGCTTCCATCCAGGCCATGGTAGTTATAATAAGTTGGAAAAGGCACAAATAAGTAATTTTTAGCATACATTTCTTTATTAATTTGATTATTCATTTTCAGGAACAAGGTGAGGAAAATATTGAAGAACAAGGCAAAGGAGAAAATGAGGAACAAGGCAGCACAGATCGGCCAGATTCAGCTGAGTTTGTAGCACCGAAAACTCTCAGAACCAAAAAAAGAGATGACAGTGTATTGATAAAGAATACTCTGGGAATTTTAAAAACTGCAGCAAATAAGTTAGAAACCTCTTCCTCTGTCAATGAAGAGATAAAATCATTCTTTGCTTTTGTGGCGACCAAAATGAATTCGTATTGACCACAAACTAGGAGAAGTGTTCAGCATGCTATATTTGACATCATATTAAAACAGACAGCGGTTTTTATGACTTTCAGCAACAGAACTATTGGCTCAATCAACAACGGCATACAATGCAAGTGTCAAACCCAAGCCCACGTCCACAAATGCAACCAGTACAACAATCTTTACATCAGTCATATTTACCACACTTGGAACCCCTTCCACAACAGTTCACTTGCACTCCGTCTCCACAAAATTCCTCGTGCACTCCGTCTCCACGTCATTCCACATACACTCCGTCTCCACGTCATTCCACATACACTCCATCTCCTCAGGCATCTGAATTTTCCAGTGATTTGTCCGAATATTTGATAAATGATGAAGTGAAATAGTTATGATACAGCCAAATGGAGATAAGAAATTATGGAAATGTTTGTATACTTATCGTAACGTTTCCGTTTAATTCCTCAATAAGTGCTGCAGAAACCTCTGAAATTATCCTTTCCAATAGACTGTTTGGATATTCTGAATAGATAATGAAGGATTGTGTATGAATCACCAGTGACTAAGAACCTTAGAGTTACAGCTAATCTGTCTTGAATTGAAATGGGTCTTCTAAAACTTGTTTCCTTCTTTGCAATCCTGTGTCCTACCATATTTAATAGGTTTTCAAAGTCTGTAGGTGACATACGTGTAAAGTTTTGATACCGTCCACTCACAGGTTGAAACTTTAAATCCTGAAGTAACTCTGAACCAGATCTTTTTTAAAATAAATTGGTGTGCCACCAACGTTGAGGCTTTCTCTTTCTTTTTTTTATGAGTAGATGTGTGAAAATTATTATGGCGCCACTAGCAGGGACTAAACTCCCGATTTCTTCTTGAGAGGACATGCTTGCGTCAACAGCAGCAGCACGCTCGCGAATGAAATGGATCACACTGCATGCAGTTTGTTTCAGAGAATGAATGCTTGATGCACGTTCTGTGTCCCAAATAGCTAGAGTTCTTTTGCATATTGCATTGTTGTTGTTGTTGTTGTTAAGTGCCGTCGAATCAGTGTCGACTCGTGGCGACCCTCTAGATAGCTATCCTAAATTGTGTTCGGTCTTCAGTCAGGCGGCTCATTGTTGACAGACTAGTACCTGTAGCTGCTGTTATTTTATCGATCCATCTCATTGCTGGCCTTCCTCTTTTGCGTTGACCTTCTATCTTTCCAAGCATGATGTCTTTCTTTAATGATCTCTCTCTTCGCATGATGTGTCCAAAGTATGAAAGTCGAAGTCTTGTCATCTGAGCTTCTAAAACCCAGTTTATACGTACCCTATCGAGGCCTCCAATAAGTCTAGCAGTCATGTTTTAGGCTTTCTAGGAGAAAAGACAGAGCCCTTGGTGATGAACCTTACCCTGTCAGTGGAACAATGGGAGTAGGGGGGATATTCCTGCAAGCTGATGGCTTGGTATATGCCTCAGGAAGGGAATGACCAGCAGAAATAACAACATAAGAACATAAGTTATGCCATACTGGGTCAGACCAAAGTCCATTAAGCCCAGTATCCTGTTTCCAACAGTGGCCAATCTAGGTCACAAGTACCTAGCAGTTTCCCCAAAATATACTGGTTCCACAATGCTTGTATTGGTCAAGCTGTGGATACTGTGGGTCCCTTTTAATAATGGTTTATGGACCTTTCCTTTTTTAACTACATCCTCCGGTAACGAATTCCAGAGTTTGAATACACGTTGAGTGAAAAAATATGTTCTCTTATTAATCTTAAATAGGTTACACTGTAGCTTCATTGCATGTCCCTTATTCTTTCTATATTTTGATAGCATAAACAATCGATCTATGTTTACCCGTCCCACTCCATTCATTAATTTATAGACCTCTATCATATCTCCCCTGAGCCATCTCTTTTCCAGGTCGAAGAGCCCTAACCTTTTTTAGCCTCTCTTCGTAGGGGTATCCTTCCATCCCCTTTACCATTTTGGTGGCTCTTCTCTGTATCTTTTCTAATAACACTATATCCTTTTTAAGATACGGCAACCAGAATTGCACACAATATTCCAGGTGCGGTCGCACCATGGAATGATACAGAGGCATTATAATATCCTTAATTTTATTCTCCAGCGATCATTTTATTCTTGGGCACGGCCCCGACAGTATATTGTTGGCATCGACCTGTAAGTTTGGTGATTAAGTTTTCTTTTCAGTGAGAGACAGGGTGAAGGTTCTCTAGCTAATGCAAGCTAAGCTGCTGAGACTAGGGAAAAGCCACTGATACTATGGAAAAGCCACCGATACTATTAATACTGGGAGGGCGAGCAGGCCGAAACAGAATGCTCTGGATAAGATAGTGAAGGCTTTTGACTTTATTGCTGATGATAGTGACCTGTATACAAATTTCCTTATGTGGTTGAGACTAGGGAAAGGCACTAGAAGTGCAATAAGGCAAGGTATTAAATGCTTTTAACTTTGTTACTGACACTAGTGAAGTGTTTCTGCTTACAGTTTGTTTGTAGAGCACAAGTGGTGGAGATAAATGAGAGCAGGATGGGGGAGGGGAGCTATAACTCTTCTCCTGAAAGAAGAAACTGCAGCCAACCTGTCCGTAATCTCTGTCCTATCCTAGCGTCCCATCTGCCCATTTCCAGTACAAGCCCCCCATCAGCCCATTTCCAATCCTAGCCCTCCATCAGCCCATTATCAATCCTAGCCCCCATCAGCCATTTCCAGTCCTATCCTAGCCCTCCATCAGCCCATTTCCAGTACAAGCCCCCCCATCAGCTCATTTCCAGTCCTATCCTAGCCCACCCCCTTGAAGAGCCCTGCGCCTCTCTAAGTGGCTTCAGAGGTTGCCGGGAGGACCCGAAGCTCCAGTTCACCTCTGCACAGCACCGGAGTGAAGAGCGTCATGTTTCTTCACTCTGGTAGTTGTATTCTCATGAAGCGCGCTGAGGGCCAGGAAAGGTTAAAGGGCATTTCCTGTTCCCTGGCCCTCAGTGTGCTTCATGAGAATACAGCTACCGGAGTGAAGAAACATGCTGCTCTTCACCCCAGCGCTGTGCAGAGGTGAGCCGGGGTTTCGGGTCTCCCAGGATCCCTCTGAAGCCGGCCCTTTAAGCAGAACACATGTGCAGAATGAAGTTCGCGTGGGGCCCCCTGAAGTGTGGGGTCCTGTGCAAAAAACATTCTCGCACAATGGATGGGCCAGCCCTGACTGTATGGTTAGGAAAGGACTGCAGCAAATAGTAAAGATTTGGCTGCAGCCTTAGCTCAACTCAGCTGACTGTAAACTCGGAACTGGAAAAATCTGCTCATGGCAATGTGCATGTAAGTGAGTTTAGAAGAGGATTAGAAGCACACATCAGTGTAACTTGTGACACTCTTTGGGTGGGAAATGAGTGCAGCAAAACCGTAAAAGAGTGGAACAGATGGAAAATAAGAAATTATGCACTCTATGGCTGCTCCTCCCAAATCCTATATGCAGTGCAATTAAGATAGTGACTAATACCAAGAATAGTTTTTTGAATCTGTTTATTAGATTCTGTTCAAGAGGGATCCCAGATAATACAGAGAAATATAATTAATGACACTCGGAACATAGAAAATGTAATCATTCTCTCATCAAAATTCCCACGAGCTATCCAAACTATCAGAGCTAGCTACCTCCCACTAATAAGATAACAGTTATCATACAGTACCTCAGCAGGAAGCTGAGCATTCTGTTCTTCTGGGCAGGAACAAAGCAGCAGAAAGAGTTACGGAGTCAGACTCAAGCCAGCCAGAGAGTCTATTGGAGTCACTTATACTGTACAAGTGGAAGAGGAGGAAGTCAGAGACAAAGAGAAAGAGATCTTAGAGATAGATGTTACAAGTAGTGTCTTGCATCTTCTTTTTCAGCATCGGTCAGGAACAAAGACCCCCAATTCTCTGTTCTTAGAAATACCTTTCCTTGCTGCCATGTTGTGATAGGCGATGGCCTAGTATGTAGCAGAGCTAGGCCTGAAGCCCTTTTCCCCTATTTTAGAGTACTATTGCTGACTTTGGAAAATTACAGAATGCTGTTAGCTGTTAGAAAGAAATACCGCTCTATTCTGGCTTGATAACATGTTCGGCTCTCCTGTAGATAAGAGAATAAAACTTCTCCACTGTTATTGTTTAGGTAAGCCAGATGTCTGCTTCAGTAGAATGCTGCTCCACTGTATCTCTGCTAGATGTGCTCTGACCTTGCAATTAGGATGAAAAACAGCAGAAAAAGCAGAAAAGTGTAGAATATTTTGTCTAGCGTTTTGAGCCAGGGCTAGAGAGCTATGTACAGAGGGAGGGCAAGGGGGTATGCCTGGTCAAAGATGGCTATTGGATGAAGGTATGTGGGCTATCAGAACCAATGAGGAGTTTGGCCTGTATTAGCTTGAAGAAGAAATGTATAAATGCTGTTGTTTGACTGAGCTTGGGGCTCAGACATTTTGTATGCTATTGCTGAGACTGTATATACAATAAAAGGGAGTTGAATCCTTGTCAATAGACTCCGGGTATTATTGGGTTGCGGGCGCTTCGCTATTACATTTCTTGGTGCGTTGGCCGGGAAGCGTAATACGAATTGAACGCAAGCGAATATTACCGCGTATTACTGCCTCTAGGTTTGGTCCGGCTGGGACCGCAGCCGACCGACAGCGGAGAGGATCCCAGGCGCCGCCGGTCCCTTGTATTGGAGGGTTCCGCCCTGCCTCGGCGGCCTGCCTGGTCCAGCTGGCCAACACCTCGAACCCTGGTTGAGGGGAGTCCAGGATTCAACCCAAGGTGGAACGGGTTGCGCAGCGCAGTAGCTACCGGATCCGGTGAGTATTGATTTTTCTGGTTCTTAGATAGTTTTGGGAAAGTCTCGAGACACTTCTGGTAAAGTAACAGGTAAAGGAAGTTTGATCAGCTTCCAGGGCGATCCTAGTACCCCTGCAGGTGTATGCGCGGGGCGAACCCATCATCCCTTTTGGTTTGGTAATTTTGGTTTAGTCAGTTAGCCCGGGAATTTTGGAATTTGGGAAATGCTAGCATGTTTGGTTGTGTGAGGTGTGTTTGAGAGGCCTTGCAACACAGGCCAAGCGAGAGCGGACTCCTCAGTAGCGCAGTTCTTGACCGGGCGACCGCGTTCAAGTCGCGAACAGGAGGAAGCGTCTGTTGTTTGTCCCCCTCATTGTTCTGTGGGCTACGCGGACCCCTTACCCGTGGCCATTCTACCTACCCTTTCTGTTTGCTGTCTTATACGTTGTACGTCATCATGGGAGGGGCAGAGTCTGTGCAAACTCTGTTAAACTGTATGATCACAAATTTTAAGAAAGGTTTTAGTGGTGATTATGGGATCAAAATGACAGCGCCCCGTTTAGAAATATTGTGCAGCAGGGTGTGGCCAGTGCTAGATGCCGGGTGGCCACCAGAAGGTACTTTTGATATCCAAACTGTGTCCCGTGTGCACAAGATAGTGCGCAGCTATAGTCCTGAACAGTTTTCCTATATAGACTCCTGGCTAGGAATATGTGAGAAGCAGCCCCCCCTGGATGAAAAGTTGCAGTGAGGGACAGAAAAGGATTATGTTAGTCACTACCACGAGATTCCCTGCTAAGACAGCGAAGCTCCCGATTTATGCAGAGCCAGAGCCCCCAGAAGTTCCGGGATATCCACCCGCCTTTCTGTATGCCCCAGTCCCGTCAGCTCCACCCCGAGTGCCCCCACCAGTACCCCGAGTAGAGCCGGAGGTAGCAAGGGTATCTCCAACCGAGGTGCCTCCACCCAAGCATCCACCTCAAAAACTTGAAGAGCAGACCCCTCCACGTAGAAGTCGGAGCCCTAGTCCTGAGCAGTACTCTGATGCGGAGCAATCACCCCCTGAGGAATCCGCTAGTGGAAAGTCAGATGCCAGTCCAGAGTCATCCACCAGTCCAGATGCCAGTAGCAGAGTCACCCCCAGATCCACTACGTTGCGGGACGCCCTCAGACCCCGAAAAGTAGCCCAGAAAGAAGCCCGCCAATTGCCACTGTGGCAGGTCCCGGGATTACATTTCAAAAATGAAGAGGGTCAGGTTGTGCCCGGACTGACCAGTTTAGTTTATGTGCCTTTTTCCACAACAGATTTATTAAACTGGAAAACACATTATGCTTTCTATACTGAAAAGCCCCAGGATTTGACAGAGTTAATGACTAGTATTATGCAAACCCACCAGCCCACCTGGTCTGATTGCCGCCAGCTCCTGGCTACCCTTTTTACTACGGAGGAGCAGGCACGGATAGTGCGGGCAGCCACTAAATGGTTGGAGGAGAACCCTGTAGTTGGGAGAGACCAAAATCTAGATCCCCAACAGGCAGTCGCTGCGGATTTTCCTAATAAAGATCTCAAGTGGGACCCAAATAGTGATATAGGAGAAAAAGCCCTCACCCGGTTTCACCAGGCTTTACTGCAGGGCCTGAGGAAGGGAGGCCAGAAAGCTATGAATATTGGGAAAGTAGCGGAAGTTCTTCAGCGCCCAGATGAGAGTCCGGCTGCTTTCTATGAACGATTATCTGAAGCCTATAGACTTTACACCCCATATGACCCAGCAGCTGAAGAGAATTTACGCATGGTAAATACCGCTTTTGTGAGTCAATCCCAGGGAGACATAAAGCGAAAACTGCAGAAATTAGAAGGATTTGCAGGCATGAACTCAGCACAGCTAATGGAAGTCGCACAAAAGGTATATGTGAACCGTGATGAAGAATGCAAAAGGGAAAGTGACAGAAGGATGAGGAGAAAAGTGGATCTGCTTGCTGCAGCACTAGTGGAAGGACGCGGAGGAGGATATCCTAACAGAAGAGCCAGAGGACGAGGAAGGGGCCGAGGGAGCGTTCGGCCCCCCTTAGGCGCAAATCAGTGCGTTTATTGTAAAGAGGAAGGACATTGGAAGTATACGTGCCCAAAACGTGGCTCCACCCCCTGGAGGGGACGTGGGAGCACCAGGAGAGCGGGGGGACAATTCCAGCAGCGAGGGGGATGCAGCGCGCACAGTTTCAACAGACTCAGCAGAATGAGACTGCCATGGAAGGAATAGTCGCCGAGGGCTATTTCATGGATGATGAGGACTAGGCCAGACCGGGCTCCAAGTTCTTCTTGGGTCTCCAGGAGCCTATGGTCAAATTAAAGATTGGAGACCAGCATATGGACTTTATGGTAGACACAGGGGCTGAGCATTCAGTAGTAGCCAAGCCTGTGGCCTCTCGATCTGTTACAATTGTGGGAGCTACTGGAACTAGAACCACAAGACCTTTCCTGCAGAACCGCGCCTGTGAACTAGGGGGGCAGCAGATAACACACCAGTTCCTGTACATGCCTGAATGCCCAGTTCCCCTTTTGGGCCGAGACATGCTTGCAAAGCTACAAGCACAAATATCCTTTGTTGAAGGAGGAAAAATGGAAATGACTTTAAACTCAAAATCTGCTGGCCTGATGGTGTTAACTGTCCCCCGAGAAGAAGAATGGCGATTCTATTTACCTACATCCAAAGCAGCAAGTTCCTGTATACTTACCAGCATTGCAGCCCCGCCAGGAGTATGGGCAGAGAATAATCCACCTGGCCTAGCGAAGAATATAGCTCCTGTACTTGTTACCCTTAAGCCCGGAGCAGAACCGGTGCATGTGCGTCAGTATCCCCTCCCGAGACCAGCAATTGAAGGTATTCATCGCCATTTGAAGAAGTTATTGCAGTATGGACTTCTCAGAGAATGCCAATCACCCTGGAACACCCCCCTTCTCCCATTCAAGAAGCCTGGGACAGGTGACTACCGCCCAGTGCAGGATTTACGTCGAGTGAACAGTGCAGTTGAAACCATACATCCAGTAGTACCAAATCCTTACACCCTCCTGGGACTGATTCCAGCAGAAGCCACTCACTTTACTGTTTTGGACTTAAAAGATGCCTTTTTCTGTATACGCCTGGCAGAGGCCAGTCAGCTTTTGTTTGCATTCGAATGGGAAAACCCTACCACAGGACGACGAGGACAACTCACTTGGACGCGACTGCCCCAAGGATTCAAGAATTCACCTACTATCTTCAGTGCAGCTCTCAGTCAAGATCTGTCAAGCTACTCTGTGATTCCGGGAAAAATAATTTTGCTCCAATATGTAGATGATCTGCTCATAGCCACCAACAGCAAATCTGATTGTATACAAGCTACAAGTGATCTTCTGCACCTTTTGAATGAAGCTGGATACAAAGTCTCAAGAGCTAAGGCGCAGCTATGCCAGACAGAAGTGAAATACTTAGGGTTCCACCTGTCCAAAGGAACCCGGAAATTAGGACTCGAGCGAAAAGAAGCAGTATGCTGCATTCCAACCCCCACAACCAGAAAACAGGTGCGAGCTTTCTTGGGAGCTGCAGGCTATTGTCGCATATGGATACCAAATTTTGCGCTCATGGCAAAACCCTTGTACCAAGTCACACAGGGACTGGAACGATCTCCTCTGGAATGGGGCCCAGAACAAGATAAAGCATTTAAATCGCTGAAAACAGCATTGATGTCATCCCCAGCCTTGGGCCTACTGGATGCGCAGAAACCATTTCGTCTGTATGTCCATGAGTCATGTGGAAACGCTTTGGGAGTCTTGACCCAGCCTCTTGGGTCTTGGCAGCGACCTGTGGCCTACCTGTCGAAACAATTGGATCCTGTTGCCAAAGGCTGGCCACCTTGCCTAAGAGCTGTGGCAGCCACAGCCCTCTTAGTGAGCGAAGCTGACAAGCTCACTTTAGGACAGAATCTTCAAGTCACTGTACCACACTCTGTTTTAACCCTGACGGAACACAAAGGAAACCATTGGCTCACCAACGCCCGAATGCTGAAGTATCAAAGTATGCTATGTGAGAATCCTAACTTGCAATTGAGTGTTAGCCAAACTCTGAACCCAGCTACTCTACTGCCAACCGGCCCAGGCCCTCCTGACCATGATTGTTTAGAAGTAATGGACACTGTATATTCAAGTCGCCCAGATTTGACTGATGTTCCCTTGAGCCACCCGGACAGAACTTTCTTCGTGGATGGGAGTAGCCTCATAATTGAAGGACAACGATGTGCTGGATATGCAGTAGTGACTCTGGACATGGTAGTAGAATCATCAGCTCTAGCCCCAGGAACCTCAGCGCAGAAGGCTGAACTGATAGCCCTCACACGTGCACTCAGAATCGGAGCAGGAATCAGCCTGAATATATATACAGACTCTAAATATGCTTTTACAACATTACATGCCCATGGGGCCCTGTACAAAGAACGTGGATTGATCACCTCAGGAGGCAAGTCTGTCAAGTACGGCCCAGAAATATTGACTTTGTTGGAAGCGGTTTGGGCCCCTAAACACGTTGCTGTAATGCATTGTCGAGGCCATCAGATTGGAGATGGAGAAGTGTCCCGAGGAAACAGATTTGCTGATGCCTCAGCCCGAGAAGCAGCCATTGCAGGACAAATTACCACTCCAAATGCTGCAATACAAGCAGCCATATTTCCAGTACCTCTTAGTGCATGGACCCCCAGATATACCAAAGTAGAGATGGACCATTACTGTCAAAAGCCTTCCCCCGGTGCACTCCTGTCCAATCGGGACAGTGGGAGGTCTCCTGCCCAATCCGGGCAGTGGGAGCAGGCACCCAGAGCAGCATTAAAGCGGCGTCCCTACCCCGAGGGAGCCGCTTTCACTCAGAGCCTTCCCCCGGTGCACTCCTGTCCAATCGGGACAGTGGGAGGTCTCCTGCCCAATCCGGGCAGTGGGAGCAGGCACCCAGAGCAGCATTAAAGCGGCGTCCCTACCCCGAGGGAGCCGCTTTCACTCAGAGCCTTCCCCCGGTGCACTCCTGTCCAATCGGGACAGTGGGAGGTCTCCTGCCCAATCCGGGCAGTGGGAGCAGGCACCCAGAGCAGCATTAAAGCGGCGTCCCTACCCCGAGGGAGCCGCTTTCACTCAGAGCCTTCCCCCGGTGCACTCCTGTCCAATCGGGACAGTGGGAGGTCTCCTGCCCAATCCGGGCAGTGGGAGCAGGCACCCAGAGCAGCATTAAAGCGGCGTCCCTACCCCGAGGGAGCCGCTTTCACTCAGAGCCTTCCCCCGGTGCACTCCTGTCCAATCGGGACAGTGGGAGGTCTCCTGCCCAATCCGGGCAGTGGGAGCAGGCACCCAGAGCAGCATTAAAGCGGCGTCCCTACCCCGAGGGAGCCGCTTTCACTCAGAGCCTTCCCCCGGTGCACTCCTGTCCAATCGGGACAGTGGGAGGTCTCCTGCCCAATCCGGGCAGTGGGAGCAGGCACCCAGAGCAGCATTAAAGCGGCGTCCCTACCCCGAGGGAGCCGCTTTCACTCAGAGCCTTCCCCCGGTGCACTCCTGTCCAATCGGGACAGTGGGAGGTCTCCTGCCCAATCCGGGCAGTGGGAGCAGGCACCCAGAGCAGCATTAAAGCGGCGTCCCTACCCCGAGGGAGCTGCTTTCACTCAGAGCCTTCCCCCGGTGCACTCCTGTCCAATCGGGACAGTGGGAGGTCTCCTGCCCAATCCGGGCAGTGGGAGCAGGCACCCAGAGCAGCATTAAAGCGGCGTCCCTACCGGGCGCGCCCGCGCCTGGCGGGCCCGCGCCTGAGGGCCTCGCCAGAGGGCCCTTTGGCGTGGCCCTTAGGCGCGGCCCGACAGGCCCAGAAAGGAAACACAAACGTACAACCGGAACTTAGAGACACATACGAGAACACAACCAAAAGCAAGGCGCTTGCAACTTCACCTGGCTCGAGCTCCCCTATCCGGGTCTGAGCTCGCCGGCACAATTTACCATCTACAACGCGTCTTCCATGTACCAACTGAACAACGAAGGAACAACACCATCCAACAAGAGCTCCCTTGAACATAGGTTGAGCACACCAGCTACGACTACTAGCCCCAATACACCTGACCAGGTAAACTCTTCACTGCGGAACTACATACTTAATCCTAACCACAGATTAACCACTGAACCTCTACCGATATAGCTAGTCACCACTCATACTCTAGAGCAATAGCAACCTTACATACTGCGCACCTCTCTGTACAGAACACCGTGCTTAAATACCATCTTTTAACCACTGTATAGTCTATCCAAACGTTATAGAGAGTATTTCCATTGTATCAGAGTGTGGCAAATGTCTCATAGTATGCAGTGTATTCTACTATATTGTCAATGATCACTCTTATCTAGCCTTACCAGAAAGTCTATGACATCCAATAATACTGCATTTGAAACTGTGTAAGTCTGTAACATCCAATAGTATTGCATTTGAATCTGCATTACCAGCTTTACCAGAAAGTCTGTGACATCCAATAATATTGCATTTAAAACTGCACAAGTCTGTGACATCCAATAATATTGCATTTAAAACTGCATAAGTCTGTGACATCCAATAATATTGCAATTGAAACTGCACAAGTCTGTGCCATCAAATAATATTGCATTTGAATCTATGTAAGTCTGTGACATCCAATAGCATTGCATTTTGAATCTGGTTTTTCACATCATGGCACTCATCACCACAATCATTACTCTCTGCTTCTGCCTAACGCTTGCCACAAACGCATATATACAACACACACCACACTACCAGACAATGTTATGGCAACCAATATTTATCCATAGCCCAGTACTCCTGCCAATTATCCCCCTGCTCCTCACTAGTTACACGGCCCCAGACATGGAAAGCCATAAAACAAACCAAAACGCACTATCTAAAACCCCTGACAAACCACGTAATGAATGCAGATCCAAACTAAAAAGGAAGCAACGGAAGCCAACAGCCTCAACTCATAAAAGCAAACACAAACAACCATACCCGCAATCCACCATCACGATATGCCTCATCAACGCCAGATCTATTAGAAATAAAACACACGTCATCCACAACATCATGACTGACAACAAACCTGATATTCTATGCATCACCGAAACATGGCTCACAGACACTGACCCAGTAATAGTAAACCAACTCACGCAACCTGACTACACAATCTTCAACTGCCCACGTCCTAACAGAAGAGGTGGGGGAGTCCTAATCCTCGCCAGATCCTCCCTTCTTTTAACGAACGCATCCCTAGCTCCCTCTGAGGGCATAGATATACTTAAGATCGAGAACAAAACATTAACAATATGCTTAATCTACAGACCCCCCACACCCCATCATGACAACCTGGCCACTGCACTTGAAACTATCTCAACCTCTGCACCAAAGAAACAGCGAATTATCCTGGGAGACCTGAACCTTCCCTCCATACCACGCATCCAGGCCGATACCTTCCTTGAAGCAATGGACCAGCTCGGATTTATTTATTTATTTATTACAGGCTCTTATATACCGCTCTATTCAGCATCAGCGCGGTTTACAATATAACAACATACCATAATGAACAAACTGTTTGGTTTTACAGAGAACAAGGTCAGAGAACTTGGATAAAACATGGGAAGTCATTACTGCAACTATTTACAAGAGTATTTACAAGTATACATGACAGGATTTGTTCTTAGTTTGGGTAGTGATCAAGATTGGTTAGTTGGTTAAGTAATAATGGGGGAAGAGGTGGGATTTGAGTGCCTTTCTAAAAAGGGATAGATCAGTGATAGCACGAATTTCTGGGGGTAGAGCGTTCCAGCATTTAGGGGCATAGAATCTGAAAGCCCTGTTGGATGTCACTGATAGGCATTTTGTCGCTGCTTTAGGGATGATTAGAATATTTGTTGATATCGTTCTCCTGGATCTGTTGGGTGGAGCGGCCTGAATGAGGTCTATTAGAGAGGAGGAGGTGATGCTTTTAGTGGCCTTAAAGGTTAGTAATAATGTTTTGAACAATATTCTGCCATGTATGGGGAGCCAGTGGAGTTGCTCTAGGATGGGTGTTACATGGTCCCTTCTTGATGCTCCGTAGAGGACTCTAGCAGCGGTGTTCATGGCGAGTTGCAGAGGGTTTAATGTGGAGTGTGGGAGGCCTTGAAGAATGGCATTGGCATAGTCAAGGTGTGGTAAGGTTAAGGCTTGAAATATAGTTCTGAAGTCATCAGGATCAAGCAGGGGGCGAAGATGTCGAAGAGTCCGGATCTTGAGGTAGATTGCCCTGACTATGTTGGATATGTGTAGTTTCAGATCCATGCGTTGGTCAAAAGTGACTCCAAGGTAACGAATGGAAGGTTTTGATTGGAGCTCGGCTTCTTTCACCTTTATATGGGATGGGGGGGAGAAAAGTGGGTCCCTGGTGATGAAGAGAACCTCGGTCTTTTTATGTTGAATTCGGAGGTTCTGGGATTGCAGCCATTCGGATACTGCATCAAAACATTTAGCTAGCGGGGAAAGGTCCATGTGAACTGTGGAGAAAGGCATGTATAGGAGGATGTCATCTGCGTATATCAAGCATTCAACCTTGAAGGACTTGATGATATTGCAAACCGGTTGTATGTATATATTGAAAAAGAGTGAGGATAGGGATGATCCTTGCGGTACGCCTTGCTTTTGGTGGTAAGGTGTAGATGTTGCGGTCCCTGAGGTAACGTACTGCCATCTCTGATCGAGGTATGACTTGCACCACTCTAGGGCAGTGTTATTGATGCCTTTTTCTTTTAGTCGCGCTATTAACAGATCGTGATGTACAGAGTCAAAAGCCGCAGCAATGTCTAAGAAGATAAGAGCAAAGCCTTGGCGGATGTTATCAATGCCTGTGATGATGTTGTTGCAGAGAGTGGTAAGGAGGGTTTCAACACCGTGGAACTCTCTGAAGCCATGTTGGCAGTGGTCCAGAGGGGAGACGGTGTCAATGTGGTCCTGTAACTGTCTTTGAGCTTCCTTTTCAATTATTTTCGCTAGTAGGGGTATGCTAGCTATGGGTCTATAAGATTCAACCTTTTGTGGGTCGAGTTTATGGTTTTTCAAGAGTGGTCTTATGGATGTTCTCTTGAGGGCTGGTGGGAAGGAGCCGGTTGTAAAGGATAAATTCATCATTTTAGTGATGATGGGGCTGAGATCTTGGCGTAGTTCCTTTATCCAGTGGGCTGGGCAAGGGTCAGTTTGTGCAGTAGTCGTGTTAAGAGCAGCGATGGTGTCCTCAACATGTTTTCTGGATGGTGTGGAGAACATGGATAGGTTTGATATGCATATGGTGACTTGAGAAGAGATAGTTGCAATGTTGTTGGTTTGAAGCAATTTGGATTGCAGGAAATCGGCGAAAGCTTGGGGATGAATGGGTTCAGGATGTTTTGGTGAAGGTTCTTTAGATAAGGTTTTGACTAAGTTGAAAAGATCGCGTGGTTTATTTAGTGATCTTTTCAGCGTATCGGTATGGAATTGTTTCATCTTGGCCATGACTGACTCTCTGTGCACAGATAGATGTGCTTTGTAGGCTGCTTGGTCTTCTGAAGAGTGTGAGCGACGCCATCGTTTCTCCAGTCTTCTTAAGTGTGTGAGGGAGGCTCGTAGGTCAGGGGAGAACCAAGAAGAAGATTTTCTTTTCTTTGGGTTGTTACCCTGGACTGGTTGCAGTGCAATGGTACTGATAGTGCTGTTCCAGGATGTGATCAGATTTTCCAGATTGAGAGAGGTGTCATGTAGGAGAGGGAGGGTTTCTGTAACTATGTGTTCTTTGTTGAAGGTTTTGAATTTCCGAGATGTTACTCTTGTCGAGTCAATGGAGTTTTGTTTCTGTGTGGTGACTGTTTGCCATTGATGAGGATGGAGAAGGTGATTAAATTATGGTCTGACCAAGGTACTGGGGTTACAGAGTTGTCAAGTTTATTGTTGGAGTCAAGAGCTGTGAGAGGGGCAAAGATCATGTCCAGGATGTTTCCTCTCTCGTGCGTGGGGGTGTCGACAATTTGCTTGTATCCCAGCTCGTTGATTGCTTCAAGGAGGGCTGAGGAGTGGCTGGGATGTAGTGTTGGGAGATTGAGGTCTCCTAATATCCAGTTGGGAATGTTGGGCTTGCGTGAGTTAGTTGCTAGGTCCAGAATGTAAGGCAGGTCGTCCGTGGAGGGTGAGGGTGCTCTGTAAATCAGATTGATGAGGCATTGTTCATTTGTGATAGTTAAGACGTCCATGCTGTTTGAGCTTGTGGAGTCCACGGTGTGGAAGTTTAGGTCATTCTTGGTAAGTATGAGAATGCCTCCTCCTCTCTTGCTCTCTCTATGTTGGGAATGGGCAGAGAAGTTGGGGGGTATGAGTTGGTTAAGGATTACATTATCCGCGTCAGATAACCAGGTTTCGGTTATCATGAGGACATCTAGATTATGAGAAGAAATTGTGTCAGTGATGACTGGCCATTTCTTGCGGATAGACCGTGCATTTATGAGAGCACAGTTTAAGTAAGAGGGTTGAGGGGGTTCCTCTTGTTTATTTTTCTTTGGTTGTTGAAGGGCTATATGTATTAGGTGCGAGTGGCGTGTGGGGGTCCATATTCTTGAGTTGGGATAGGGAGATTCTGCCCTTCTTTTTCCATGACTTAGAAGTATTGGAATTTGGTGAGATGTGTGATATAAGGCAAGGGCTTCGTTGAGACAGCTTATAAGCAGGAAGAGGCAGATAGCCAGGGTATTTAATGGTAGAGCCATTGGGGTTTTTGTTGAGGTGGATGAGGTACTTTCTATGAGGAATTCTGTGATTCTGGTGGTTCTGTGATTCTGGTACTTTCTGTGAGGCTACCGACCACAGTAGTAATTGAAAGCAACAGTGATAATTGAATGGTACTGGCAATAGTAAAACTGATGCAACAATGATATTTGAATGGTACTGGCGACAGTAACAATAACTGCAACACTGATAAATGGATCCTACTGGCAACAGTAATAATTGGAGGTAATGGATCCTACTGGCAACAGTAATAATTGGAGGTAACAGTGATAATTGAATGGTACAGGCAATGGTAAAATTGAATGCAACAATGATAAATGGATACTATTGGTAACAGTATAAGTGAAAGCAATAGTAATAATATAATGTAATAATTATTATGGTATGTTACTGACAACAGTACTAGTATCTTCCTATATAGTGTAGCCGTTGGTATTGGTGAGCCTATTCAACATTACAAGATTGAGCAGGAGATAGACAAAAAACAAAACTTATGCTGTATAGTATTATCAATCAGTGTCTGGGAGAAAAAAGTCAGTTGAGACAGATATGCAGCATGTATACTTGCTGTGGTTGAGGTTATGTGGTTGAGGTTTGGCGGCTGGTCTCCAGGCGAGTGATTTCCAGGTGGCTGGTCTCCAGGAAGGTTGTTAGGAAAGGTGTTCTGACTCCTCGGTGCCCTGCTTGCTGGAATTCAGGGCTTTAAGGACTCAGGATCTTAGTGAGGCAGGACCGGATGGTGGCGGTGTTTTATTCGTCCTTGTTCCTAGGAGGTTGAGGGCTGTTATACCAATTGTTCCTAGGCTTCACTTGGGCCACCGCCTAAGGGCCACGCCAAAGGGCCCTCTGGCGAGGCCCTCAGGCGCGGGCCCGCAGAGGCGCGGGCGCGCCTGATGGCGCGAACTTTAAACAGGTCTTGCTGCGCCCTGATAGGGCGGAAGATCGCCGGTGTCTGCTCCCCTGCCGGAGGCTCTATCCCCGTGCTGGGGAGAGCTGTAGATGGTGGTGGGAGCAGGGAGGTGCACGCGCCCGATGGCGCGAACTTTAAACAGGTCTTGCTGCGCCCTGATAGGGCGGAAGATCGCCGGTGTCTGCTCCCCTGCTGGAGGCTCTATCCCCGTGCTGGGGAGAGCTGTAGATGGTGGTGGGAGCAGGGAGGTGCACGCGCCCGATGGCGCGAACTTTAAACAGGTCTTGCTGCGCCCTGATAGGGCGGAAGATCGCCGGTGTCTGCTCCCCTGCCGGAGGCTCTATCCCCGTGCTGGGGAGAGCTGTAGATGGTGGTGGGAGCAGGGAGGTGCACGCGCCCGATGGCGCGAACTTTAAACAGGTCTTGCTGCGCCCTGATAGGGCGGAAGATCGCCGGTGTCTGCTCCCCTGCCGGAGGCTCTATCCCCGTGCTGGGGAGAGCTGTAGATGGTGGTGGGAGCAGGGAGGTGCACGCGCCCGATGGCGCGAACTTTAAACAGGTCTTGCTGCGCCCTGATAGGGCGGAAGATCGCCGGTGTCTGCTCCCCTGCCGGAGGCTCTATCCCCGTGCTGGGGAGAGCTGTAGATGGTGGTGGGAGCAGGGAGGTGCACGCGCCCGATGGCGCGAACTTTAAACAGGTCTTGCTGCGCCCTGATAGGGCGGAAGATCGCCGGTGTCTGCTCCCCTGCCGGAGGCTCTATCCCCGTGCTGGGGAGAGCTGTAGATGGTGGTGGGAGCAGGGAGGTGCACGCGCCCGATGGCGCGAACTTTAAACAGGTCTTGCTGCGCCCTGATAGGGCGGAAGATCGCCGGTGTCTGCTCCCCTGCCGGAGGCTCTATCCCCGTGCTGGGGAGAGCTGTAGATGGTGGTGGGAGCAGGGAGGTGCACGCGCCCGATGGCGCGAACTTTAAACAGGTCTTGCTGCGCCCTGATAGGGCGGAAGATCGCCGGTGTCTGCTCCCCTGCCGGAGGCTCTATCCCCGTGCTGGGGAGAGCTGTAGATGGTGGTGGGAGCAGGGAGGTGCACGCGCCCGATGGCGCGAACTTTAAACAGGTCTTGCTGCGCCCTGATAGGGCGGAAGATCGCCGGTGTCTGCTCCCCTGCCGGAGGCTCTATCCCCGTGCTGGGGAGAGCTGTAGATGGTGGTGGGAGCAGGGAGGTGCACGCGCCCGATGGCGCGAACTTTAAACAGGTCTTGCTGCGCCCTGATAGGGCGGAAGATCGCCGGTGTCTGCTCCCCTGCCGGAGGCTCTATCCCCGTGCTGGGGAGAGCTGTAGATGGTGGTGGGAGCAGGGAGGTGCACGCGCCCGATGGCGCGAACTTTAAACAGGTCTTGCTGCGCCCTGATAGGGCGGAAGATCGCCGGTGTCTGCTCCCCTGCCGGAGGCTCTATCCCCGTGCTGGGGAGAGCTGTAGATGGTGGTGGGAGCAGGGAGGTGCACGCGCCCGATGGCGCGAACTTTAAACAGGTCTTGCTGCGCCCTGATAGGGCGGAAGATCGCCGGTGTCTGCTCCCCTGCCGGAGGCTCTATCCCCGTGCTGGGGAGAGCTGTAGATGGTGGTGGGAGCAGGGAGGTGCACGCGCCCGATGGCGCGAACTTTAAACAGGTCTTGCTGCGCCCTGATAGGGCGGAAGATCGCCGGTGTCTGCTCCCCTGCCGGAGGCTCTATCCCCGTGCTGGGGAGAGCTGTAGATGGTGGTGGGAAGCCACTCATATCAAAGGCAACACCCTAGATCTAGTGTTCATATCATCCAACACTAAACTGAATGAAATGCAAAAACCTAAAACCCGAGTAACACAAGTCCCCTGGTCTGACCACTACCTAATTGAACTGGAAATCCAAATACCAACCACAAAGGAGAAACCCCAAGCCGACACAAAAATACCACAAAGGAAGTTCCGAAAATTCAACAGTGAAACACTGGTGGCATCTATATCCTCGTGCTTCGATTACACTCTCACGGACCTAGATAAGCTTGTAGACACATGGAACTCAAGGATCGAAGCAGCAGCAAGTCCAAACTGGAAAACCACAAACGCACCAACAAGAACAAGATCTGAACCCTGGTATTCCCCTACATTATGCAAGATGAAGAGGGAACTACGCAAGTTAGAGAAAAAATGGAGGAAAACGTAAACCCAGGAATGCAAACGACTGTACCTAACTCTACTCATGGAATACAAGAATGAGGTCAACCAGGCAAAAATGAATCACCACACTAAACTGCTTAATAAAGCCATCAATAGACCTAGAGAACTATTTCAGATTGTCAAATCTCTCACCAGAACCCTCCAGGACACCGGTTGGACCGACGAAATCAGTTCCCAGACGCTTGCAGACCACTACGCCAAGAAACTTAATCCGCAAGTACCCACAGTCACGGATCACAGGATGTCTTTAGCACTCACCTCTCAGGAAGCCAACACGGTCCCTCATAAGGAATCGGCTGCAGAATGGAACACTTTCCACCAATTAAACAAAAAACAGGTCATAAACATTATAACCAATTTAAAATCCACCACCTCCCCTCTTGACCCATGCCCTGCAGCATGGATAAAAGCAACCAAAAATGAAATAGCAAATCCTATCACACACATTGTCAATCAATCACTTCATCAAGGTGAAATGCCTGCCTATCTCAAGAGATCACTCATTAGGCCCATCTTAAAGAACAGATCGCTCAACAAAAGCGACCCTGCGTCATATAGGCCAATATCGAGTATATCTTTCTTAGCAAAAACTATTGAAAAAGCGGTGCAGCAGCAGCTGCAAGATCACATTGACGATAGGAAAGCCCTAGACATGCATCAATATGGTTTCCGCCAACATCACGGAGTAGAAACCCTTCTGCTAGCACTCCTCGACAACCTCCTCAGGGGTCTTGAGAACAAAAAGGACATGTTCATACTTGTATTTATAGACATCTCGGCAGCATTTGATACAGTACATCACAGCACCCTCTTAAAACGACTATCATCAATAGGTATAACAGGGACCCCCCTAAAATGGTTTGCATCATACATCTCCAACAGGATGCAACAAGTCCTATTCAACAACGATAAAGCTGATGCCTTCCCCCAGACACAGGGCATCCCGCAAGGATCTGCCTTGTCATCTCTACTTTTCAACCTGTACATAAAACCAATCTGTGAAATCTTTCAGAAATGCAACATCAACTACCACATCTATGCTGACGATGTGATGCTGTACACACGCTTAAACGCAGCACAGCTGGATTTCACTCCCCTAGAAAAATGCCTTGACATGCTACAAACATGGCTTCAACAAAACAACATGTCAATAAACCACAAGAAAACAGAGGTCATGTTTATCTCCAAAAAAACTAATTTCGACCCACCCACTACAGTAACCCTCAACAAAAACATTTACCATGCAAAGCCTGCAATAAAGTACCTAGGGGTCCTAATAGACAACAACCTTAAGATGGATAAACATCTCCGAACAGTCAACCGAGCCTTATTTTACAAATTGAAAGTTCTCCAACCACTTCGCAGTATCTTAGAAAAATCAGACTTCAGGACTGTCGCTCAAGCGCTAATCATTCCTCACCTGGACTACTGCAACGCCATTTTACAAGGGCTCCCGAAGAACACCCTAAATATCTTACAAATGGCCCAAAATGTTGCTGCAAGAATCATCATGGAAAAAAATGTCACGGACCACATAACGCCAGTGCTTATGGAACTACATTGGCTCCCAGTAGCCGCCCGCATCATCTACAAACTACTCATAACAACGTTTAAACTCATTCACAATATTGCTCCCTCATACCTTGACAACCTAATCACTAAGCAAACACACAACAGGAACAGAAGAACCATACATCTCAACACGCTCTGTGTCCCTACCAGCATGAGATCTGTTAAAACAGA
Organism: Ichthyophis bannanicus; assembly: GCA_033557465.1. Lineage (NCBI taxonomy): Eukaryota > Metazoa > Chordata > Amphibia > Gymnophiona > Ichthyophiidae > Ichthyophis > Ichthyophis bannanicus. The sequence continues at coordinate 1,420,440,448 of CM066032.1, forward strand.
AACAAGCAACAGAGCATTCACCTATGCAGCGCCGATCCACTGGAACCAGCTCCCTCCTGAGCTCCGAATGTCAAATAGCCTTATTGAATTCAGAAGGAACCTCAAAACGCATTTATTTCAGACATTCTACAACCCAACCTAATTGCAGCACCTTACCACAACCAGATATCTTCTAATGACACTTGGAACAAATGCAGCATTTGACGACCGATAGGTAATCATGTATATATGTATATTGTATCCCCCACCCTCGCACCCTTGAATCGAATGTTTATTTAGAATTATGAAAAGTATCTAGTCTCTATTTCGTGTGTTATGTAAATCGTTGCCAAAATCAAAATTGTACTCTAAAAATTCATTGTATTGTACGATACATGATGATTCTGTAAAGTAACCGCGGCTGATCGTAGGAAGCGGCGGTATACAAATGTTTACTAAATAAATAAATAAATAAATAAAAAGGAGGGGGGGGGGGGCAATTATCAGACACTGGATGGATTGTGTTGCCGCCGCCTGAAGGGAGCGCAACCCCTGGAATGACTGTAATTCCTGAAGCACTAGGCCCTGCCTTTGTCCAAGCTTTTCATCAGGCCACACACTATGGTAAAACGAAGATGGCAGAAGCTCTGAAGCCATATTTCTATATCTCATTGCTAGGACCTTTAACCACCTCAGTAGCCCGCAGCTGTGTGATTTGTGCCAAAAACAATGCCCGACAAGGTCCTATCCTACCCCCAAGAATTCAGTCAGTGGGAGTTACCCCCATGGGAAATATCCAAATAGACTTTGCAGAAATGCCACGAGCAAATGGATATCGCTACTTGTTAGTCCTAGTTTGTACCTTTTCTAGATGGGTGGAAGCTTTCCCCACCAGAACTGAGAAGGCCAGAGAAGTCACCAAGGCCTTGCTTCATGAGATCATCCCCAGATTTGGAATACCACTGACCATGGGGTCTGACAATGGGCCCTCTTTTGTATCACAAGTGACCCAGCAGCTAGCCCATGCCCTGCAGATACAATGGAAGTTACAGACAGCATATAGGCCCCAGAGTTCAGGGAAAGTAGAGAGAATGAACCGGACCCTGAAGTCTCAGTTATCCAAACTTTGTCAGGAAGCCCACTTGAAGTGGCCCCAAGCTCTCCCCATTGCCCTTCTCCGAATACGGTCAGCACCCATCATGCCATTAGGAGTATCCCCATTTGAGATCCTGTATGGGAGGCCCCCGCCTATAATTCAGGGGATAAGGGGAGATATGAATCAAATTGGAGCACAAATCACTAGGCAAGAATTGTTGGCTCTAAGTTTTGTTTTGCAGGGTCTTCATACCTGGGTGCAGGACCAGTTGCCTATCAATCTAACAGAGCCATTGCATCCTTTCAAGCCTGGAGCCTCGGTGTGGGTAAAAGAGTGGAAGAAGACACCGTTGGCGCCCCATTGGAAAGGACCATACATCGTTTTGCTATCAACCCCAACAGCAGTTAAGGTGGCAGAAATCGACTCCTGGATCCACCACAGTCGAGTGAAGCCAGCAACAGTTCCTGAGAGTCGCCTCTGGACTTCGATCGCTAATCCTGAATCACCGTTGCGACTCACGCTGCGAAGAAGAGATCCATCATCGTAAAGAACGTTGCCAACTTGTTCCTGAACATCAAAGAAAGAGACGTTCTTCAATTCTGTGTTAGTTACATTCTAGACCCTATCAATCTTTACCTATCTACCTCAATCAACCATTATCTACCTCAGTAATCACCAAAGACTACAATCATGATGATTACCAATTGCTGCTATTTCCTTCTTGCGGTAGCCCTAGGACTCTTGAGAACCACTCTTGCCTTGCCCCCTTGTGCAGCCTGTACAACCACCACCCGAACTGGAATGCAAGTCACCCAGACTTTGCTTTACCACTCTTACTATACTTGCACTGGCATAGTCAGCCGGTGTAGCTATAATGGTACTGAGCTGAATGTCTGCACCAAAGGGAAGACACGTACTTGTTTTAGACCACGACAGAATCCATCTTACTACGTCCTGGAACTGCGATGGAATGATGAAGATGGAGCCCTTGTCAATGCTACAAATCAGCTCTCTGATCCCAGCCAACCTGCGCACCTGTATTTTGATGCTTGTGACTTGATTAACAGAAATAATTATTACAGGTGCGGATCATGGGAACAAGCCTACTATTATGATGATAAGTATATGTGTCCTGAGCACAGGATACACTCCTCAACGACGCATGATAAACCATCAGAAGCAGATTATTTCTGTCCGAAGTGGGATTGTGTGTACTATGCTACCTGGTCTGGTAGCCCTACCGGACAGGCGGGAGATAATCGCAAGGCGCTGCTGGAAAGATTACCTTTACTGAAACCTGAACAGTGCAAGAAAAGTGCTTGCAATCCTCTACGACTTCAAATCTTCGACCCTAACCAGTGGAAGCAAGGATTCCGATTCGGCCTGCGCATAGCAGGAGGTGGAGCTGACCCTGGAACCATTATATTCATCCAGCTGAATGTAAAGACTCATGTTTCTTCACCATATCGCATACATCATACCTTCCATGAGGCCATGAAAGCAGAATTTGTTGTTCCCCACGCTTCGCAGAATTTATTCATTGAACTAGCTGTAGCTGTAGCATCCAGCCTCCAGATCTCGGACTGTCTCTTCTGTGGGGGAACTCAAATGGGAGACCAGTGGCCTTGGGAAGCACAAGAACTGAACTATTCTGTGCCATATAACCAAATGGATGTTCATAATACTACCAATGAATGGGTCCTAGCCCACTCCATAGTGGGTAGACTGTGTTTTGTACGAGCAGGACCACAATTGCCTGCATTGGTAGGACAATTGGTCTGTCTGAACCAGAAATATTACAATGCCACTACTGGGAAGACGTCTGGGTGGTCAGGTGCTAATACTCCAGAATCTTCTAATCCTTTGATCATCTTTCCTTACTTGGCCAGTATATGGACAGATCTGGCTACACACAGCACTTGGCAAGCTCCACCTGGACTATATTAGATTTGTGGCACCAGAGCATATGCTAAACTCCCTGCCAACTGGGGAGGACCGTGTGTTCTTGGAACAATACGGCCATCTTTCTTTCTTTTGCCCCTTTCCCACGGAGAACAATTGGGGTTCCCTGTATATAAAAGTCGCCAGAAACGAGAAGCTCTGAGAATTGGCCAGTGGGACAAATGGGATGCAACCTCTGAAGAATGGCCACCAGAGCAAATTGTTTCTTACTATGGACCTGCTACCTGGGCGCAAGATGGTTCTTGGGGCTACCGCACCCCTATATATATGTTAGATCGTATTATACGTTTTCAAGCTGTTGTTGAAATTATAACCAATGAAACTAGTAGAGCATTAACCTTGTTAGCTAAACAAGCCACACAGATGCGTACAGCCATTTACCAGAACCGCTTAGCTTTAGATTACCTGCTTGCATCTGAAGGAGGAGTTTGTGGAAAATTGAATTTAACTAACTGCTGCCTACAAATAGATAATGAAGGACAGGTTGTAGACGATATAGCCACCCACATGAGAAAGCAAACGTATGTCCCAGTCCAAACATGGCATGGCTTGCAACTAGATGGCTGGTTTGGTTCTTGGTTTTCAGGCCTGGGCGGCCTGAAGACACTTATTATACTTGTATTCCTGATTGTGGCTATTTGTTTATGTATCCCATGTTTCCTGCCCTTATGCTTGCGTATGCTACACTCCGTTATTGATAGTACTATTGACCGCAAGGCAGCGGCACATATATTAGCTTCATGGGATTATTACCCTATACCACGCAGTGATCCCTCTACTATAGTCTGAAGTATTTTGCTATTTGTGTGATTAGATTCTCACCCTTTCTTACTTGCGGGTGTGAATAATCAAAAGGGGGGAATGTGATAGGCGATGGCCTAGTATGTAGCAGAGCTAGGCCTGAAGCCCTTTTCCCCTGCTTTAGAGTACTATTGCTGACTTTGGAAAATTACAGAATGCTGTTAGCTGTTAGAAAGAAATACCGCTCTATTCTGGCTTGATAACATGTTCGGCTCTCCTGTAGATAAGAGAATAAAACTTCTCCACTGTTATTGTTTAGGTAAGCCAGATGTCTGCTTCAGTAGAATGCTGCTCCACTGTATCTCTGCTAGATGTGCTCTGACCTTGCAATTAGGATGAAAAACAGCAGAAAAAGCAGAAAAGTGTAGAATATTTTGTCTAGCGTTTTGAGCCAGGGCTAGAGAGCTGTGCACAGAGGGAGGGCAAGGGGGTATGCCCGGTCAAAGATGGCTATTGGATGAAGGTATGTGGGCTATCAGAACCAATGAGGAGTTTGGCCTGTATTAGCTTGAAGAAGAAATGTATAAATGCTGTTGTGTGACTGAGCTCGGGGCTCAGACATTTTGTATGCTATTGCTGAGACTGTATATACAATAAAAGGGAGTTGAATCCTCGTCAATAGACTCCGGGTATTATTGGGTTGCGGGCGCTTCGCTATTACAACAGTTGATTGCTGGTTGGTTCCAGGTGATTGGGCCAGGCCTCGGTCCAAGAGTTTAATCAGCAAATCAGAGAATGTCTCATTGGCATTGGGTATTTGCATGAAATATCAGAGTTTTGTCAGGGCTACCAATTTATGGTACTGGATCCAGTGAAGCAAATACCAAAGGTATATGTTCTCTGTTAATATCCACCTTAAGACAATGGCTTTATTTATTTATTTAACATTTCTTCTATACCGCACTATTCACATCAGTGCGGTGTACATCGAACAAAACCATATACATTGCAGGCTATTTGCAATGCATTCACATTTGAACAGGGATTGAAACTTGGAATAACAGGGGTAAATGTCTACAGTTAGTGTTTCTGGCCATGAGATACAGCATGCCTATGTGCAAGCTATCAGCATTCTTATGGCCCAGGCTGTCTCAATATGGCCAAGCTAACACAGACTCCATTTTGTGTAGCTCTCTTCTATTTTCTGATGTTGTCCTCTATTTTGTAGTGCTTCCATAGGTAGTGGCCTGTGTAGTTTGTGCTGTTATCCCTACAGTTTCTTGTATTGCTGACAAAGAATATGCTATTACTGTGATCCTTGGAGCTTCAGTGCTGTCCACCCTATGCATGAAACCAATGCTATCCTGAATTATTTTGTAATCCTGTCTTTGGTTATGATTTAAAGTAAAGCTGGTGTTTGGTATGAAAATAGTTCAGAATCTGAGTGATTTTGGGAATGTGATTGGAGCTACAATATGGAGCTAGGAATATCAGACTGACAATAACCTGGGTTCCTGCCTGTTTGTGCCTTAGAGTGTTCCTTACCTGTGATAAGAGCTAACAAAGCTTGCAAAAAGTACCCCTCATACGAAAATGACGAAGGGACACCTGACCCTGTCAAATGCTTTTTCAGCATCAAAACTGATAATATGGGCTGGGATCCATCCCTACTACTACCATTACTACTACTATTTAGCACTTATATAGCGCCACGCACGCAGCACTGTACAGGCATACATACAAAAGACAGTCCCTGCTCGTCAGAGCTTACAATCTAGTTGCGACAATACAGAGGATTAGTCAATTCGATGCAAAGCACAATATGGTATTTACAATTCGGTTATGAAAATTGACGGGAGCATGGTTGAGATAAAGGATAGAAGTCAGAACGTTCCAATTCTAGCAGCAGCTTAAGTGCATTGACCACAGACTGTCTACCCTAAGAGAACTCCACTTGCTCCTCTGCCACCAGCGTAGAAATGTGCAGAGTAAGTTTGTTCACTAAAGTTTTAGCCAAAATTTTAACATCAGGGTTTAACAGTGAAATTGGTTGATACTGCTCAGAAAGTTTTGTACTGTATCTTTGCCCCTCCTAAGGATGACCATGATTAACACCTGATTAAAATGTGATGAAAATTTATCTTTCTCTATAATGTCAGCATGAAATGCCTCCAAAGGGCTTGGCATATAAGTATAGAGGAACTTATAAAATTCTCTGCTCAAAGCATCTGGCTCTGGTTTTATGTAGGGCGAGATCCTTAATGATCTGCTATACTTCCAAGGCTGAAATAGGTGCATTCAACTCCACCACGCGGTTGGAGGTAGTGTCGGCAAACCCAAAGCTGATAATAAGTTTTCAACACCCTGTGGCATTGGATGAGGCTCTATTGAACATAGGGCTTCATAATAAGTTCAAAATGCCCCTCAGCCATATCCCTTATCTTGTGAAATAGTCTACCTGCAGGCCCCTGAAATGCCAAAATTGGCTTGGGTCCAAGCGAAGGCTTATTCAGATTAGCTAGCAGCTTCCTGGGTTTACTACCATATTGAAAAAGTCAATGAAAGTAATAAAGCATCAACTAGCATGTATAATCATGAATCACTACATTACACACGTTTTGCATCACCAATAAGGTGTGCCTGCATGCTAATGTGGGCTGCAAGATATACCTCTGCCTGTTTTTGCATAATTGTGCTTCCAATTAAAATATATTTACTACCAAGACTGTCCGCCTTCAGGAGACATACATTACGATTTCTCCTCTCATAACCGCCTTAGCTGTTTTATTTTATTTATTTATTTTATTTATTTACTTCTCTTATATACCGCGCTATTAAAATCAGTGCGGTTTACAATTGAACAAAAAACATACTGCAATGTCACACGACAATTGAGTTTTTACATTGAACATGGACGAGATAACCTGTTGCCCAGAAAAGGGTGGATGTTTCTACATATACTTTTTTAACGTCTTTGTTAGTGATATTTCGGAAAGGCTATCGGCAGGGCCGGATTTACCTATACGCCCATTACGCCGTGGCGTAGGGCCCACAGCTAGCAAGGGCCCACAAAAATCGAACAAATTAGCTTTTTTTTAAAATAAAATTAAAAAAAAAAAAACTGCTGGCTGCCGCCGCGGGGCCCCCTCTGCTGCCGCGGCAGCATGGACTGACCCGCGGGGCCCCCTCTGCAAGCTGAATCAATCGGTCCGTCCATCCCTCCCTCCGTGCAGGCTTTGAGAGGCGTGAAGGGAGAGTGTCTCCCTCGCGTCTCTGTTAAGCCCGCAGGGGCTGATGGGAAATTTCCCATCAGCCCCTGCGGGCTTAACAGAGACGCGAGGGAGACACTCTACCTTCGCGCCTCTCAAAGCCTGCAGGGAGGGAGGGAGGGAGGGACGGACCGAGGGATTCAGCTTGCAGAGGGGGCCCCGCGGGTCAGTCCATGCTGCCGCGGCAGCAAAGGGGGCCCCGCGGCGGCAGCCAGCAGTTTTTTTTTTAAATTAAATTTTACTTTAGGCCGATGGGGGGGGGGGGGTAGGACTGGTAATGGGCTATTGGGGGGGCTGGGGCTGGGACTGGAAATGGGCTGGGGGGGTTAAGGCTGGAGGTGGGCTGATGGGGTTAGGACTGGTAATGGGCTGTGGGCTGTTGGGGGGGTTTAGAACTGGTAATGGGCTCTGGGGGGGTTAAGACTGGTAATGGGCTGTGGGCTGATGGGCACTGTCTGGTAATGGGCTATGGGGGGGCTAGGATTGGAAATGGGCTGGGGGGGTTAAGACTGGAGGTGGGCTGATGGGGTTAGGACTGGTAATGGGCTGTGGGCTGTTGGGGGGGTTTAGAACTGGTAATTGGCTTTGGGGGGGTTAAGACTGGTAATGGGCTGTTGGCTGATGGGGGCTGTCTGGTAATGGGCTATGGGGGGGCTAGGACTGGAAATGGGCTGGGGGGGTTAAGGCTGGAGGTGGGCTGATGGGGTTAGGACTGGTATTGGGTTGGGGGGTTGCTAGGACTGGAAATGGGCTGATGGGTGGCTAGGACTGGAAATGGGCTGATGCAGGGACTAGAAGGGAATGGATGCTGGGTAAGGCTGGAACTAGAAGGGAGCTGATGTTGGGGGAGGATTAGAATGGGATGGGGCTGGAAGAGTAAAATGGAGAAGGGAAAAATATTTTGTGTGGGAGGGATAAAAAATCTACATTTGGCCGGGTATTGGGAGAGTAAGTGGGGATTGAGGATGGAGGGGTAAAATTTGAGTGGATGAAATAGGAATGAGGAAAGAGCAAAAGGAGAAAGATTAGTATGTTAAAGCAGATGTAGAGAGAGAATGGAAAAAAACTAGAAGAGAGAAGAAAGGACAAATGGACAGCAGACGATGGAGAGTTAGCAGAAGACTTAAAGAAACCAGAAGAAAGTGGCTGGAGCAATTGCAGCTGAAAAAAATGCACAAAAGGTAGAAAAATATCTCTTTATTTTGAATTTATTAATTGGAATATGTCAGCTCTGGTAAATGTGCATCATTAACTCTGCGCTTTGTTTAGTACAAGAGCAAATTCATGTATAGTTTTATTTCTACAGTGTTGTACATTCCAAGTTTGGCTTTTGGGATTCCCAGTTTAATTATTGTCTTCCTGTTTCTAAATTGTGATTACTTGTTTGGTGATGGTCTATGTTCTGCATGTGTAACTGAGCTGAGGTGTTCTGTTTATATAATTCCTATTTGACATTGCCACTTGTTCTCTTTCCCCAGTAGGTCATGTATTGTTGTTCTCTGAAATGTACTGGTTTAATATTTGCAGTGTTGCCTTTTGATTGGTAGAGTATGGTGCTTTGTGACTCCTGGTAGTGCTGTTAGGATACGGCGGGTTTGCTATGGGTTCTAAATGGGCAGTGTTTGTAGTAGTTCCTAATGTGTCTGACAGTTGGCACTGGATTATAGTAATGTAGAAATCTTTTAGTCTTTCTTTATCCGTACACTCATTAAGAGGCACGTTTACTAAAAGTTAGTATATGGTAACATTATGCAAATATTTATGCAAATGAGGCCCCTTATGCAAATGAGGCCCCGCACCCCCCCCCCCTTGGGCCGCCCCTGCTGGGGGCCCACAATTTTTATTGGCGTAGGGTCTCACTCAAGGTAAATCCGGCCCTGGCTATCGGGTAAGGTTTGCCTCTTTGCAGATGATACCAAAATCTGCAATAGAGTAAACACCCAGGAAGGAGTAGATAACATGAGGAGGGATCTTGCTAAGCTTCAAGAATGGTCTAGAATTTGACAGCTGAGATTTAATGCTAAAAAATGCAAGGTCATGCATTTGGGCTGCAAAAATCCAAAGGAGCAGTACAGTGTAGGGCATGATTGTGTCTGATGATCTTAAAGTAGCTAAACAGGTAAAAAAGGCAACTGCAAAAGCTAGAAGGATGCTTGGGTGCATAGAGAAAGGCATGCCCAGCAGAAAAAAGGAGGTGATAGTGCCTCTGGTGCGACCTCATTTGGAGTATTGTACACAGTTCTGGAGACCGCACCTTCAAAAGGATATAAGCAGATTGGAGTTGGTGCAGAGGGTGGTTACTAAAATGGTTAGTTGTCTTTGTTATAAAGCATATGAGGACAGACTTAAGGATCTTAATATGTATACTTTAGAGGAAAGGCGGGATAGAGGAGATATGTTAGAAATGTTTAAATATCTCCATGTCATAAATGCACAGGAGGAGAGCCTCTTTCAATTGAAAGCAAACTGTGCTACGAGGGGACATAGGATGAGGGTGAAATGGTTATGGTTATGGTTTATGGTTTAGGCATTTGATATACCGCCCTTTACTTACGCATCAGAGCGGTTTAAACGTATATACTAACAGGTACTTTTTTATTCCCTTGTCCCCGAAGGGCTCACAATCTAAGTGTACCTGAGGCAATGGAAGGGGATAGACTCAGGAGTAATATGTGGAAATATTTCTTTATGGAAAGAGTGGTAAATACGCAGAATAGTCTCCCAGTAGAGGTAGTAGAGATGAGGACAATATCTGAATTGAAATAAGCATGGGACAAACACAGAGGATCTCTAAGGAAAAAGAGAGGACTGTTGTAGTAGTCAATATGGCAGGGCAGATTAGATAGGCCATATGGTCTTTTTCTGCTGTCATGTTTCTATGTTTCTATGCTCACAATACTCTTGGCACTTATTCACCAAAATCTTTTAAAAATGATCTTCATCATATAAATATACTGGGAAATTCTATCGCCCCAGCAATCCTCTCTCCCCACCATGTCTACCCAGATTGGCCTATGGCCAGATATTTCCAGAGGTCCAATAGTAGCTGCTGTGACTTTCACAAATAGCACTCCTGGTGTTAAGGCATAATCAATATGTAACACTGAACCATGCATCCTAGAAATATGTGCTTTGATGTATAATGGATCACTGGCCATTTTGAACAGGTCATTTGCATTCAGCCCATATTTCTCTCTCTCCTGTGCAACGGTTGGGGAGCTGGGCTCATGCCTTTAGCCTTCCATGTCAGAAATCTACTGCCTCCCATCCATGGAACAAAATCCCCATTTCCAAAAATAGGCAGGTGGTCCGAGCATGCCGAATCAAAATCAAATAGCTTCTTGCCTCCTTTTCATGCTCACCTTACTGACATAATCAAAATCTTAGTCTCTATCAGTGAAGGCAGAAATCTGGCTTCTGCTCGCAAAATATAAGCCAAAGTATAAGACTGACCCAGCTGCTCTTCCAGCCCTAAATAACAGTATCCCAAGGTACCCCCACACAATCCCTGGTCTGTCTAAACAGACAAGCTAACTTATACCTTCTAATATCTGGGAGACCCAGATGTCCTTCCCCTTTAGGCACTTGCAGCAGAGAAAGCTGCGTTCTCAATTCCCCCCTCTCCTGAAAAATGTTGTAAGCATCCCATTCCATATGTGAAGATCCACTACTTTGAACATTACTGGCAGATTCTGAAGCAAAAACAACTACTTAGGCCAGTGGTTCTCAACCCAGTCCTCTGGGACTCCCAGGCCAATGAGATTTTCAGGATATCCAAAATGAATATGCATGAGATAGATCTGCATGCACTGCTTCCATTGTATGCAGATCTATCTCATGCATGTTCCTTGTGGATATCCTGAAAACCTGACTGGTCTGGGGGGGGTCCCAGAGGACTGGGTTGAGAAACACTGACTTAGGCAATAGAATCATTTTTACTAGCGGAACTTTCACCCCCAAAGACAGTAGCAATTTCATCCGATATTCTATTAGCTGTCCTAGCTCTGTATGCATTGGTTTAATATTGCCACCCCTTTGTGCTGAACCCTGCTGGTGGAGTAGGGCACTGCGCTGGGGCTTGTGTTAAACTGACTTAATTCTATTATGGAGACCTTGCTTGGCCTTCTGGGAGTTGTAGTTGTTGATAGCCAGTTAAAGAATTAGTTGTGAAACTGTGGTAAGGTTTTAACAAGGGATTTATTTCCCCTTCCAAGAGGACTTTTTGCTGTGGTGTGAACAAAAGAAAACACAACCCTTTTTGGGCATATAAAAGGAACAAAATATGAACAAAAATAGCTTCTCTTCAGCTTATTAACAAGGAAAGTAAAGGTATATCAAACAGTCATTCGTAAGCATACAAAAACCACTTTACTGTTTTTGGCTTACTCAGCTCTTACTTCCTTTTATCGCAGTGAGGAAATGCTGTCTGCTATTGAAATCGTACAGTCCATGTATTCAGTGCTTGGCTCAGCTTCTGATGTCTCACACTGCATATCCTCAACACATGCTTTCAATATATCTTCACTTTCAGCATTAGGGACGTCTGTTAACAGTCTCTCTCTATTCTGCCGGGATTCTCTTCCTCCCTCTGTGAGAGTGTGTGGAACAGAATTACCACCTTCACTGTAATACTTCTGCTGAGAGCCTCTCCACTGCTGGTAGCTATTAGGTGAATTATAACACTCCCTTGCACCTCTATTAGGGTAAATTGGCTTACCTCTCGGCTCTGACTGGCTTAGGTTCCTGTGAACAGCTGTAGTATGAAACGGCAGTTTTGCAGGGACTCTGCTTCTTAAATCCTCTCCAGAGATACAAACTTCTTCTGGTAAAAAGCCTTTAACCCTCCTATGCCTGGTATAAGGGTAAGTAAACTTATCTGTACCTCTCAAGCTGGCTTCATAAGGCTTTAGCGTTTCTGTGCATTGCCTTCCACTGCCAACCCCTGGGTTTTCCCTTTCAGGGTAAAAGTAAAACTTCTTGGCTTTTACCGTTCTCCCCACGGCTCTGTTCCAACCTGGGTCCTTCTCAGTATACTCTGGGCTCCTCTGATATCTGAAGCTTCCTGTCCTGGCTTTGCTACCTCCTCTGTAGCTCCTTCCACGTTTGCCGTTGCTTTCACTCTCAAACTCGGATTCCAGCTGTCTCAGACTCTCTCCCAAACACTCGTGGTAATCAGTCAGGCTTTCATTCAAACTTTCATCATTATCCTCATGCAGGCTCTCTTCACGGCTCTGTTCCCAGCTCTCTCCACGACTCTGTCTAACTGCTTGTGAGCTGTGCTTATCTACGTACCCACGAGCTCCACCTCCCCCCAGCTGGCTTGCATCAGGTGATGACCTCCTAGCTTTCCTGCTGGCTGGGTGTGTCTCTCTGGCTGGTGACCACATTTGTTTCTGTTGCCCATAGCAACTTCCTGACCTGTGTTTTCTAAAAACGTCAGTGTCAGCCTGATTCACTGCTTCTTCATCTATCTGCATGGGCTCTGCTGGATCTGCTCTGTGACAGATTCCCCCCCCATAAAATATTACGGGCTGCCGCAATCTCAGGCGGACAGCACGTAACTCGAGATAGTGCATCCGCATTCCCGTGCATTTTCCCTGCTCTGTGTTGAACAGTAAAATTAAAAAATTGTAGCGCTAGGTGCCACCTTCTTAACCGCGCATTATTATTTTTCATTTGCTTGAGCCATTTCAATGGGGCATGATCGGTTATCAGCAAAAACTTCCGTCCTGTGAGATAAAAACGGAGAGCTTCAATGGCCCATTTTATTGCTAGGCATTCCCGCTCAATCGTGGTATAATTTCTTTCTGCCTTGGAGAGCTTTCTACTAAGATAGGCTACCGAATGCTCGGCTCCTTCAAAGACTTGGGACATCACCGCCCCTAACCCCGTGTCCGACGCATCCGTTTGAACTATAAATGGCAAGTTGAAATCTATGCCCCGTAGCACCGGGGTACTACAGAGTTTTTCTTTTAGGGCCACAAACGCTGTCTCCGCCTCAGGAGTTCATTGTACACGGTTGGGCGCATTCTTTTTCAACATTTCGGTAAAGAGAATACTCTCTTCTGCGAAGCGGGGTATAAATCGGCGATAATAACCGAGCAACCCTAGAAAGCTTCGTACCTGTTTTTTTGTTGTGGGCCTGGGGAAATCCCTGACGCTTTCTATTTTACTTGCTAATGGCTTTACCAGACCCTTCCCTATCATATGGCCCAAATATTTGGCCTCTTCAGTGGCGAATAAACATTTCTCGGGATTGAGGGTTAGGCCAGCCCTCCGTAGTGCTCTCAGCACCGCTTCCACCCTAGCAAGATGTTGCGCCCAAGTTGTACTATATATTACCACGTCATCCATATAAGCTAGGGCGTATTCATGGTGGGGTCTTAAAACGTGGTCCACCAAACGCTGGCACGTGGCGGCTGCCCCATGTAAGCCAAATGGCATCCGCCGGAATTGGAATAACCCAATTGGCGTAGTGAATGCCATCTTGGGCTTTGAATCCCTTGTTAAGGGGATTTGCCAATATCCTTTACTGAGGTCTAGGGTGGTCAAATATTTTGCCTGCCCTAAGCGATCTAGAAGATCATCTATACGGGGCATGGGATAAGCATCAAATTGTGAGATATCATTGACTTGACGGAAGTCAATGCAGAACCTTAGGGTTCCATTGGGTTTTGGCACCAGTACAATAGGACTGGACCACGGGCTTCGCGATTCTTCTATTATGCCGGTGGCCAGCATTTCTTTTACCTGTTCGATTACCTCCCGTTTTCGGGTCTCCGGCATCCTATACGGTCGTTGCCGAATTACGCGTCCAGGTACTGTAATAATTTTGTGAGCTACGAGGTGGGTTTCGCCTGGTCGAGTTGTCAATACATCAGAGAATTTTCCTAACATTTGGATTAACTCTCTCTGTTGTTGGGGCGACAGTTCGGTACCTATCCTAGGGGTAGGCTGTTTTTTCCAATCTTCGATCTGAGGACCCAGATCTTCCTCGCTTCTTTCCTCACCCAAGGCCGTTAAGTTTTTAACTTCTCTGTCCCCTGTAGAGCCAAATCCACCCATCCCCCATTTTGTTGGTGGTAAAGAGGGTACTTCCTCCACCGAGGGGAACCCTACGCGCTCGCAGATTAATTGCACGATTCGGTCACCTGCACGTATCTTGAAGTCCTTATCTCCGAAGTTGAATAATAGGACTTTTATGGGGCCCCGATAATCGGGGTCAATAACCCCTGCGCCAATATCTAAAGAATATTTTACCGCTAAACCGGATCTTGGCGCTATACGCCCATAACACCCGTCCGGGATCTTCACCTGGATACCTGTGTCTACCAGTGTTTTTCCCCCTTTTAAAACTAGGGCGTCTTCTACACTAAAAAGATCATATCCCGCGGCTGCCACGGTGGCTCTTTTTGGGCCCTTAGCCTGATCATTGGTCCTACAGAATTGAAGTACAAATTTCTGTTTTCCGGGCAATATCGCTTTGGTGTGTGGCTGCTTTTGGGAACCTATCTTAAGAGTTTTCCCAAATAAAGGACTGGGAATGCTAGCTGCTAAGGCCTCTGCTCCTTTTTCCACCTCTGCCGGTTGGCACCGTGCGGGTGTAGGGGCTAGCACATTCTGCAGACCTCTCTCCATTTCCTGGCAGAAGGGTGCCCAATCCCTCCCGAGGACAACTGCGTAGGGTAGTTTGGGGACTACAGCTACTAATATTTGACGTGTGATTCCCAAACCCTTTATGCCTACCTCATGCAAGGGATAGTGGGAAGCCTCTCCATGTACGCACCGTATGCGCACCTGGCCCTCTGCTTGATTCGGGGTCGACGACTGCTGGTTCTCGATGGTTTCCCAAAGTTTTTGAGAAACCATACTCTGATCGGCCCCCGAATCAAGTAACGCTAGGGCCTCTATTCCCTCCACCTGGACCATTTGGAGGAATCCCTCTGGGACTTGTCTCTCAGCCCCTGTTACAAGGGCCGTTCTTACTCTACAGTTTTTCTGGTAATGACCCGGATTCCCGCATCTGTAACATTTTCTACCAACAGATAGATCATCAACAGTATCATCACAAACATTCCTTTTATGCACTTTAACCTTTTCACCTTTTCTCATCTTATCAGGATTTTCCATGCCTGCCATTTTTAACATGCCAATTCCAGAGGTATCAGCCATTTTAGCCTCGTAAAATACATCTGCCATATTGGCTGCCTCTTCCGTATTATGGCAATCCTGTAAGGTGAGGAAGGTTTTCAGTTCAGGGGATACAGACTGCATAAATTGCTCCAAAATTATATCATCCATAATGGAGTCTAATGACCTCCCCTCTGGGTTTAGCCATTTATAAGCCATACTTTTTAGCCTCTGATATAGGGCTCTGGGAGTTTCCTTATAGTGTATCCTTGCCTCCCTAAACATACGCTTATAATGTTTAGGCGTAAGGCCTAACCTATCCTTTACAGCTTTTTTAATTTCAGAGTAATTGGTAGCAAGAGTAGCAGGCATTCCCTTAAATGCTGACAGAGCCTCGCCAGTCAAAGTCGTGGCAAAGCGCATGGCCCATTGCTCTGTAGGCCATTTAAGGGTCTCTGCTATCCTTTCAAATGCCTCGATATAGTCATCCAAATCGTCCTGTTGTGTTAATTGTCCCAAGGAGAAAGTATGATAATTGTTCATCTCTACTTGCGGAACCATAGACGAACTCGCCGCTCCTGTTTCCTGGGGCTTCTTCAAGAGAGCTTCCATTGCTTCCAACAAAGGTCGCTGCTGTTCTTTCATAGCCTCCACATACTGTCCCTGGAGACGCTGAACAAGCTCTGCCTGTTTGTCCCACTGTGCTTGCATCCACATCTGGACGTCACGCGGATCCATCTTCCTTCTGGAGTTGCACCACCTGTGAAAAGAAAAGAAAAACCCACCAAGTGCGGTACCTTTTTTTTTTTTTTTTTTTTGTAAAATCTCTGTCTGAGTATAGCGCCCCCTTTCTCACTGGTATCCTTCTACCCTTCCGCCCAGGTTACCTGTACCTTAGGCTCCTGGTAGACTTCAGCATGTGAGAAAGGTCTTGCTTTTCTGGCCGACCTGCCAGCGAAATCCTCTTCAGACAGCACTCTGTGTGGTAGCAGTTCTTCCAGAGATGTCCTTTTATGTTTCCTTTTCTCACTCAGGAAAACCACGTAGCAAAAGAAAATCCTAAATACTACGCCATTATGTCACCCCTTTGTGCTGAACCCTGCTGGTG
The DNA here is from genome assembly GCA_033557465.1 of Ichthyophis bannanicus. Classification (NCBI taxonomy): domain Eukaryota; kingdom Metazoa; phylum Chordata; class Amphibia; order Gymnophiona; family Ichthyophiidae; genus Ichthyophis; species Ichthyophis bannanicus. Next base: position 1,420,456,733 of record CM066032.1, read on the forward strand.
GAGTAGGGCACTGCGCTGGGGCTTGTGTTAAACTGACTTAATTCTATTATGGAGACCTTGCTTGGCCTTCTGGGAGTTGTAGTTGTTGATAGCCAGTTAAAGAATTAGTTGTGAAACTGTGGTAAGGTTTTAACAAGGGATTTATTTCCCCTTCCAAGAGGACTTTTTGCTGTGGTGTGAACAAAAGAAAACACAACCCTTTTTGGGCATATAAAAGGAACAAAATATGAACAAAAATAGCTTCTCTTCAGCTTATTAACAAGGAAAGTAAAGGTATATCAAACAGTCATTCGTAAGCATACAAAAACCACTTCTTTACTGTTTTTGGCTTCTCAGCTCTTACTTCCTTTTATCGCAGTGAGGAAATGCTGTCTGCTATTGAAATCGTACAGTCCATGTATTCAGTGCTTGGCTCAGCTTCTGATGTCTCACACTGCATATCCTCAACACATGCTTTCAATATATCTTCACTTTCAGCATTAGGGACATCTGTTAACAGTCTCTCTCTATTCTGCCGGGATTCTCTTCCTCCCTCTGTGAGAGTGTGTGGAACAGAATTACCACCTTCACTGTAATACTTCTGCTGAGAGCCTCTCCACTGCTGGTAGCTATTAGGTGAATTATAACACTCCCTTGCACCTCTATTAGGGTAAATTGGCTTACCTCTCGGCTCTGACTGGCTTAGGTTCCTGTGAACAGCTGTAGTATGAAACGGCAGTTTTGCAGGGGCTCTGCTTCTTAAATCCTCTCCAGAGATACAAACTTCTTCTGGTAAAAAGCCTTTAACCCTCCTATGCCTGGTATAAGGGTAAGTAAACTTATCTGTACCTCTCAAGCTGGCTTCATAAGGCTTTAGCGTTTCTGTGCATTGCCTTCCACTGCCAACCCCTGGGTTTTCCCTTTCAGGGTAAAAGTAAAACTTCTTGGCTTTTACCGTTCTCCCCACGGCTCTGTTCCAACCTGGGTCCTTCTCAGTATACTCTGGGCTCCTCTGATATCTGAAGCTTCCTGTCCTGGCTTTGCTACCTCCTCTGTAGCTCCTTCCACGTTTGCCGTTGCTTTCACTCTCAAACTCGGATTCCAGCTGTCTCAGACTCTCTCCCAAACACTCGTGGTAATCAGTCAGGCTTTCATTCAAACTTTCATCATTATCCTCATGCAGGCTCTCTTCACGGCTCTGTTCCCAGCTCTCTCCACGACTCTGTCTAACTGCTTGTGAGCTGTGCTTATCTACGTACCCACGAGCTCCACCTCCCCCCAGCTGGCTTGCATCAGGTGATGACCTCCTAGCTTTCCTGCTGTCTGGGTATGTCTCTCTGGCTCGTGACCACATTTGTTTCTGTTGCCCATAGCAACTTCCTGACCTGTGTTTTCTAAAAATGTCAGTGTCAGCCTGATTCACTGCTTCTTCATCTATCTGCATGGGCTCTGCTGGATCTGCTCTGTGACAATATTTGAACTATAAACCCAACTAACCTCATGAGGGACCACTAGATCTAAATATTTCAAAGATTCTCCAGTCAAACATAATGGAAAATCCCCCTCCCACCTATCTCTCTCCAGTGTTGGGCCACTTGGCAATAGTGATCATAGCAGGATCACATTTGATTTAATAAACAGAAGAAGGACGGTAAGGAAATCCACCATACTACCTTTTAACTTTCAAAAAGGAGACTATGAAAAAAATGTGGAAAATAGTTAAGCCCAGACCAGATGTAATCCATGTATTAAGAAAAGTGGAAGGAAGGCTGGAAAAACTGTCAGCATGGTTTAAAGGTGAGGTCAGAGAGGCTGTTGTAGCCAAAAAAGCATCTTACAGGAAATGGAAAAAGGAGCCAAATAAATACAGAAAACAACATAAACACTGGCAAGTTAGATGCAAGGCATTGATAAGGCAGGCAGAGAGAATTTGAAAAAAAGCTTGCCGTGGAAGCAAAAAATATAATAAAAACATTTTCAAGTACATTCCTAGCAAATCCTGTGAAAGAATCAGATGGACCATTAGATGATAGAGGGGTAAAAGGGGCACTAAGGGAGAACAAGGCCATAGCGGAGAGACTGAATGAATTCTTTGCTTCAGTCTTTACTGAAGAAGATGTAGGAAAGTTATCCATGGCTGAAATGGTATTTAAAGGGGATGTACTGGAAGAAGTGAAAAAAATATCGATAAACCGAGAAGATGTGTAACAACTATTTGATAAACTAAAGAGTAGCAAATCACTTGCACCATATGGTATTCATCCAAGGGTGTTGAAAGAACTGAAATATGAGATTGCAGACCTGCTATTAGTAATCTGTGAGGTATCATTAAAATCATCTGTAGTACCGGAAGATTGGAGAATGACTAAAGTAACACCAGTTTTTAAAAAGGGTTCCTGGGGTGATCCAAGAAACTACAGACTGGTGAGCTTGACATCAGTACCAAGCAAAATGCTAGAAACCATTATAAAGAAAAAAATACTGAACATGTAGATAGTCATGGTTTAACGGGAGAACACCAATATGGATTTAGCCAAGGAAAGTCTCGTCTTACTAATCTGTTATATTTTCTTGAAGGTTTGAATAAACAGGTAGATAAAGGTGAAGCCGGTTGATATAGTGTATCTGGATTTTCAGAAAGCCTTTGACAAGGTCCCTCATGAAAGACTGGTGAAATTAAAAAGTCATGAGATTGGAGACAATGTACTTTTGTGGATCAGGAACTGGTTAAAAGTTAGAAAGCAGATGGCCAGTTTTCTCCATAGAGAAAAGTGAACAGTGGAGTACCTCAGGGATCTGTGCTGGGCCCACTGCTTTTTAACATATTCATAAATGACCTGGAAAAGGGAATAACAAGTGAGGTGATCAAATTTGCAGATGACACAAAATTATTAAAAGTTGTTAAAACACATGAGGATTGTGAAAATTTCCAAGAGGACCTTGATGAATTGGAAGACTGGACGGCCAAATGGCAGATGAAATTTAATGTGGACAAGTGCAACTAGGAACCCCCCCTCCCCCCAAACTATGGTTACATGATGAAAGGTTCCACATTAGGAACCACCACACAAGAAAAAGATTTAGACGGTATCATGGATAATATGTTGAATCCTCCGCCCAGTGTGCAGCAGCAGCCAAGAAAGCAAATAGAATGCTAGGAATCATAAGGAAAGGAATGGAGAATAAAACTAAAGATATTATAATGCCTCTGTATCATTCCATGGTGCAACCGCACCTTGAATATTGTGTGCAATTCTGCTCATCATATCTTAAAAAGAATATAGTATAATTAGAAAAGGTACAGAGAAGAGCCACCAAAATGCTATAGGGGATGGAAGGATACCCCTATAAGGAAAGGTTTAAAAGGTTAGGGATCTTCAACTTGAAAAAGAGACAGCTAAGGGGAGATATGATAGAGGTCTATAAATTAAAGAATGGAGTAGAACAGATCAAAAAGTAGAAAGACTAGGGGACACGCAATGAAGCTACAATTTAACCCATTTAAGACTACATAGTAACATAGTAACATAGCATATGATGGCAGTTAAAGAGTAGTATGGTCCATCTAGTCTGCCCAGCAAGGTGGCAAGAGTAGGTGCAAGACTAATAGGAGAAAATATTTTTTCACTCAACGCGTAATCAAACTCTGGAATTCGTTACCGGAGGATGTAGTAAAAAGTGTAGCTGGGTTTAAAAAAGGTTTGGACAAATTCCTGGAGGAAAGGTCCATAAACCATTATTAAAGAGGACCTGGGAAATCAATTGTTTACCCCAGGACAAACATTATGGAATCTGTGTACATTTTTGGGAACCTGCCTGATGGAAACAGGATACTGGGCTTGATGGACCTCGGTCTGACCCAGTATGGCATTCCCTATGTTCTCTCAACTGCCTATCATCTATCAGTTTTTATTTTCTACTCGTATGGTAAGGTCATCTTATTCATGAGTGTGTTTTTATTCTTTTACTGATGTAATATGGGAGTTTTTTAATGTCAGTATTATTTGTATTTTTAATGCATTTAAGTTTGTTTTTTTATTTTACTTTTCCATTCTATTTGCTGGACATATTTTTGTATGATTAGATTATCTTTAGGTTCTTTTATGGTTTTAATCCCTCACTTGGTTTGCAGCTTGTCGTGCTGTGAGGGCTTGTGTGCATCAGTGATGCTGAGAGCTTAACTATCGGTAGTTTAACTACTGGCAGGGTCTCTCAAGATGGACAGGTCTCAGCTGAGGTGCCAGACCAAGACAAACCACCCATCTGGGCAGCAGCAGAATGGGATAGTGTTGATGACGGAGGATCACATTTCTGTGACAACGGCAACAACACCAAACTTAAACTGTGCAGAAGAATGGCCCGGCAATCTACTTCTGTATCTTGCCATGAAAACCCAATGGATAGTTACAACAAAACAAATTGTGCTATAGTGCTGGAAGATGAGACCCCCAGGTCGGAAGGCACTCAACTAGCTACTGGGGAAGAGCTGAAGACTTTTCAGAGTAAAGCCAGCATTTATGATGTGGTTGGATCAAAGCCCTTGGGACGTCTGACTGCTGATGTAGCTGCGCATGAAATGAGAGTCAGAAGCTGTAAAGATGTCTTTACACATTGGAACATGGAACGTACGAAGCATGAACCAAGGGAAGTTGGAGGTGGTCAAGAATGAAATGGAACGTGTACAACTTGATCTGTTGGGTGTCAGCGAACTGAAATGGACTGGCATCTGGCACTTTGCATCAGATGATCACATGGTCTACTATGGTGGAAATGAAAGACAAAGAAGAAATGGTGTTGCATTTATAATAAAGAAGAAACTTGCAGGAACTGTAATGAAATACAATGCAGTCAGCGAACGCTTAATCTCTATTCGTCTACGAGGAGTGCCTATCAACACAACTATAATTCAAGTATATGCACCAACAACAGCTGCAGAAGAGAATGAAATTGAAGAGTTCTATGAACAAGTACAAGCTGAAATTGACAGAACATGCAAACAGGATATCCTGATAGTCATGGGTGACTGGAACGCAAAAGTTGACAACAAAGAAGAAGGCAAAGTAGTTGGAAAATATGGACTTGGCAACAGAAATGAAGCTGGAGAAAGATTGATAGAATTCTGCAAGACCAACGATCTATTCATCTCAAACACCTTCTTCCAGCAACACTGTATACTGTATACTGTAAAGAGAGAAGTGGTCTAGTGGTTAGGACAAGGTAATTCAGGCCAGAGGGCTGGGGGTTCAAGTCCCACCTGGGGATAGCAATCTCAGGCCGGAGGGACTGGGATTTCTAGTCCTATAGGCACTCCTTGTGGTCTTGGGCAAGCCACTTAACCCTCCATTGCCCATGTTCCCTGTAAGTATTATCATATGTGTCTCATATCACCTCGTGTTAAATGTATCCCCCAATTGACCGCTTTGACCCGGTGAAAAGCAGGATATAAATACAGCTAAATAAATAAAAAAATAAATAAATACATGGACTTCACCCAATGGATTGTATAAAAATCAAATTGACTACATCTGTGGAAGTCAACGATGGAAAAACTCTGTAACATCAACAAAGACAAAACCTGGATCTGACTGTGGTACAGATCAACAACTACTAGTATGCAAACTCAAGCTAAAGTTGAAAAAGAACAAACCATTCATGAATGCAGCAAAATATGACCTTGAGAATATACCACTGGAATTTAAAGACTGCCTGCAAAATCGATTTGTTGCTTTAGATACAAATGACAGAGCTCCAGAAGAGTTATGGAATGACATCAAGAAGGTTGTGTTGGAAGAAAGCGAGACGTCTCTACAAATGGTGAAAAAGCAAAAATGGCCAAAATGGATGACGGAAGGAACTCTGAAAATTGCCCAGAAACGCAGAGAAGCTAAAGCCAGAGGAGAAAAAAAGACAATCGCAGAACTCAACAGAGATTTCCAATGTGCAGCAAGACAGGACAAGGAAAATTACTACAATGATGCATGCAAGGAAATAGAAGCAGAAACTATTAGAGGAAGAACAAGATCGGCTTTCCTAAAGCTACGAGAGTTAAAGAAAAAGTTCCAGCCTCGAATTGGAATGTTACAAGATGCTCAAGGTTCTATGTTGAATGATGCTGAGAAGATCAAGAAAAGGTGGAAGGACTATACAGAGTTTTTATATGATAAAGATCACGTGGACCAACAGCCGTTTCAACCTGTACATTATGATCAGGAACCATTGGTGATGAAAGAAGAAGTTGAAGCAGCATTGAAAGCCTTATCAAAGAACAAAGCACCAGGCATTGATAGCATTCCCATAGAAGTATTACAGCAATCTGATGCAGCGGTTACCGTACTTACAAGGCTCTGCCAAGAAATTTGGAAGACAACTTCATGGCCAACTGACTGGAAAAGATCTGTGTTTATACCAATACTAAAGAAAGGTGATCCAACTGACTGTGGAAATTATCGCACAATTGCTCTGATCCCACATGCCAGCAAGATTCTACTGAAGATTATTCAAAAGAGACTACAACCATACCTGGAACAAGAACTACCTGAAGTGCAAGCAGGGTTCAGGAAAGGGTGAGGAACGAGAGACATCATTGCGGATGTGAGATGGATCCTTGAAAAGACTAAAGAATACCAAAAGGATATTGATTTGTGCTTTATCGACTATAGCAAGGCTTTTGACTGTGTAAACCATGAGAAACTCTGGACCACATTAAGAAGCATGGGTATACCAGAACACCTGATCGTTCTCTTGCACAATCTGTATATTGATCAAGAAGCAACAGTTCGAACGGAACAAGGAGAAACAGAATGGTTTAAAATAAGCAACGGTGTAAGAAAAGGCATACTTTCCCCCTACCTGTTTAATTTATATGCAGAACAAATCATCAGAGAAGCAGGACTGTATGAAGACAACAGAGGTGTGAAGATTGGTGGAAGACTTATCAACAACCTTCGCTATGCTGATGATACCACATTACTGGCTGAAAGTGAAGATGATCTGAAACATTTGCTTTTCACAATCAAAGAACAAGTCTCAAAATGGGCCTGCACCTTAATGTAAAGAAGACAAAGATCATGACAATTGGCATAATCAATAGGTTCATCGTTGAAGGAGAAGAAATTGAAATCATGAACAACTTTAACCTACTTGGATCAACTATCAATAAAGAAGCAACAAGCAGTCAAGAAATCAGACGACACATTGCTCTTGGCAGAATGGATATGAAAGACCTAGATAAGATTCTCAAGAGCAGAGATGTCTCTTTCCATACAAAGATTTGACTTGTTCAAGCCATGGTATTTTCAATAACATCATATGGATGTGAAAGCTGGACAGTGAAAAAGATAGGAAGAAAATTGATGCCTTTGAATTATGGTGCTGGCGGCGAATACTGTGTATACCATGGACTGCCCGAAGAACAAACCAGTTGGTACTAGAGGAGATCAAACCTAAGCTTTCTTTAGAAGCTCAGATGACAAGACTTCGACTTTCATACTTTGGACACATCATGCGAAGAGAGAGATCATTAGAGAAAGACATCATGCTTGGCAAAATAGAAGGTCAACGCAAAAGAGGAAGGCCAGCAATGAGATGGATCGATACAATAACAGCAGCTACAGGTACCAGTCTGTCAACAATGAGCCGCCTAACTGAAGACCGAACACAATTTAGGATAGCTATCCAGAGGGTCGCCATGAGTCGACTTCGACTCGACGGCACTTAACAACAACAACATGGTTTTAATATGCTGCTTTTTAATAGCATATTGTGTTTCCTATATGTTTCATCTCCATGTTTTAGGATTTTTGCCCATATCTATTGTCATATGTGCTCAGTTGTTTATATGATATATCATTGCTATATGTTTGCAATTGCTTATATGAGTTCTGTATATCAATTTGTTTTTTAACATAGGCTTGTTTATTTAATAAGTTATTTATATATGGGGTTTATTACCACCCTGCTCTATATTCATTGTTGCACCCATTTCCTTATGGTTGACCACATAGTTATGGTTTTCATTGGTTAGGGAAGTATGCTGCTTTTATTGCCACAATATTTTCCTTGTGGAGGTTGTCTAAATGGCTTGTTTATTGTAAGACACATTGACTGTACTGTTTGTGAATACAGTGCTGGTGATGGTGACACTGATTTCATTATGCATGAATTGCTCTAGCTGGGTTCAGCGATTTTACAGTTACTGATTGCCTTTCATTAATAAGTCAGTAGAGTCCCTTTTCCAGTCCATTTTGGTGACATCACATGTCGCTATAGCAACTGTCTATTTAGTTGAACCACGGGACTCGCCATGTTTAAACAGACGTGGCATGTCGGCGGGCCCATTCATCAATGACTCAACAATGTCTAGCTGCACACTACGGAGGGATATTCAAAGGGATTAACGTGGTTAGCAGACTTGCTAACCATGTCAATCACAGTAACCGGGACATTCAGCAGTACTAACATGGTTGGTACTGCTGAATATCCATGGTTGCCTCTGCTGCATGTCCTGATGCTAGCCAGCTAACATCAGGGTGTTCTGGTGGCGATACCCAGGAATAGCCAGGCAGTGGTTTATTATCACTGCTGCCAGCAAAAGTTAGGAACCTGAAAGGGTGTCCTAACTTTCACCCCCAAAACTAACTGGACAGCGGCTGAACATCAACACTGCTCGGTTAGCTTCTTTGCTATCCAGCCAACCCAAATATTCAATGCCGGTGGTCGGATATGGCTTCGGCACTGAGTATCCAGGTCTTAGCTTCAGCAGCGACAACTAGCCACTTTCAAATGGCTAACTAACGCCGCTGAATATCCTCCCTATATTTTCTCATGGCGTCTGTAAGTCCTCTGCTTTGGAGCATTGTGATGAGTTTGTGATACTTTCACTAGGGCTGCCAGTTGGTGACCTTTGCTTCGTACCACCCTTGGTTGTTCATGGTGGTTAGGATATATCTAACCTTGCTCTATAATGGACTTTTGTGCATTTTTTAAATGATAGAATAATATCTGTATATTCACTATGGGCCTGATATTTGAATGGTATTTAGATGGTTTAGAGCCCAGTAAACCACGTAAATGGCTTAAATTGGGATATTCAATGGCACTTACATGGTTAGTGCCATAGAATATTCCCTTTTAACCCCGCTACACATCCTGATGCTATGCTGTTAGCATCAGGCCATGCTGGGGGCGTTTCAGGGTGGAGCTGAGACAGAGACTGTCGCTAACCAAGAAGCAGCGACATTACATGCTACCCAGTTAGCGAACTGTGCCTAAAAAATAGGCAAGGAAAACCCTTGCCTATCTTTAAGGCACAGGAGCTAAGTGGGCAGCGTGCAATATTGTTGCTGCTCGGTTAGCTACTGTGGCTTCTGGTGTGTGTGGCAATTCCTGGATATTCAATGCCGGGGTTGCATATGACCCCGGCATTGAATATCCGGGGTTACGGGTCGGCGGGCAGGGCTATGCGCCGTAGTGGCGCATAGCCTGCCCAACTGAATATCAGGCCCTTTGTCTTTACAACTTCTATGTTTTATGTGAAGAAGGTTAGCTGTGTATGCCAACAAGCTGTTTCTTGGAAAGTTTATCGACTGATTATACTTACACTATGGAATAGTTGAATCACTTTTACACTGACTTATACTACCTTCATGCACCTAGGTTTTTTTTTGATATATATCAATGTCCCTGTTTAATGTCCATTACCAAGTTTAAGTTACAATGTAATCTGCTTTGTATAAAAAAACTTTAAAATAAAATATATAAACAATCTGTGTATGTAATTTATTGTCCTTCATATACTAGCACCAGCTAAGCACTTGCTTGTTTCACTCATTCACCTGATATGTGCATGAGATGGTTGCCCCCCTAATTTGCATTATGCATTCATGACTCGTGATTGCGCCATTAGCAATAATTTTTAATTATATTTACATCACTTTGTGCCTACATCACAATTTATATGTGATATCAAGGATGTTTATCCTTTGAAATACAGTAGTGCTGTATGTTTTTTTTATTTTTTGGAAATATCCTCCTACCTGTACAGTTAGAACTTGTAAACATTCTTATGCTATTGTGTGTTCACATCATAGTTTGCCAAAGTAGTATTGAGGACTTTTACTCTTTTGACATTATACTGGCTATTTTGAAGATAAGTGAAGTGGTATTTTGGAAACGATGTGCTGGCATTAGGGAGAACATGTAAATAAGGGCGTGTTACAAAAGGAGCAGATTTTCAGAACTGGGACTGTGAACTTGCAGGCACCATGTGAAATCAGCATGTGAACATCTGGAAATTTGCATGTAGGGTGCTGAGAGGGCAACGGCACATGCGGCCCATGGAAAATATGGCAATGGAGATGTTCAAGGATCCGTTCACTAAAATGAGGATGGGGACTTGCATACATGATGCAAAATATGTCTGTATGCATTAGCATGAAGAGCCGCAGCATGAGGACATTGCCAGAGGATAATGAGATGGCTACACAGCAGCTGCAGGTCTGCCTCCTGGTCATTGAGCAATAGGAGACACTGTATCCTGACCAAGGACACAGGGCTGGCTATCGCCAGATTCACAGGATCTAGTAAATGATCTGCCAGACACTTGCCCAGTAAGTAGCAAAACTGCAAAGTACAAAGTGATATCCCTCACTCAATCTCCAAGATGTGTGCAGAGGGATGAGGACAGGGAGAGGGCAGGGAACACAAATAGACAGGGCCCTGTGAACACACAGTTTGCAATGAAAATTGTAGGTACATCGGGCACACAGTACACGAAATGGGAGCACACAGCACTAGCTCAGGGTTAAGCTCTGGACATAGTACTGTGTGGCCCATGGAAGTGAGGGAGGCATCAAGGTGGCAGCTAATCTCAGGAACTGGGAAAGGAGGTGGTCTATGTAGGGATAAAGTCACTACCACAGAATGTGGGCACTTGGGGTTTGCACTGCGGAGCAGGAGGGAGCCTGTAGATGAACATAACACTGAAAGAAAACACATGCAGCCACAGAAAGACCTGTAAAAGGTACCACACACAGATGTACAGCCAGCATTGCTACTACTACCACTAATAATAATCATTTGTATAGCGCTACAAGGCATACCCAGTGCTGTACATATAGATGTAAGACACATCAGCTCATCAGAGCTTACAATCTAATAAAGACAACCCCTTCCCCACAAAACTGGGGACTAGAGTATGGTAAGATATATATAAGTAGTGGATACCAGCCAGAGAGACTAGGTGATAACAATGGTAGGGTCTGGTAGTGGCGCCATGGACACCATATACATGGACCATATTAACACTCTGGGAAATGTGCTAGGACAACAGTGCACCAGGTCAAAGAGATCACAACTGTCAGATGATGCAATAGAGGAACAAGTCAGACCACGTGGCAAGAAAAGAGGGTGCAGCACAGGATATGCCCTTTGTCAGCCTGTACCCAGCACCATGTGGGTGCAGCCAACAACCTGATGAGATGTGTCATATAGACTAGCAGATGGGGGGTGAGCAACAGACGGAGTCCAACACTGGTACAGTGTTAGCCAAATCGCATAGTTGACCTTAAATTTCTCATCAACAGCAGCAGCAGCAGAAGTGAATGCAGCAGCTGCTGCGCAGTTGGCAGCAGCTGAGGAGGCTGATGAGGGACCAGCTGATGGTGCAGGGGACGCCCAGCTCTTCCGGTCAGAACTGCCACCCCCTTGTGATAGACAACTCTATGGAGGAGCAGGAGGAGGAGGTGGAGTAGGAAGAGAAGGAGGAGGTATTGCAAGAGGAGGAACAATAGCAGATGGACATGGAGGAGCAGGTGGTGGTAGCACCCTTCCACCCGCGCATACTTTGTGGTGACCTTAGAGTCTACAGATGGATAAATGAAGAAGGACTCTGACACTATACCTCCCTTCCAACTGGAGTTCAAGAGGATGCTGCTGTGTGTGCTGTGGAGGGGAGGATGGAGAGAGAGGGTAGAGGGTGGGGAGGTAGATAGAGGGAGAGTTGGGGGGGGGGGGCGGGTAACACAGAAGGCCATGATATGCTGCCGCATGTCATATCAGTGGTGCAGCATGATTTCTCTGTTTCTGTGCCTGGGTCTTGGTGAACCAAAGGTCCTGCTGCATCTCATGGCCATCTGGTAGGAGATGCAGTAGGGTTTTGGTGCCATCACCTGGGCCCATGACCTCATGCTTGGTTATTTGGAGGGAATAGAGCAGAGATGCATGTTCTGTCACAGTCTGTACAGCAGCTGCTGGCATACATCTCTGTCTAATTCTCTCATCACATGGCGGGAGGGGGGGTCCAGTTAGGGGGGGGGGTTGGGTTCTTATTAATAATGATGCTGTGTTGTAAAATAAAGGTAACAATTTTGTTGGGAAAATAAAGTCTCTCTGTTGTATTATACGCCGTACACACTGCACTATGGTGCATGTGAGGGGAGCAGGTGCACAGTGAGAGCTGTGGAGGACATATGGGGCAAATCTGATGTAACCACTAAGGATTGGGTCAGAAGGCAGGCATCTTGCAGAGGGGCCATCATATCTCCATAGGGGCTGGCTCTAGCCAGACTGCTCTTACCTCTGCTATTGCTGGTGAGCTGCCTTCCTGTTTATTGACAGGCCCAAAATTTGTCTGGTCTGAAGCCCTATGGAGAATGAAAACTAGATGTTTTGCCTTGTGATACTATAGACTCCTGCTATTAAGTTTTACTCCACAGATTTTGCTATTGCAATGTTCCTGTCACAGAAATACTGTGAAACCATGTCTTCATAACTATCAGAGACAATTACTAAGTCTAATGCAGTCCCTGGTTGATCAATACCAAATGGACAACCAGGATCAGCATTAGGTTTACCTATTATCTCTAATAGCATACGTAGACATGGATTCACAGAATATTTGGCTCAAGAACATGGTAAAAGGAGTCTACAGATTCATAGGGCAAAACTAGATTTAGTATTTCTCATATGCTTCCAGACTTTATACTTTGGGCCAGTCAGGAGACAGGAATTCAGCTCACCAGCAGTAGCAGAGGTAGGAGCAGTCTGTGTAGAGCAAGCCACTAAGGAGATATGATGGCCCCCTCTGAAAGATGCCTGCTCTCTAACCTGAAGGTCATAGGTTTGAGAACAGCCTTTGGCAGGGGAAAGGATACCTGAGATTTCTAATAATAAGTCAGTTATGTTTCTAATTTTGGCAGCAGCCACACACCTTTTTAAGTATCATTATCACCTTGTAAAGCATATTTTTATAACTCTAACAGAAAATACCTAAATGTATATAAGCTTCCTAAAATAAAATGGATAGGCCTACAGGCAATACAAGAAACTAAAGGAAACAAAAAGCATTGTCTGCACAACCCTAATAGCCACCAGGATCTCTACTTGCTTTTCTGACATTGCTGCTTGGATGTCTCACCGTTGCTTGAAATTGAACATGGCAAAAACTGAGCTTCTTATTTTTCCCCCTAAACCCTCCTCTCCCCTTCCTTTTTTCTCAGTCTCTCTGGATAACGCTCTGCTCCTCCCTGTCTCCTCAGCTCGTAACTTTGGGGTCATCTTTGACTCCTCTCTCTCCTTCTCCACACACATCCAACTAATAGCTATGACATCAACAAAATTTGTCCATTCCTTTCTGAACACACTACTAAGGCACTTATCCACTCCTTAGTCACCTCCCGTCTAGACTATTATAACCTACTCCTTGCTGGTCTCCCTTTGAATCATCTCTTTCCCATTCAATCTGTTCAACACTCCACTGTGTGGCTGATCTTCCGCCAGCCTCGTCAAGCTCATATTACCCCTCTTCTCAAGTCACTTCATTGGCTCCCTATCCGTTTCCACATTCAGTTCAAACTTCTTCTGCTGACCTATAAGTGCATTCACTCTGCAGCTCCTCACTACCTTTCCTCTCTTATCTCTCCCTACACCCCTCCTCAGGAACTCCACTCTTCTGGCAAATCACTTCTATCTGTGCCCTTCTCTGCTTACTCCAGACTTCACTCCTTTCACCTTGCTGCTCCTTATGCCTGGAACAAATGTTCTGAGTCTGTACGTCAGGTGCCTTCTCCAACCCTTTTCAAATCCAGGCTGAAAACTCACCTCTTCGCTGCTATTTTTTGATCTTGACTCACCTGATCTCCTTTCTGTTTCCTTACCATTCCCCCTAAATGTATCCCATGTCTACAGCTACTGTGTTGTCTGTCTTGACTAGATTGTAAGCTCTGATGAGCAGGGACTGTCCTTCATATGTGTCTGTGCAGTGCTGTGTATGTCTTGTGGTGCTATACAAATGTTCAGCAGTAGTAGTAGAAGTAGCAGCCACCACATGGGAACAGGTACGGGTGCTGTGTAGGCTGCAATGAACATAACCAGCACAGTGGCTGTCAACCAGGAACCCAGGGACACCTACTGTACATGTACATGTTGGAACCACCCTGGACAGATAGTGTGAATCTACCATCAAATGCTCCTACCACTTTCCAATGGCCTATGTCCCGGGGCTGCTTAACACATATCTGATCAGAATGGGAACTTTCATGGCATTGTGAAATGTGCTCTCGGTGGACTTAAAAGCTCACACATATGGTTTCAGGGCTCTGTATGACCCAGAGAGTGTGCCCAACAGGTCCATGTTGGGCACCCAGGTGCCTAGAACAGAACTGCACATAAATCCTTGGTTAGTGGTATCTCAGATATACAGCAACAGATAGGAAATCATGTGAATGTACACACAAATCCAAACAGATCCTAGCCACACTAGCCCCTGAGCATGTAGCTACTCGCAAAGACAAAATGTAGGAGAAGGTGTCAGACACGGATCCACCAGCACAGGTACAACCCTACTGATGGTGCTGGATTTATATCCATGTTCCTGTAGAGATATAAATGCAGATATAGCTATCATGCAGGTCCGAGAAACTAGCAGCATAAAGATACCGGATTGTTGCGCAGGGAAAGGAAAATGTCAACCTCTGAACTATTTAAATGTGCCATAGACTGCCAAAAAGGGTGCAGACCAATCAAAGAGAGGGGTGTGATCTTGAAAAATTCATCATGAATGAAAATCTGTATAAGTCAAAATCATGGCAATCAATGTGCCAATGTAATTACTGCGTGTACCATAATCCTTACATTCATCAAAGCACTAGTCATTATAAACCTGTGCAAAAAAACAAAACAAAACTACAGCATATAAAATTTATTTTATTTATTTAACAGTTCTTTTATAGCACGATGTTTCCAGGCAGACGCAGAACCGTAGAAGGTCCTTCCTCCAGCTTAAATCCAGGGTAGTGGCTGGAGGAGGTACCTTCTACCTTAGGTTCCCTTGTAAATGTTTGGTCACCATTCAAGGAGTTAGTTATGTTTATTCTGATCCTTCATTGTTGGAGTCTCTCCTGGTTTCATTGCAGGTTTGAGAGATATTATTATCTGTGAGAATATATGTTATAATGGGCAATGTGGTTGGTTGGGTGAGGTAGCCTTTAGTTTGCTCCAGTCTTCCTCTCATGCTTTCTCTCCATGATGTGGGATAAGTGGTGATATGTATTTTGAATTGTATTGGTATAAGTTATTATTTTTTTTCCATTCATATTACTCATTGTTTATTTGTGTTATGTTATTGGTTGTAATAATTTAAAAATCAATAAACCCCCCCCCCCCCAAAAAAAAAAAACAGTTCTTTTATACCGTGCTCTTTATCATCAGTGCGGTTTACAATGAACAAAACGACTCACGGACAGCAATAGGCCGGCATGAGTTTACATATAACAGGGAAATTAACCAGGACAAAAACTTTGGGAAACTTTGTACATTTATGTTATACAACTATATACAGTGATAGTGTTCTATTTACATAATGTGCGACATGTGACAGAACAATTGCAACTTCATACTGAGGGATTCAGTTGTGTTGGGGGAGTCAGTGAGGGGTTATGGTATTGGGAGAAGTGTGTAAGGAACAGGTGGTGCTTTAGGGCTTTTCTAAATTGCTTGAGGTCAGTGATTGATCTGATGGTGGGAGGAAGGTTGTTCCAGCGTCTGGGGGCGTAGAGTGCGAATGTTCTGTCAGTAGTTGCAGTTGTGCATTTTGTCAGTATGGTTAGTATATTAGCTGCTACTGATCTCCTAGGTCTAATATTGGAGGTGTAATTGAGGAGTGTTGAGATTGAGGGGGGGGGGGGCTATTTTGTTAATGGCTTTGAAGGTGATGAGCAGTACTTTATATGCAATCCTGCAGCTTATCGGGAGCCAGTGTAGTTCCCTTAGTATGGGGATCGTGTGGTCTCTTCTTGATGCTCCATACAGGACATAGGCAGCAGCATTCATGGCTAATTGTAGTGTGTTTAGGGTGGCCATGGAGTATGATGTATGTGTAGTCAAAGTGGGGAGTGACTATCGCCTGGAATATTGTTTGGAAGTTGTCAGGGTCAAGCATGTTTTTCAGGTGTCAAAGGGTCCTGATCTTGAAGTAAATGTTTTTTGCAGTGTGGTTTATGTGCTCTTTGAAGTCCATTTGATGGTCCAATGTTATACCTAGGTATCTTATGGTGGACTTGATTAGTAGCTCTGTGTCTTGTACTTTTAGGGTCACTGGGGGTGAAAATCCTTTGTTTTTCATGACAATTAGGGCCTTGTTTTTTTTTAAATTTATTCACATGTTCTTAGTGAGGAGCTAGTCTGTTATTGCATTGAAGCACTCTACTAGTACTGTATAATCTGGGAGCATGACATTGCCATAAACATCAATGTGCATCATTTCATAACTTGCTGCAATGTTTATTTACGTTCTCTTATATACTGTGCTATTCTGCATCAGTGCAGTTTACATGGAACAGGTCATCATAACTTGGAGATAACTATATTATAGGGAACATGGGCTATGGAGGGCTAAGTGGCTTGCCCAAGACCGCAAGGAGTGCCTGTGGGACTAGAAACCCCAGTCCTTCCGGCCCAAGGTTGCTGTCTTCTAGTGGGATTTGAACCCCCAACCTTCTGGCCTGAAGTACCTTACCCCAGCCACTAGGCCACTCCTCCACTCCACTTGCTGCAATGTTCTTTTAAGCTTTTAATGTATTTTATCTCTATTTACTTTACCTGCAACTCCCCCATCAACACAGCGGAATGAGCTTGGTGGGAAGCCTTTCAAGCTTACCTTTGTGCAACTGTTATCACCTATGCAATTGGTGCCTCTAAAAAGCGTAAACAGGAACTTCAGGCTCTGAATTCTCAAATCATTGCAGGTGAACATCTGTTTCTAACTAGGTCAGACTCTACTGCCCTGCTCCAACTGCAAAAACTAAGAACCAAACGAACCAAACCCCGACAAAGACATACAGATCGACCCACAAACCTTCGCAGATCATCTTCAAGGGATACTGGGCCGCTCACCACCACAAATACCCACAGAAACCAACAGCCCAACCACACCCATCACAAGTTGGGACAAGTTCCACACGCCTTCCACACAGCAAATCTCAGATGTCATCTCCGCTCTCAACACAAGCACAAGCACCGCACCCACGGATCCATGTCCAGCCCCATGGATCAAAGCAACCAAGCAGAGCTTCATAGGCCACATACACAACATGGTGAGCAACTCCCT
Source organism: Ichthyophis bannanicus (assembly GCA_033557465.1). Classification (NCBI taxonomy): domain Eukaryota; kingdom Metazoa; phylum Chordata; class Amphibia; order Gymnophiona; family Ichthyophiidae; genus Ichthyophis; species Ichthyophis bannanicus. The sequence continues at coordinate 1,420,474,314 of CM066032.1, forward strand.
AACCCAAGGAACCATGCCAGAACAGCTGAAACTAGCCACAATAAGGCCAATCCCCAAGAAAAATAACCTAGAAAAGAGCAACCCAGCAGCCTACAGGCCAATCTCCAGCATACCGCTTCTGGCTAAAATCATAGAAAAGTCAGTGCAACAACAGCTCCAGGACCACATCGACGAGCATGCCCTGCTGGATATACATCAACATGGCTTCCGCCCAAACCACGGAGTCGAAACACTTTTACTATACCTATTCAATGACATCATCCAAACCATAGACCACTACAATCAAGGAACACTAATGATCATAGACATATCAGCGGCCTTCGACACAGTGGACCACAGAATCCTCCTAACCAGACTACGGAACATTGGAATAACCGGCACCGTCCTAAATTGGTTCAACTCCTACCTAACCGACAGACAGTTCCAAGTCAAAATCGGAACCAAAACATCACAACCCACGAAGATCAAGCAAGGAGTACCACAAGGATCCGCGCTATCCTCACTACTATTCAACTTATACATACAACCAATCTGCGACATCATCTCCACCCATGAAATAAACTATACCATCTACGCAGATGACATCATGATTTACACGCCGATCAACCTCAACAGCCCCGACTACAACAAGATAACAAACTGTCTAGACAACATATCCACATGGCTTAAACGCAACAACCTAGCAATCAACTACAACAAGACAGAAGCACTCATCATTACACGAAACACCGACTTCAGCCCCCCAACATTCATCACAACCAACAACACGACAATCCCACTAAAGGATGAAGTAAAATACCTCGGAATAACCCTCGACAAAGAGCTGAACCTACAATCACACATCAAAAAACCCGCCAGAAACGCATACTACAAAATGAAAATAATCAGACGCCTCAAGCCTCTACTCTCCTACGAACACTTCCGCACAGTCTGCCAAGCACTCATAACCCCCATACTGGATTTCTGCAACCCGATCTACACAACGGAATACCAAAACAATCACTCAAACCACTTCAAATGGCCCAAAACACAGCAGCCAGGATAATTACCGGTTGCAACAACCCAAGCACACATCACCCCCATCCTCAAAGACCTCCACTGGCTCCCAATCAGCCACCGCATCAAATACAAGATGATCTTAAACATATTCAGAATCAGACACAAGAGTTCAGCACTCAGCCTCCAAGCCCTCATTCTCCCTAACACCAGCAACAGACCAAGAAGAAAAGCCACAACAGACACACTCAGCACCCCAAACAACTACACAAAAGCATGCAAAGCCACCACACAAAGGGCACTCTCCTTGGCAGCCCCATCAATATGGAACTCACTCCCTCACGACCTACGATCAACTGAAAATCTGAAGGACTTCCGGAAGCACCTGAAGACTGTACTCTTCACAGAACACTACGGCCCAAATGCTTAACCTGAATCTACAAACCGGATCCAATCTGGACTAATGACAGCTCACGGAAACCACCAAAACCCGGACCCAGCAACCCATGTATATACTGTACATAGCGCACACTGTAAATAGCTCACCCAAATCAAAACACTCGCACACACGCACCCGCACTGTACATAAAGCTCACCTGACACACAACACTTATATTGATTGCTTGCTGTGCTCACCGCCTTGATTAAAGGATAAGGCGGGATACAAATACCCTTTAAATAAATAAATAAATAAGATTCAAATATAACTTGATCCTCAGTGCGGAAGAGTAACAGAGCCAGGAGGCTCCTTGCAAACTCACTAAAGGCTCAGAAACAAACCATGCATATTTCAGCTATCAGAGATGCAGTTGGTTGGTTAGTGGTACACAATTCAGACATACTAGACCACTTCCGTGCCTTCTACTAGCAGTTTTAGCAATCTGAGAGTACAGAGGGCTCAGATCAGTTTGATGTCCTGCTAAATAACCTTGAAAGGCTGACTTTAAATGAGACCCAGGCTACTGACCTAGATAATTTATTTAACAGGTTTTATATACTGCTTTATCATTTCAATCAAAGCAGTTTACATTGAAACTTAAACTTGGCCATGTACATTAAACAGGGATATTGATAACTTGGATTTTTCTGAGGCAATGGAGAGTTAAGTGACTTGCCCAAGGCCACAAGGAGTGCTGGTGGGAATCAAACCCTGGTCTCTGGGTTATTTTATTTATTTTATTTACATTCTCTTATATACCGCGCTATTCTGCATCAGTGCGGTTTACATTGAACAAACTGAAATTACATTGAACAGGGCATTATAACTTGGAGAGAACTATGAGAACTAGGGAGCCCTCAGCTCCCTAAGTGCCGGCTTTCAGAGCCGCAAAGGGAGAGAGCTTCTCCCTCGCGGCTCTGTTAAGCCACTGGCGCTGATGGGAAACAGGATTTCCTGTTTTCCATCAGCCCCGCGGGCTTAAACAGAGCCGCGAGAAAGGGAAACTCTCCCTTCGCGGCTCTGAAAAGCCTGTGTTGAGGGAGCTGAGGCCGCATGGAGGACTCTAACGGGCAGGGGGGGCCTGCGGGACGCTCGATTCTGCCGCTGCTACAGCAGCAGCAGCAAGTTTGGTTTTTTAAAAATCTACCTGGGCTATGGGGGGGGGGGCTAAGACTGGAAGTGGGCTGATGGGGAGGGGGGTAGGACTGGAAATGGGCTATGGGGGGCTAGGACTGGAAATGGGCTGATGGGGGGCTAGGACTGGTAATGGTCTATGGGGGGGCTAGGACTGGAAATGAGCTGATAGGGGCCAGGACTTGAAATGGGCTGATGGGGGGCTAGGACTGGAAATGGGCTATGGGGGCTAATACTGAAAATGGAGTGATGGGGGCTAGGACTGGTAATGGGCTGATGGGGGGACTAGGACTGGTAATGGGCTGTTGGGGGGGCTAGGACGGGCAATGGGCTATGGGGTGCTAGGACTGGTAATGGGCTATGGGAGGGCTAGGACTGTAAGTGGGCTGATGGGGGGTTTAGGACTGGTAATGGGCTATGGGGGGACTAAGACTGAAAATGGGGTGATGGGGGATTAGGACTGGTAATGGGCTATGGGGGTGGGGCTAGGACTGGTAATGGGCTGGGGGGGTTGCTAGGACTGGAAATGGGCTGAGTGGAAGGGGGGGCTTGAACTTCAAATAGCTGATAGGGAGGGAGGCTTGGAATGGAAATGGGCTGTGAGGGGAGGGAGCTAGCACTGGAAATGGGCTGAGTGGGGTGGGAGCTAGGATAGGAAATGGGCTGATGGAGGGGCTAGGATAGGACTAGAAATGGGTTGTTGGGGGGTGCTAAGATTGGAAATGGGCTGTGGTGGGGGCTTGGATTGAAATGGACTCATGGAGGGGCTAGAACTGGAAGTAGGCTCATTCTAGCCGCCCAAACATTGGGCACCTAAGCCCTCCATAAGAGTTTACATTGGATTTCTTGCAACTGCACTGATTCAGAGATGGCTTTTATATGTTGAAAGGCCTCCTGCAAACCGGTTGCCGTCACAGTCATCATTCCATCGCAGCACCAACTGTGGGCCAGCTTGTCCAGAGCGCCCATCTCCCCCACCGGGTACCAGTCATCTCGCAAGGTCTTTATTGATATTTTCCTCTCTATCGTCAAAAAGAAATCCCACACACCTCTATTACACAAAACTAACCCCTGGCGGCTCTGCAGCTCTCTAACATAGTGCCTGAACTTGCAAATAGAAATAGAACGTCTTCTGCGCTATACGGAATCTCTCCACTAGAGAGTGAAAAGAATCCAATTCTCCATGTGTTGGCATTCTCAGTTGCCCAATATGCTCTAGGCCACTATTCACCCAACTCTTGGGCACGCCCCCTTGTCTTCCGGGTTCAAAATCCCCATTACCCCCTATGGGGATACACTCCGTTGTGGCCCAGTTTAATCCTTTTTTCTGGCATAATATCCTCCACGTCTGTCTGAGAGCTCCGAGGTACACTGACCCTTTCTATAGTTGTGGCAAATCTGTGCTCTTTTTGTGCAACAGGTACACTCTATGATAGGGTCCAGCATCCAATCAATTAACGCTTTCGGCAATATATCCGCAGTACCCAAGATTAAATCTCTCAAAGACCTAATCAGGCAAGTAATATTATAATTTCGCCATGAAAGTAAACCCAATCCTCCCTCCTCTCTACTGCTCATCAGCGCTGCCAAGGGAATGTGTGACTTCCTCCCCTTCCACAAAAATTTAGCAATATGCCTTTGTAAGAGCAGCAAATCCCGTCATAGTAGCCAGATGGGAAGATGTCTCAATAGATACATCCATCTAGGCATCTCTATCATCTGAACTAGAGCTACGCGACCCATAAGTGAGATAGGAAGATCTTTCCATTTCTGCAGTGTTGCTGCCATTCTATTAATCATGGGCGTGATATTTACCGCATATAACTTCGCGACATGATCTGGTATCTGAATCCCAAGATAGCGAAACTCCCCCTGCACCCAGAGTAAGGGAAATCGTCCCTGCCAACCATGCCGTGCTCTGCCACCTACATCTAGGGCCATCGATTTACTGAGATTGATTCGTAGTCCCGAAAATGAACCAAACCGGTCGACTAATCGCAAAGCTTGTTCCAAAGACCTCTGTGGATCACACATACACAGCAACATATCATCGGCGAACGCACTGACCTTGATTCCACCACTCTGCCACTCTATACCCGTCACCTCCTCCACCTCAAGAATAGAGAGCAACAAGGGCTCTAATTGTATAACAAACAGCAGTGGAGATAATGGGCATCCCTGCGGCGTACCCCTGAGCAAGGAAAACGGCTGGGAACATATCCCGTCACTAGCTACACAAACCAGAGGGTGATTATATAGCGCCTTTACCCAGTCAAGAAAGGCCCCTTCAAATCCAAATCTAGCTAAGACCTCTAGCTAAGACTGCAAACATATAAGGCCATGATACCCTGTCAAAGGCCTTCTCTGCATCTAGGCTTACCAGTATCAGTGGCGTCTCCTGCGCGAGGCATTTCTCCATCCCCAGTAATTCTTTACTAATATTCGAAAAAGACTCCCTCCCCCTCACATACCCCGATTGGTGCTCTCCAACCAAACGTGGCAATATCTTCTGTAATCGGGCTGCTAGAACCGACGCCACTATCTTCATATCATTAATTAACGATATTGGTCTGTAAGATGCCGGGTCTTCCGGATCTCGACCCTTCTTGGGTATGATAGTGATCACCGCCGTCTGCATTTCTCTCGGAAAGGAACCCAACTCTTGCACCTCCTGATACAGGGCCATCAATGTGGGTGTAACCTGGGGCATCAAAAGCTTGTAAAATTCCGTTCTGTACCCATCGGGCCCTGGAGCCTTATGTGGCTTCCCTGCTTTAATCACTGCCTGTATCTCCTCTCTTATAATGCGCCCGTTAAGCTCCTGCAGCTCTCCCTCTGTTAAACGTGGGAGCTGCAAGGCCCCCAAGAATTCCCGCTCCTGCTCTCTATTCTCTTTCTCTGGCGTATACAGGTCCCGGTAATATTGACTGAACACCTGTACTATCTTTTTTAGTTCAGTCTGCTGCACTCCCTCTCTATCCCTAACCGTGCTCACTCCTTGAATGCCACCTCTCTCTTTTACCAAGCGTGCCAATAAACGCCCCGTACGTTCGCGATATCTGAACAACTGATGCCGATAATACTGCATCGAATAGATCGCTCTCTCATGCAGGGCCTCATTTAAGGCTTTCTGCACTTCTAAATACGGTGCTAATCTGTTTGAGTTTGCCAGAACTTCCTGTTTTGCCTCCCGCAGTTTTTGAGCCAGCTCCAAAATCACTGCATTAACTTGTTTCTTCTCCTTCGCGATGTATGCTATTGTGTGTCCCCTTAATACTGTCTTCCCCGCCTCCCAGAAGGTCGCCACCATTATGTCCCCCGTATCATTATATTTCAAGTACTCCTCCCAATGGCGTATCAGGTATTGCTTAAATTCTACATTCTTCTACAAGTGTCCAGGGAAGGACCACTTGGCCTCCCCAGAGACGCGCCCCTTTAAATCCAGCACTACCCTAGCGTGGTCAGACACTACCATTGGCTCAGTCTCTACCCTTATCACTTTCCCAAAGGTCTCTCTCGAGATAAGGATATAATCAATCCTGGACCATGTCTGGTGCGCTCTTGACAGATGCGTGTAGTCCCGCTCTGCGCCATGCAAAGTCCTCCACGAGTCTATCAGACCACCCATTTTACATAGGTATCCCACACCTTTGTTGTTCTATTCCCTTCTGACCGTCCCCACTTGTGACTTATCTAGGGTCGGGTCATGTGGACAATTATAATCTCCCGCCAGTAACAGTGGTATCTTCGGTGCCCCCATTATCTTTTTCAACAAAAGCGTAAAGAACTGGTGATCATAATTATTTGAGGCATATATGTTCCCCAGAAAGAGTTCCTCCCCTTGGATTTTGGCATGCAGAAACTGAAATCTTCCTTGCGGGTCCATTTCCTCTCTAATAACCTCTACGGTAATCCCCTTCTTTATGAGGATCACCACCCTTCTCTTCCTACCCCCTGAGGATGCTGAAAAAAACTGCCCCACCCAGTCTTTTTTAAGCTTTACATGTTCCTTTGCACTCAAATGAGTTTCTTGCAGCATCGCTATTTGCGTTCTTCCTCTCTTTAGGGCCTGCAAGATTTTTGTTCTTTTGATTGGTGTGCTCACCCCTGCTACATTCCAGGAGGTTATCCTAACATCATCTCTCACTTATCCTCTCCCCAGGTAGTTGAATCACTATCGGTTCTCCAGCGCGACCTGAAGCCCCGGGCTGCCCAGCCTCAACCCCAGGCTTGTCATCAAAGTTGGGCCGCTTTTGAAAAAACATGTGCTCATCAGCTCTATTTCCTGCTGAATGCTTGGGGTCCATGCTTTCCTGCCCTTCCACTCCCACAGATTTTCTCTTTTGCATCTATGACTCTCTCACACTCATACACCATTCAACACCCCTCCCCTCCCCACCCTCCCTTCCCTCCCCTTCCCCGCCCTCCCCACCCCCCTTCCCCCCTCACTCAACACCATCAAGTCCCCGTACCCCACAGCACAAATAATTTCACGCCTCAGCTCTACCCGCTGAGGCATGTCCCACTTAAATGCCGCAGGGCTGCCCTGGGCTTCTGTATCAACTCAAACCCCGCTTAACCCCCTTAGTAAAAATAACAGAACAATAAACAATAAACATTGCGTCCCTCTTGCAGGTGACCATTATTCTTCGCTGGGTTCCCCCCCCCAGCTGCTAACCTTCCATATCACACTTTTTTCCATTGCAGCCTCCCGTTCACAGCCTTCCAGCCCTACATAATCTGTGCCTACAGTTCTGTCTGCCATCCATCTTCTGCGCCGTCCCCCGGCAATCCCGCCAAAAATTGGTTCACTGCGCTCGCAGTATCAAACACAAAGTTTTGTCCCTGGCTTGCGACTCTCAACGTCGCCGGGAATGCTAGGGTAAATCGCATTTTCCTCCTGAACAGTGCTGCACAGATGGGGGTAAACTCTTTCCTCTTCTGCGCTACCACTGCAGAGTAATCTTGAAAAATTAAAAGTTTATGATTGTCCAGTCGCAGTTCTCTGTGTCTCCGAAAGGCCTGCAAGACCTGCACTTTGTGTTGAAAATTAAGCAGCCTCATGATGAACACTCGGGGTTTCTGCTGGTCCTCTCTTCGCGGTCCGATCCGGTGTGCACGCTCAATTTCTAACTTCCCCACCAGAGCATTGAGGTCCAATTCCTTCGGCAGCCATTCTCCGAACAGCGGTAGGAGCATATTCTCCGTCTGTGACTCAGGCACTCCCACCACTCGCAAATTGTTCCGTCGCGATCTGTTCTCCAGATCATCAACCTTGGAGCGCCTCTATTTGTTTGCGCTGCTCCCTTCGCTCTCGATCCCGCTGCCCCTTCTCATCCTCAATGGTCGACACACGCTGCTCCAGCTCTTCCACTCTCCTTCCCACGTCTGTCAAAGATTCGCCGAGATTCTCAAGCTTTTTGAGCACCAGATCAAACTTAGGCTCTAGGAGTTTTGCCACCTCCTTGGCTAGGTCTTCTGTGCTCGACTCTGCACTTTCCGTCCCTGGTGAGGCCGGGTGCAGCGGCGTGGACGCAAAGGCCCCAGATTTACCCGGTCTGTCCTTGTCTTTCTTCTGGACCGCAGCCATTGCTCCATCAGCTCTGGAACTGCGTTTCATGCCCCTTACTTCCTCTCCTTGACAAATCGAGTTAGCGGGGATAATTTCCATTTAATCAACTATATTTTCCAGGGCAGCCCCGGAGCGAGCAGAGACACGTCTTGCTCACTCACGCATCACGTGGGATCTCTGTCTTCCTGTTTCTAAATTGTGATTCCTTGTTTGGTGATGGTCTATGTTCTGCATGTGTAAATGAGCTGAGGTATTCTGTTTATGTAATTCCTATTTGACATTGCCACTTGTTCTCTTTCCCCAGTAGGTCATGTATTGTTATTCTCTGAAATGTATTGGTTTAATATTTGCAGTGTTGCCTTTTGATAGGTAATGGTGCTTTGTGAGTCCTGGTAGTGCTGTTAGGATACGGCAGGTTTGCTATGGGTTCTAAATGGGCAGTGTTTGTAGTAGTTTCTAATGTGCCTGGCGGTTGGCACTGCATTATAGTAATGTAGAAATCTTTTTAGTCTTTCTTTATCCATACACTCTTTAAGAGGCATGTTTACTAAAAGTTAGCGTATGGTAAAATTATGCAAATATTTATGCAAATAAGGCCCCTTATGCAAATGAGGCCCCGCAACCAGTCTCTGCACATGGCCCCGCACCCCCCTTGGGCTGCCCCTGACACCTCCACTATCTGTCTGGGGGAAATTCTTTAGGCCCTCAAGCAATTGTCTCCAGGGAACGTTCACAAAAAGCCTTGCAGATATCCTCAAAGGGTGGAAAATTATCAGCCCATCTCATTACTCAATACAGATTATAAGATCTATACTAAGATCCTTGCAAACTGTTTGAACAAAGTCACATCAATACTTATCTGCGCTGATCAATGTGGCTTTGTCTCCAGCCGGTCCACCACCGCTAATGGCCTACTTCTCTGTAATCTTCTAGCACATTCTCAATGCAATGTGACCCCTCTGGTTGGTATCTTTCTAGATGTGGAAAAAGCCTTTGACAGGTTTGGGTGGCTATTTCTCTTCCAGGCCCTATGTTAGTTTGGAATAGGTAGTAAATTTCTCGAGATGGTCTATGTCCTGTACTCCCAACCATCCGCTTGTAGTTTTTCCAGTTCTGTGTATAGAGGTACGCGTCAGGGTTGCCCTTTATCTTCTCTACTATTCAATTTAGCTTTGGAGCTTTTGGCGCTCCTGATTAGACAAACACCAGCAATCATTGGACTACATCTTGGAGGGAGCCAGATCAAACTCTCCGCCTACAGGGGTGATCTCTTACTCTTTGTAGAACCCTCCTTACTTTTGGCAGTTTTCATCACCATTGACCAATATTCATGATTATCTGGGTATAAGATAAACTGGACCAAATTGGTTGCAATTCCATTGAATAAGCATTTCTCCAGAACGGACTTGGCACCTTTCCCTTTCCAGTGGGCAGGTGACTCATTCAAATACCTTGGAATCAAATATTGTCTTTCCCTGGCGGATGCTCTAGACTGTAACACCTCTGAATGCTTTACCATGCTGAATTCATTAACCTCCCATTGGTCCTCCTTTCATCTTTCCAGGTGGTGAAGTCTGGAGACAATTAAAATGATGCTCGTACCTAAGGTGAACTATAGACTAAGCATGCTTCTTGCTCTTTTTCCAGATACCTTCTATAAAAAATTAGAAAAACTATTACTTGATTTCCTCTGGAAAAATAAAATCCCATGCATAGCCTCCTGGAAGCTAAAGCTTCCCAAAATGCAAGGAGGGGTACAATTTCTGGATTTCAAGTGATATCACCTCTCTTTTCTTCTTAAACAGGCTCCCAATGGATGAACCAGACCTCTAGACAGCACCATCCTGTATGGGCCCGACTCAAAGAACTTCTAGTCCACCCCTCTACACTTCATTTTCTACCCGGTATGTCTTATATGGGAATCAAGAACATATCTCAGATCATCACATCCACACAAACAGCATTCCACATATTCATCCAGCCCATTTTCCCAACAAATGACTCTTTGGCTTAACCCTAGACTCAAAATTCAAAACCAACTCATCAAATGGCAAGCATGGCAAAACAGAGGCATCTGGACAGTAGGTCAGTTGTTGACCACTGAGTCATTTACAACTTTCTCTGAATTACAGCAGGAATTTGGCCTACCAAAGCAATGCTTTTTTCAGTGGCTATAACCGCAGCATTGCCTATCAAAGGCTGGACTGGTACCTCTGCAAGTACTTGGTGACTGGGCTTTAATCCAGCAAGTTTGCACTATTTCAGAAACCAACCAAGTAGCCTTTAAATTCTATGATACTATTTGAGCTGGCAGCAGTCGTATCTGCATGGGTACCGAAAACGTTTGAGAAGCGGATTCAGGCAAACTCTTCACTCGACAACATTGGACGGTTCTGGGGATCATTAACACATCTCACCCACTCAGCCTCCCTCATGCAATCATTATTTTTCCTAGCCCACAGAGCTTTCATAACCCCAATTATACTCACAAAATGGAACCCACAGCAGGGCAACTGTTGCTGGTCTTGCTCCCCACAAATGGGTACCCTTTCACACCTGCTATATGAATGCCTGAACATACAGGTATTCTGGAAATCAATATGGGCAAAGATAAAGCACATGTTGTGCTTACGAGAGGATCTTACACTGCAAATTATTATATTTAGATCTTTTTCAGGTATAACATCCCTTAGGAAGGCAGACCAATTCCTTTTAGATTTAATAATAAGTATTGCTTGGAAGTTAATTATTAATCATTGGAAAGACTCAGCGAACTCTGAGTACCATCACTGGTAGAATCTGTTATGTCTCTACTGTAAATATGAAACTGCCTACTCATACTTATCAAAACAGTCTGCTGTGAGGATAATTGTCAGTAGCAAATAAATATATATAAATACTTGATAGGTCTGGGGTAATTGCTATATCTTTCTTTTCCCAAGATTCTATAGGTCTATCTAGCAAATGAACTATATGAGATAAAGGGAACTAACCATGTGCTTATATATAAATTAAACTTTATTGCTGATACAAAAATAGTGCAGATATAGAATAACTTAGAATTATGAGGTAGCAAGTTATGTAGCCCTATGATTACAATCCCTCACTTGGTTTGCATCTTGTCATGCTGTGAGGGTTTGTGTGCATCAGTGATGCTGAGGGCTAAGCTATCAGTAGCTTAACTACTGGCAGGATCTCCCAAGATAGACAGATCTCAGCTGAGGTGCCAGAACAAGACAAGTCACCTATCTAGGCAGCAGCAGAATGGGATGGTATTGATAGTGGAGGAACACATTTCTGTGACAACAGCAACAATACTAGAATTACCTGTGCAGAAGAAAGGCCTGGCAATCTACTTCTGTATCTTGCCATGAAAACCCAATGGATAATCATAGAAAAACAAATAGAACTATAGTGCTGGAAGATGAGACCCACAGGTCAGAAGGCACTCAACTGGCTACTGGGGAGGAGCTGAAGACTTTTCAGAGTAAAGTCAGAATTTATGATGTGGTTGGATCAAAGCCCTCAGGATGTTTGACTGCTAACATAGCTGCACATGAAATGAGAATCAGAAGCTGCAAAGATGTCTTACATATTGGGACATGGAACTTACAAAGAATGAACCAAGGGAAGTTGGAAGTGGTCAAGAATGAAATGGACATGTACAACTTGATATGTTGGGTGTCAGCGAACTGAAATGGACTGGCATCTCGCACTTTGCATCTGCTGATCACATGGTTTATTATGCTGGAAATGAAAGGCAAAGAAGAAATGGTGTTGCATTAATAATTAAGAAGAAACTTGCAAGAACTGTAATGAAATACAATGCAATAAGTGAATGCTTAATTTCTATTCATCTATGAAGAATGTCCATGAACACAACTATAATTCAAGTACAGTATATGCCCCAACAACAGCTGTAGAAGAGGATGACTGCCAAAAAATCACCCAATTTGTGAAGAAACTTAAAATCCACCAAACAACTTCACAAAAGCAGCCCCCAAAACTAAAGTAATTTTTGTCGGAGCAAACAGAGGGAGGAATGAACAGGAATCATCCACACCAGACGGTATGCTCCTTTTATTCGTACGAGGTTAACCACCTTCAACAATATTAAAGTCACTTAACTGAAAAAGTCATCTTTGAAAATTACAGTTGTAATTGTAGTTGTAGTTGTAATTCGGCACGACGTGCACGTTTCGGGCAAAAGCCCTGTCTCAAGTGCCCTGATATTCCGTACTCATACCAACTGTCAAAAGACGCCAAAGCAATACAAAGCAACTTTATAAGGACTCAGACTCACATGATTGACTGAATCATTGTCAATCTTGGAGAACCGCCAATGGAACAGGACACACCCCACACACAGGGGAATTCCTGCTCTCATTGGTAGAAGAGGATGAAGCTGACGAGTTCTATGAACAAGTACAAGCTGAAATTGACAGAACATGCAAACAGGATATCCTGATAGTCATGGGTGACTGGAACGCAAAAGTTGGCAACAAAGAAGAAGGCAAAGTGGTTGGAAAATATGGACTTGGCAACAGAAATGAATCTGGAGAAAGACTGATAGAATTCTGCAAGACCAACGATCTATTGATCTTAAACACCTTCTTCCAGCAAAACAAGCGGCAACTGTACACATGGGGGTATGTTTACTAAACTACGTTAACGTAGCAGTGGCTACGTTAATGCACGTTAGGTAACGTTAATGTGCGTTAAGGGTACCTAATGCGCATTAACGTCTCCATCTGTGATAAATCCCGCAGAGGGCGGAGAGAGGGCGGAGAGAAGGGGTCAATGGGCAGGGAGAAGCTCCCGCGGCACTAACGTTTGGTACTGAAGGGCTGAACATTACCGGGAATGAAATCCTGTCGTTAGCTGCAGATATGCAGGAGGGTGAAACTATTTTAGCATCAGCAATGTACAACACAGTCAGGGAGCCCAAGAAACGTGATAGTAGTGCTCCATATGCAGCAACTATCAAATCCACAAGCAACCCCCAACCGGTGATCAAAATTAGTAGTAATAGAAGATAAGACACCGTATATCCCCTCAGTAAGTTTTAAATTTTTTGTCGGACATAGATCGTGCAGGGTAGGCATTGCAAACCATTCCCCAATCACAATACATATCCCTTTTATTCAAACCAATAGGTAATTTAAAACATCTCAAAAAACAAAAATTCAAAGTTTGTTGAAAAACTGCACTTATCTGAAGAACACGCGCGACGTGCACGTTTTGGGGGAAAACCCCTGTATCAAGCGCTCTCAGCTCCCTGAGAGCGCTTGATACAGGGGTTTTCCCCCAAAACGTGCACGTCGCGCGTGTTCTTCAGATAAGTGCAGTTTTTCAACAAACTTTGAATTTTTGTTTTTTGAGATGTTTTAAATTACCTATTGGTTTGAATAAAAGGGATATGTATTGTGATTGGGGAATGGTTTGCAATACCATATGCAGCAACAGCATAGTGCCCAAGTATGAAGGGCCACTATAGCAATGGTGCAAATGGGGCATAGGGGGCTGCAGGCGGAACATGTAGTGGGGGCAGGTGGGGCACAGGGCGGACTAGGCTGTCACCTAGGTGGCACATAGGAACATAGGAACTGGACAGCAGCAAGACAGCAACTGACCAAGGCCAAACACAATCCACCTACAGCTACCTGGTCCACCCTAGCCAATAGTTGCTAGGGCACTGACCTGTCATCCCCCAGCCATCCCCCCCATGTGGAAGGGACATAATATTGGTAGGCGGTGATGGGGGGGATGTGAGGATGTCCATGTATGCATCCCCATCCCAGACCCCGCTCCCTAGGCGACCGCCTACCTGCACAGTGGATGGCCTGGGACTGTGCACTACTAGCACCGACAGCATATGCCCAGGCGGCATGGCAGGGGGGCATGTGCTGGTGCTGGAGGGGGCAGTGGCACTTGCCTGCAGTGCACCCAGGCAATGCCCTGAACCAGTATGTGGTGTGCAGTACAACAGAAAAGGTCTGGCTGAGGAGACATAAAGGTAGCCCCAGGGACTGCTGTACACCTGTAGCAACAGTGTAGTGCAGTACACACAGCCAGCATGTCCCAGAGCAGACAGTCACAGGCTCAGGTCCCAGCTGTGGCTCCTGCAGAGCACATCCCTATATTTTTCCCAATAATGCAGATACAACAGCAACTTGTGCACTCTCGAACAGCGGCCAACAGGGGTGGAAACACCCACTCACACAGTCCCCACTATCCAAAGCTCCATGGAGAGTCAGGCCGTTGGCCCCAGCACGAAGCCGCAGTTCTCACCAGAGCACTATTACTACCTCCTGCACAGTTTGGCAATGTCGGCACTGTGATCATGACCAGTGTGGCGGGCAGGGTTGCCAACCACCCCTATCTGTGCACAATGCTGCAGTAGGTGTGTGTGTGTGTTTATATCTATCCATTGTTTCGTGGCTGCTTACACCTCTCTGGGCCCACAATGTCCCACTTTTACCAGCATTGGCCTGCGAATGTACATAATGAGGAGCAAGGTATTGTGGATATTTATTTATTTATATCTCTTACATACCGTGCTATTATAATCAGTGTGGTTTACAGTTGAACAAAACATACTACAATGCAGCAGGTCACATTGAGTTTACAATGAACAGGGGTAGTAAACTTGGAAGAACCGGGAGAACTATATACAAATTATGGACATTCTTACAGGACATATAAGGATCGTAAACAGATGCCTAAGCTCCTGGGTCAGGGAGAGAAGGTAGGGGACAGGTGATTAACTGTTCTCTAAGGGAGGCTGATCAATGGGGCGGGCTAGGTAGGAGGGTAAGGTGATGGCTGTGTGCTTTCCAGAATTATTATCAGGGTAATGTCGCAGGAACAAGGGTATGAGCTGGACAGGGCAGACTGGGAAGGATGCATCTGCAGAGGGCGTAGGGCAATGGCTGGGACATTGTAGTGCTTCAATAAAATAACAAAAAATGCTCTACTTACTAATCACACTGTAACACCTTTCTCTAAGCACAAAAACCGAGGAGAGCAAATCTCAGAATCTGCAAGGGCACCAATTTACCTAAAAGGGTCAGAGGTGTCATCCTTGATAAAAAAACATCAACAATTTGCTCTAATCCTCTATTAAATTATACAACTTTTCTCAAGGATTAACAACACAAATTTCTACAAAACTCCTACAGAGAAATCATTCATTCTTCAAAGACAAATATCAAATAGATCCACCTGCAAAGTAAGCTAAACCTGACGCCTGCTGAGACGTCTCTTTAGTGTTTCACATCCAGCTGCATCAGGGGCAAACTAAAAATAAAAGAAAATTGCTCACCCACCGTATCACAATCAAAATAAGCCAACTTTATACCATATAAGAACCATAAATTGTCCATACCATATCCATTGGAGGTACTTAACTTCTCATCCACGTTTTATCATAAGCAGCATCTTATTCATGCATTGCTCTCAGCTTGATCACTCCAACTCAGCCGTTATCCCAAAAACGCCACGCAGGCGCTTATTTATTTATTTATTTTATTTATTGAACGTTTTTATATACCGCCTTTCAGAAAAATCAAAGCGGTTTACAAAGAACAAAACTTGAACATTACATTGAAACTTATTCAAACAATTGAAATTACAGTGAACATTAAATTGTATATAATAAAAATGGTAATTTGAGAGTTACAATGCTGAGTAAATGCTGATTAGGTATATAGATAGTTTAAACATATATACAGATTTAAATATTTACAAATTTCAAAAATCTTATCATCTTATCTGAGCAAGGAAAAATGTATTGTAGTTCACTAGAATTATTAGAGTAAAGAGTAAATGTGATAATGTGGAGAATTGGGTATTGTAAGATAGAGTAAGAAAAAGGAAAAAGTAAGTTGTGAATTAATGAATATGAGTATACATGAGTTTAAGTGGAAAATATTTCATCTATTGGGAATGAGTCTCCAAAGTGTTCTATAAATAGGTGAGTTTTAAGATCTTTTCGAAATGCTGAAAGATCTGTGATATCTCTGAGTTTATCCGGCAGAGCGTTCCATATTAAAGGAGCATTGAAGCTGGGGGGCGGAGCTAGCCACTGAACAGAATGGACGCCTGAATTTTTGCTCCCGTTGCTGCCCAAGAATCCTGAACATATCCCGGTATTAAATTGAAGTTTGTACCCCCTACCTACATCAATAACACCGAAATATAGCTGGATGGCATCCCTGAAGCCTGCCCGGCTGGAATTTCCGCAGGGATCCGGCTCAGCAGCGAAACGATCCAAACCCGAAGTGGGTTCCCCGCAGAAAATGGCTGCGGGAGAGAAGGAGGGAGTGACTGCCGGTGGCCTACGTGAAGTGCTACAGGAATTGAAATGCGTTAAAGAAATGATCGCAGCCAATTCTAGTTCACTGAACATGATTCAAGAAGACTTACTGGAGGTAAAAGAGAAACTCCTCACCATCACCACTCGACTTAGTGCAGTTGAATTACAAACCCAGAAGCATGGCGTTGCATTAGAACAGCTGGGCCCTTTGGTCAAACGAGTCCGGCACATAGAAAGTCAGATTGAAGATCAAAACAACCATGCCCGTAGAAATAATATCCGCCTTGTTGGAGTCCCTGAAGGCGCTGAAGGCACCGATCCGATTGGATTTCTGGAAAAAACCATACCGGAGATGCTGCAGCTTGTCTTTGCAAGGCCTTTTGAACTAGAACGGGCCCATCGAATCCCAACACACAAAGCTGAAAACACACGATACCCGCGCCCACTCATAATGAAGGTACTGAGATACCCACAGGTCCTACAGATCTTTCAAGCTGCACGGAAAGCCGGATCACTGCAAATCCAGGGACACAAAGTGGCACTCTATCCAGATTTGAGCAAGCAAACGGTAGATCGGAGAAAAGCGTTGCTGGCCTGTAGACCCATGCTACAAAGTGCACAGGCAAGATACGGGCTATACTACCCAGGAACCATGCGGGTCACGCTGCATAATGAAACGAGGAATTTTGTTGAAGCTGAAAAACTGAAAACTTTCCTACAAGAAAAATGTGGTATGGAAACCTGAGGTCAATATTCTGATCTCTCACGCAGTGTAGAGAACTCAGCATATACTCAGGAGGTGCGACCGTGCGTTCTCACAAATTTTAGAACGCCTTAAGCCTTGTTAAACACCTCATTGACTGTATTTCTGTTGTTCTAAATAGTTTTAATTAACCAGATATTTCTGCTTGAAATGTAGGGGTGGCAACGGGAGGTCGGGGTTGGTTACTGTTTCAGTGGATTGTGTTCACCTTAGCGATACAATGTTTGCCAGTTATGCAGTTATTTGTGTCAGTCCAGTCCAGTGCAAAACCCTCCACATACACGCAAAATGCAAGTACGCGGCAGACCTATCCATAGGATAGCTTTCACCTATAAGACAGCTTATTCCAACATTGATGTCTAGTGATCTCCTAATGCTTTCGTTAAATGTAAAAGGTATTACTGGCCCTGTCAAGCGAAAGAAGATTTTAGCGTACTGCCAACAAAAAAAACCAGATATTGCCCTCTTACAAGAGACACATTTAACAGATACTGAATCGCAGAAAGTAACCTCTAAATATTTCCTGGTGGCGGCCTCGGCCTCTGCCACTCAACGCAAAGGGGGGGTAATAATATTAGTGCGCAAATTCCTGCAATCCGCCATTACCGGCACACAGATTGATCCGCTAGGTCGATGGGCCAGAGTGACGATGAAAATAAATCAACAGCTTTACACATTCTTCAATATTTACGCACCCAACCTCGATGACCCTAACTTTTTCAAACTGATAGCTAAAGAAGTTACAGCCGCAGCTCACACCAATATCATCTTAGGGGGCGATTTCAATGTCATCTTGGATCCACTGTTAGATCGCACGCCCTATCGGGCTGTAGACAAAGTCAAATCGCAGGCGATTCTTAAAGGAATCATAACAGAGCTACACTTGGTAGACCCATGGCGCCTACTTCATCCCCAAGAAAGAGACTACACATTTTATTCCATCCCACATAATACCCAAACAAGGATCGATTTCTTCCTACTGTCCACAGAGCTGATGCCTCAAGTGTTGTCCGCAGAGATATATGCTACAACGGTATCGGATCACGCCGCTGTCTCCCTAGTGCTGGATACCAATGTTACACAACATGTTCCGCCAAGATGGACATTTGATAAATCCCTACTAGCAGATGACTCCTTTGTACAGCTACTGTCAGGGGAAATTGAGACCTATTTTAAATATAATACACCCACTGATACCTCCATCTGGAGCTGGTGGGAAGGTTTTAAAGCGACAATACGAGCTCATATTACCACCTACACCATTAGACGGTGTAAAGCCAGGAAAAAAGAAAAAGATGAACTGGAACTCCAAATAAAAGCTGGGGAAAGGTTACTAGCCAAAAGAGCTGACTCAATGATATTGATTAGACTCCAAAAATTGCGATACCAATATAATGCTCTCCTCAACAAAGAAGCACTGAGTAGTATCCAGCTACAACGTAGTACATACTACTATGAAAGCAACCGCTCTGGATCCCTCTTAGCTCGGCAGCTCAAACCAAAGACCAGCAAGACCGCTATAGCGGCGTTGCAAGACAATTCCGGGGGCCTTCTCCTGAGATCTGACAAAATACTAGACCGCTGCAAAGAATTCTATGAGGAACTATATCGCTCAGATACCCAATGTAGTGACAGAGCCTTTGAAGATTTTGTCTCCAAGATAGTAGGACCCACATTAACCAGTCATCAAAGTCGAACGCTGGAACAAGAGATCTCTGTAACTGAAATACAAGATGCGATCAAACAGATGGCTCGTGGCAAAGCCGCCGGTCCAGATGGTATCCCACTGGAATTCTATAATAAATATTGCATTCAATTGGCTCCCATGCTACAGATCTACTACAGTGACCTGCAAGATGAATCTCCAGAGATTGGAGCCCTGGCAGAGGCTGTGGTGGTAATTCACCCGAAACCGGGCAGGGATACACAAAAGATAGAGAATTACAGACCCATCTCTCTCCTAAACTCTGATTATAAAATCTATGCTAAAGTGCTTGCTAACCGATTAGGACGGATCTTAAAAGATTTGATACATGAGGATCAATGTGGATTTATACAAAACAGATCCACTACAGATAATGGAAGATTATTGGCACATGTACTGGCATCTGCCAAGACTAAGGCCGAGCCCCTGATAGGGCTAGCATTGGATGCCGAAAAAGCCTTCGATCGACTGGAATGGTCCTTTCTATTTCGATCCCTACGGTGGTTTGGGATAGGAGAAAAGTTCCTAAAACGCGTTGAATTGTTATATACCAAACCCACAGCTCGAATAGCGGTCAACTCACACCTCTCAGCCCCTTTTCAGTTGCAAAGAGGGACCAGACAGGGTTGCCCCCTGTCACCGATGCTTTTTAATTTAGCCCTGGAACCCTTATTAATAGCAATCCGACAGAAGGAAAACATAAAAGGAAT
Source organism: Ichthyophis bannanicus (assembly GCA_033557465.1). NCBI lineage: Eukaryota > Metazoa > Chordata > Amphibia > Gymnophiona > Ichthyophiidae > Ichthyophis > Ichthyophis bannanicus. The sequence continues at coordinate 1,420,493,950 of CM066032.1, forward strand.
TGAGTTAGCTGATGGTCCCTGTAAATTGTCAGCATATGCAGATGACCTGCTCATTTTTCTACAACCATCAGACCTTCCTGAAACACTGCAACTCATAGATGCATATTCAGCGATATCCGGATATAAAGTAAATCTGAATAAAACAACAATTATTCCTCTGAATGAACAGGTCAGCGAAGAAATGATGCGTGGATACCCCTTTCAATATGAGAAGTCATCCTTTAGATACCTGGGCGTGACCTATGGCACCACCTTGGAAGAGACTGTCGCAATCAACATCAGGACCATTTAAGGAAGCGCCGGCAGGCGTGCCCGCGCCTGGCGGGCCCGCGCCTGAGGGCCTCGCCAGAGGGCCCTTTGGCGTGGCCCTTAGGCGTGGACCGAAGGAACAAGGCCATACGGCTGCGCCTTGGACCACATCAACCAACTCCAATCAATGCTGAAATCTAACCGGCAGTGCCACTTCAGTAACTACACCAGCGAAACCGGAACCCTCACCCGAAGAAAACGTCTCCCTCGTCAGGAAAGTACTAAACGGATAACCTGGGACTCAGACTGACCCAACATCCAACTGCCAGACCGACATCCAAACAGCAGAGAAAAAGTCCAGAACATTAAACCGCGAAAACGCAAGTAAAATCTCTCTACCCTCAGCTTAGCACCTACCCTACACGGTAGCCATCATAGAATCAGATATACAGGATAACCCAAGCAAAGTAGTTCATATGCGAACTTTACTATATACTCTAAGAAATATTGCTCATACATATATCCTTATAATACCAGATTAATGTATTATCCACACTTGTTCTATGATGTATGTAGCATAATTGTCTAACCTACTAGATCTAGTTTGCTCAAACAAGTGATAATTGCGTAACCTGCTACTAGTGTTACTGTTGTATGATCAGATGTTATCAGCTTAACCTCCTATTTACAATTACCTCTGAGATATGTTGTATAATCTACGAACCAGCCAGTCCCAGTTAGCTTTGACTCAATATACCTGTGTAATCTGCAGTTAGCCAATATCAACAGTTATCTGTTAAGCTGCAGTCTCTACTACCCGTGTAATCTGCAACTGAAGCAAAACTATCATAACCAGGCAGCTTAGCTGACCCACCACCGCCAACCAACATCCCAGCCCAAATCCACACCTCAACATAGATCACAAAATGGCCCTATCCTGCACCATCTCAATTGCCCTCTACCTCCTTGCTACAGGACTAGGCAATGTCACTGGCCTATATACTAACAACAATCACATACCAACTATCCACAGTTATAGAAAGAGGTGGCCAGATGCCCCATTCTATGAATCACTAGAAACCACTCAAACACACCACCACCACCTCCTGCATGTATCAATACAGCATAGTAAAAAGAAAAAACAGCGACTCCCACGTCTCTTGAAATGTGCCCTTGTAAATGCCCGATCGGTACGTAAAAAATGGCCAATCATCTCAGACACGATAACACTACACAACCTTGACCTGCTACTGATCACCGAGACATGGCTTTCCTGTGATGACAACGTGATACTCAACCAGCTCCTGCCCGCTAACTTCTCTGTCCATACATGTCACAGATCAGGCAAAAGGGGTGGCGGTGTCCTCGCCATCACCAGATCTGACCTTCATTTCAACATAAAAGATACAACCAGCTCGCCGCTCCTAGACTCAATCTCGATAGCGAATAAGTGTTCCTCCATCAATCTACTTTACAGAGCTCCATCATCCGATCCAGATGCACTAACAACGATAATCGACACAGCCGCAAACTCCCAGAGCCCACATACAACAAGCTGGGTACTAGGAGATTTCAACCTCCCCTCCCTGCAAGACACTCACTCAAAGGCGTTTCTCGAAGCCCTGAAGGATCTAGGATATAGCCAATTAATCAAGGATCCTACCCACACAAAAGGAGGCATGCTTGATCTAATATTCACCACAGACCCAACCAGCAGAGGAACAACCATCCCTGAACTATCTATTACCGCTGTCCCATGGTCTGATCACTCATTAATCCTATTCCAAATTCCTCAACCAAGCCAAGGCCAAAAGGCAGATAACTCAACAATTGGTCAATCCAACAATCCGCCAAGAAGATTCCAACCATTCAACAAAGAACTTATCCTGGAATCAACAATCCCACTAATAACCTCAACAGCACACAACCCAGACGAACTAGTCTCCAACTGGAATGAGATACTCAGCTCAATAGCTGTTCGCCCAGCAATAAACAGACCTCAAGGGAAACGACACACAGCAACATGGTACTCTACTGAGCTGAAAGCCTCACTCGCGACACTAAGAAAACTTGAGAGACGATGGCGCCGCTCACGCTCAGAAGTAGACCAAAGTGCATACAACCTACAGCTCACAGCGCACCGTACCGCAGTAACTGAAACCATGAAACGTTACCACGCTGACACCTTAAAGAGATCCCTCAACAAACCTCGTGACCTGTTTGCCCTTGTTAAGCGACTTACAACAGAACCTGCATCAGAACAAGCAAATGGAATCCATCCTCAAATATATGCAGACTATCTACAAACCAAACTATGTCAGATAAACAACAACTCTGCGTCCAATACTATCCTTCAGCCTTACAACCAAACATCACTCACTACCTTCATGACCCCATCCAAACAATGCATCGAAAACACCATAGCAGCTATCAACACGACTACAGCACAATCTGATCCATGCCCAGCATTCTGGATCAAAGAACTTCGAACAGACCTCAGTCCCATCATAGCCAGACTCATGCAACAATCGTTCACAACAGGTGATTTCCCACGCACCCTCAAACACACATCAATAAGACCTCTACTAAAAAACAACAAACTCGACCAACAGAAACCGGAATCCTACAGACCTATAGCAAGCATACCGATGCTAGCAAAAATAATGGAAAAGGAAGTTCAGAGACAAATACAAGACCACATTGACTCCAATGCACCACTGGATCCATGCCAACACGGATTCAGAGAAGCACACGGGGTTGAGACCCTTCTTACCACACTCTTCAGCAGCATAATATCAGGCATCAACAATACCCGCCAAGGCTTTGTCCTTGTCTTCCTTGACATCGCGGCGGCGTTTGATTCCGTGAACCATGAACGCCTCTTAGAACGCCTCAAAGAAAAAGGAATCTCCGGTAAAGCGCTCGAGTGGTGCAGGTCCTACCTCTCTGACAGATGGCAGCAGGTTCGATCCAAAGACACATCTTCAGAACCATTCCACCAAAGCCAAGGTGTCCCACAAGGATCCTCCCTCTCTGCCTTGCTGTTCAATATACATGCAACCTCTCTGCAACCTTATCCGGTCCTTCAACGTGAACTGCATGATATACGCAGATGACGTGCTATTATACATGCCTTTTGCAACAGAAAACCCAGACCTCTCACCAATAACATGCTGCATAAATGAAATATCCAACTGGCTGCAATCCCAAAACCTCCGGATTCAACACAAAAAGACGGAGGTCATGTTCATTACAAGAAATCGTAACTTCACTGCGCCTACAGTACTAAAGGTGAAGGAAGCTGACCTCCAGATCAAATCCGCGATCAGATACCTTGGCGTCACACTAGACCAGAACCTAAATATGCAGGCGCATATAAGTAACACTGTAAGGGCAGTATACCATAAAATCAGATCCCTCAGATACCTACGATCGCTGCTGCAGCCTGACGATTTCAGGACTATCTTTCAAGCACTAATAATTCCGCATTTCGATTATGCGAATGCAATACTGCAAGGACTCCCCCAAACCACTCTGAACCCACTGCAAATGGCAATGAACACCGCAGCAAGAGTACTACACGGAGCATCCAGGAAAGACCATGTCACACCCATTATGAAACAGCTCCACTGGCTCCCGATTCAAGGTAGGATTACATTCAAGACCTTGCTACTCACCTTCAAAGCCACCAACGGTCTCTCGTCAACATCACTATCAGAGATAGTCCAGAAGACACCCCACAATAGGGACAGAAGGTCAGTAGCACAAAACACCTTGATAGTCCCAAGATCAATGACTCAATGCACCAAGTCAACATCCAGCAGGGCATTCAAACTTTATGCACCAATGATCTGGAACAGCCTCCCTCACAACATCCGAACAATCCCAGACATATTCCAATTCAGGAAGGCTGTGAAACACTACCTCTTCCTCCTACATTACCCAGAAACCAATGAAAGCTCAGCACCAATTACCGAGACCTCACAAATCTCCTCTGTCTGAAACCATAAGAACACATGACCAGCCTGTAAATTGTATATATTGTTATTGTATATAGTTACCCTGTTAGCCAAGTTGATTCTCCTGTTCATATGTAAACACAAAGTACTATTGGAAATGTGTATGTTCGTTGTTTATTGTAAACCGCACTGATGCTGAATAGCGCGGTATAAAAGAGACTTTAAATAAATAAATAAATAAATAAATAAAGATGTGTCAAGAAATTGTACATGATAACGTCTGCAGGTGGACCCCCCTTCATTTGAGTTGGTGGGGCAGGCTAGAAACGATAAAAATGATGTTGGTACCAAAACTCAGCTATATATTAAATATGATTCCCTTACGCTTCCCGTCAGCCTTCTATAAGAAAATGAATAGTCAACTGATAGCCTTTTTATGGAACAACCGAGTACCTAGAATAGCTGCCTGGAAACTGAAGTTACCTAATGCACAAGGAGGTGTCCATTTCCCAGATCTCGGCTGGCTGCACACTGCCTCTCTTTTAAAGCAGGGTGCTCAATGGGTCGACTCTGACGACACGGATAAAGGACCTAGATGGTTGAGTGTGGAGCGGGCCATACATTCCCCCCTACCTACATGGCTAATGGTTGGCACAGTAGTAGACCAGACTGTACCACATAATGCTATTATCCGAGAAACACAGCATGCCTGTCGATTATTGGCATCATGTATCGATGGAGGGGATGACTTCGCCGCAGATATGCCCTTATGGCTGAACCCGCGCCTTATCATCGGAGGGAAGCCTGTCTTATGGAAAAAATGGGTGGAACATGCTCTTATAACCATTGGACAACTGATCAATGGAAGTGCATTTAAAACCTTTGACAGATTAAGAACGGAATTCCGATTGCCTAATACATGCTATTTCCAATGGTGTCAGCTCCGATACTGCATGAGCAAAGCGGGTGTGTCACCTGTCTTGATACGTACTGGATGGCCACTGCGACAGAAACTTCAAGAATTACAAACAGATGCCAAAGCTGTTTCGAGATGTGTTGCGATTCTCCGATCCAAAAGTGACAAGACATGTTTTAAGATACAGTCGGTGTGGGCTACTGAAACCGGTCAAGATATACCTACGGAAAATTTGGACACTTTTTGGGGAACTCAAATACGTGCCACGAGAGCAGCGTCTCTCACACAATCTATGTACTTTATAGCACATCGAGCGCATATTACACCGGCTAAGAAAATGAAATGGACACTACAGGAGGGAAATCGATGTTGGTCCTGTAACATGGAAATTGGGACACTGGCACATATGTTGTTCCATTGTAAATCCCTGGAAATATATTGGAACAGAGTATGGGAACGCATATCACAAATCCTCAACTTACAAACTCCTATCACTTATCGGATAGTAATATATAAATCCATAGCTCTGGAACCTACTCTGATGAAATGGGATAGTAAACTGCTGGACTTAATGCTCGGGATAGCGCTTAAAATAGTTCTAATACACTGGAAGAATCTCGACAAAGCTTGTTTCGAGCATTGGTGGAGTCTCTTAATCCTACACAAGACCTACGAAGAGATCTATATAGCCAAGAACCCATGGTCTGGTAAACTAAGTAAGAAATGGTCAGCTTTACAAAATTATGTTTGATGAAAGTGATTGATGGAGGCTGCCTTGTGGAATGGTCTCTGCTGTAACCACATTGAACGGAGAGAGGGAGGGTGGCGTGCTGGCATGGACTGATACTAGTTCTTGTTAAAGTTATTGTACTGTCTTGTTCAAGTTATTATATTCTTTTGCTATTTTGATCAATAGCATCTGCTTGTATCCTTCTATATCATGCTCGTTTGTACTGTTATTTATATGTTTAAACTGAATAAAAATTACCATTAAAAAAAAAAAAAAAAAAGGAGCATTGAAGCTGAATGCCCTATTGTTGTAGTTTTATTGAGTTTTGAAAAGTTGTTTGGAACAAGTAGTGAATTCAGGTTCCTTTGTCTCATTGTTCTGGTCCTTGAATGAATTGTCAGTAGATCAGTTAGATATGATGGGGCTATATCTCTTATCAGTTTGAACGTTGTTATGATAACTTTATATTTTATCCTACTTTGTATAGGTAACCAGTGAAGTTTGTACAGTATAGGGGTTATTTGTTCAGTTGGACCTGCATTTATAAGCATTCTTGCAGCAACATGTTGTGCTACTTTTAGTTGGTGTAAGGCAGGGGTCTCAAACTCAAATTGCTTTGAGGGCCAAATGAGGACTTGTAGAGTAACCCGGGGGCCGCACAAGACGCAGGCCTCATTTGCATAAGGGCATCATTTGCATAAGGGCATCATTTGCATAAATATTTGCATAATGTTACCATACACTAACTTTTAGTAAACATGCAGAACATACACCATCACCAAACAAGGAATCACAATTTAGAAACAGGAAGACAATTAAACTGGGAACCCCAAAAGCCAAACTTAGAATGTACAACACTGTAGAAATAAAACTATAAATTGATTTCCTCTTGTATTAAATAAAGTGCAGACGTTAAAGATGCACATTTCCAAGAGCTGACATATTTCAGTTAATAAATTCAAAATAAAGAGATATTTTTCTACCTTTTGTGCATTTTTTGTTCCAGCCACTTTCTTCTGGTTTCTTCGTGTCTTCTGCTAACGCTCCATTGTCTGCTGTCCATTTGTCCTTTCTTCTTTCCTAGTTTTTTTCCATTCTCTCTACATCTGCTTTAACATAATAATCATTCTCCTTTTGCTCTTTCCTCATTCCTATTTCATCCACTCAAATTTTACCCCTCCATCCTCAATCCCCACTTACTCTCCCAATACCCGGCCAATTGTAGATTTTTCTTCCCTCCCACACAAAATATATTTCCCCTCTCCATTTCACTCTCCCAGCCCCATCCCATTCTAATCGTCCCCCAACATCAACTCCCTTCTAGCTCCTGCCCCACCCAGCATCCGCTCCCTTCTAGTCCCCGCATCATCAGCCCATTTCCAGTCCTAGCTCCCTCCCCTCACAGCCCATTTCCTTTCCAAGCCCCCCTCCCAATCAGCCCATTTCCATTCCAAGCCCCCTTCCACTCAGCCCATTTCCATTCCAAGACCCTGTCCCCATCAGCTATTTGCAGTTCAAGCTCCCCCTTCTACTTGGCCCATTTCCAGTCCTAGCACCCCCCCCCAGTCCATTACCAGTTCTAGCCCCCCCATAGCCCCCCCCATAGCCCATTATCAGTCCTAAGCCCCCCAACAGCCCACTTCCAGTCCTAACCCTTCCATCGCCCCATCTTCATTCTTAGCCCCCCCATAACCCCATTTTCAGTCTTAGCCCCCCAATCAGACCACCTCCAGTCCTAACCCCCATCACCCCATTTTCAGTACTATCCCCCATCACCCCATTTTCAGTCCTAACCCCCCCCCCCCATTACTAGTCCTAACCCCCCCCCCATTACTAGTCCTAACCCCCTCCCCCCCATCAGCCCAAGTAAATTTAGTTGTAGCTTTTTCCCAAGCTGGAAGCCAGGAGAGTCAACAGGATATAGCTGCCGTCCCTGTGGGCCCGAGTACCCCCTGCGATCCGCTCTCCAACGACCCGGCCCGCAGGCCTTCTTTCTGTGCAGGTCGCTGCTCACTCGCCGGGCTGCAGGCTCTTGACCGTGCTCACCTGAGATCGCTGGGGCTGCACGGCTCAGGCAGGCTTACAGTAGCAGCAGGCGGAGCGAAGCGGCTCCAACCGCGGGGATCCACGGCTTTTCCGCTGGCGCTCACAGTTGCAGTCAGCAGGTGACAGAAAGCAGCACCTGCCTCGGGGGCACGCTCTTCCTCCTCCCGCACCCGTAAATCGCCACCGACCGGTCTCTCAGGCACTGGAGAGGATCCACACACTGTCAACCTGGAACGGTGAAGCCCCGGGGGGGGAAATGTTGCTGTTTAGCGGACGTTAGCTTTAGTTGGGGGAATCCCGGCAGCAGCAGCAGCAGAAGCCGGGGGTTTTTTTTTTTGGCCTCTGCATCGCGGGCCGCACAAAGGTCTCTCGCGGGCCGCATGCGGCCCGCGGGCCGCGTGTTTGAGACCCCTGGTGTAAGGCATGTTTTGGAATACCTTGAAGAATTATGTTACTAAAATCTAAGTGAGGCAGGATCAGGGCTTGAAGGACTGATCTGAAGTCCAGATTTGCTAATAATGGTTTTAGATTTTTAAGATATCTTAATTTATTATATATTGTGTTTGTTGTATTCCTGATGTGTGTTGATAGACTTAACGTTCTGTCTATGATAACACCAAGGTATCTTATTTCATCTTTTATGGGGATGCTTATGTTTTCAATTTTTATTTCTGTTGGGGGGGGGGGTAAATTTTTGATTTCTAGAAACAAATAATGCTTCTGTTTTCTTGAAGTTAATGTGTAGATTGTGTTCATTTAGCCATTGCGTCATTTTAGTGAAGCATGATTTGATATTGGAGAGGTCCAGGGAGTCTATGTCCATAGGGAGATAAATCATAACATCATCAGCATAAATTGCATATTTTAATTTGCACTGTTGAATGATGTGGCATATAGGTTGTAAATATATGTTAAAGAGTAGAGCTGACAATGCAGAACCTTGTGGGATTCCTTGTTTTATCTATCAAACCACACCCTCCTAAATTAGTTACCCAATTACTTCCAAAGCACAAACTACAAACACACCCTCCAATCAATACTAGAGTTTAAACCCTCAGGAGTCACTGTTCCAAGCAGAAAGATCCATTGCTGCTCACGCAACAAAAGAAACTGATCCCTTGTCTTTTGCCCTTGACCACCCTGCACACGCTCAATACCAAAACAACGTAGATCTAAAAATACATGTCCATTTGTCAAACAGTGATCAACCAACAGAGCTTCCCGCCTTTTACAATGTAGTCTACTCTTATGTTCACGCAACCGTACATGCAATGCTCGAATTGTTTTCCCTATATAAAGCAATCCACATGGACAGAAAATGCCAAAAACCACAAAATCTGATTCACATGTGGTATAACTACGTAAATAATATTGCTTACCCTTATAGGAAAAACAATCAATTTCCCATACAACTATACAAAAAGCACAATGACCACATTTCCTGTGGCCCTTCAAAAGAACAGAAACTGAAGTTAAAGGACGCAAAACCAAGGGGCTCAACAGTTCCTTCAAATTTAGTGTCCGCTACTAAACACAACGAAAATTAGCAGTCTCTAAACAAGGTATTATCCTTAATAGAGTAGCATGTTTTTGAATAACCTTTTGAATATGTACACTCAAAGGAGAAAAACGAGAAATAAAATTAATAGTAGTCATCCCTACCTTAAACTCCTTTCTTTTTGGGGTTAACAACCAAGATCTATCATTAAATAATGCCCGTTTATAGGCATGATCAACCCTTCCACAGGATATCCTCTAGCTAAAAAAGCACTTTTCAATGATCTAGTCTGTTGCTTAAATTCTACAGTTGAAGAACAATTTCTCCAATACCGGATAAACTGTGAAAAAGGTAGACTCCTTAGCAACCCTATCGGATGAGCACTTGTATAGTGCAAAAAGGTATTCTGATCTGTGTCTTTTTTATAAACTTACATACCCCAGCCATCTATCTGCCGGAATATCTTAACATCTAGGAACACTATTGTATCTCTATTATAAGTAAGAGTAAATTGTATATGAGTATCCAAACTATTCAACCATTCAAAAAATAATTTTAAAGACTCCACCGAACCTTCCCATATTATAAAAATATCATCGATGTATCAACGCCATAGTTTAATCTGTGATGTAAATGGGAATTTTCTAACCATCGTTTCTCATATAAACCCATGAAAAGATTTGCTATTGAGGGGGCAAAAGAGGCACTCATGGCCACTCCTGCTATTTCCTGGTAAATCTGAACCTCAAAACGAAAGTAATTCTTACAAAGAGCTAATTCTGCAAATTGCATTAAAAAACTACATTGTAATGCTGTCACATCAACACGTTGTTTTAAACCTATCTCTATTGCGGTCGAAGTCGCCGATTGGGGAATACTAGTATACAATGATTTAACATCTAAAGTCCCCAATACAAAGATTGTTGCTGTCATTTGATTGAAGCATTGTGATTTTGCTCTGAAAGTGCCCAATAATATTATTGTATGATTACAAATGATGGGACCTGCATGGACAAGGTGGCCACATCATGTCATGCTGTTAGGACACTCTCACACTGACCGAACAGTGACCATGGCATGGCCATGTTCCCACATAGTGCTACATGATATCTGTCTCAAGTGATATATGTGTGCCCCCTTTTCTGGGGGGCCAATCACTGGAGCACCTGCCGAGTGCCTGTGCCATACATCCCAGGTCTGCGTGTGCACAGTTCCACTGTGAACATGCAGGATAGACTGGTAGCGGAGTGCCCGCGGTTAGTTCGTGCATGGCCAGGACACCTGGCATGGTGCAGCAGGTATAGGCTGCCTGTGCCTGCTGCTGGTGAATGTCAGACCATGGTTGGGGGCTGGGGTACAGCTGTAGTCCTAGAACTGGTGGGGGCACAGGGGAGGGGGCAATGGACAGGTGGTCTACTGTAGTGCGCAGTATAGTAATGTATATGTGTTGCATCTTATGTGCGTTGCAGCGCGCACAATAGTACGCATGTCATCTGTTTGGGACATGCGTTGTTACGCACCGTAATCTGACCACATATAAGGCGCCTAGTCGTATCTTATAAGGCACGTAGAAAGCTCTGTCACGTCATGCACGTTGCGCGTCAGACGCCCTACTACGCACATTCTCTGCAACGCGCATAGGTCACAGAATGTGTAAGACGCACTACTGCATGATAATCTAGCAGACACGATGGCCACTTGGTGGAACATATTTGCATTGTGGTTGTTTGGGATAGTGGTTGCAGATGTGCGTGGAGCCAACATAGATTGTGGGTTTATTTATTTAACATTTCTTATATACCGCCTTTCATGATATCAAGGCGGTTTACATTGAACAAACTGAAATTACATTGAACAGGGCATTATAACGTGGAGATAACTATTTTACAGGGAACAAGTTTGGGTCCCACAGGTTTCTTTTCATTTGTTCTGCTCTCCTTACCATAAATTAGCTCTTGCTTTGTCCCTTCTCCACACACCCTTCCCTCTCTTCACTGTACACTGCGGTGTCCTCTCCATGCAGCCTATCCATCACATGCTAGCTGTTACATATGCTCCCTTTCTTTGGTCTGTTTGGGTGGGCAGGTGGCTCAGTGGTTTGGTATTGGCATCAGTGAGCTGTGTTTGGGCTCTTCAGTCTACAGGTTCAATTCCCTCTTACTCTTTTTTGGATCCCCTGCCCATTTTGCCCTTATACGCACACCATCCACACAGCTGGCCCTTCAGACTGACCCCTGATGTCCTTTCCATTATATATGTTTACTCTTCTGCATGCTGTTTCAATGCACACCATTTCATGGTGTGTGTGCCTGTGTTACTTATGGCTCATGTCCCCATTCCAGACTGCGTTATCAGCTGCCTGTGGTCTATGGCCATACACCTACGGCTCCTTTTCTCATGTGGCAGCATGTCTGCACATCCCTCAGCGCATCTTCTACTGTCAGCGCGCCTTAGATTGCAACCCCTTCGGACGCGCTGCTGCTTCCCGTCCACTGTGGTGTTTACGTGCACTGGGTCCATAGCGCACTGTACTGCGCATTAGCGTCTTGTAACGCGTGTTAACTGACATGGCTTGCTTTAACGATGCACTGCCCACTCCTTTATATGGGCATCCGTACCATTACCGCGGAACCTAACGTGGGTACCATTACCGCAGTTTTGTAAACATACCCCATGGACTTCACCCAACGGATTGTACAAAAATCAAGTTGACTACATCTGTGGAAGTCAACGATGGAAAAGCTCTATAACATCAATGAAAACAAAACCTAGAGCTGACCGTGGTACAGATCAACAACTACTAGTATGCAAATTCAAGCTAAAGTTGAAAAAGAGCAAGCCACTCATAAATGTAGCAAAATATGACTTTGAGAATATACCACCAGAATTTAAAGATTGTCTGCAAAATTGATTTGCTGCTTTAAATACAACTGACAGAGTCACAGAAGAGTTATGGGATGACATCAAGAAGGCTGTGTTGGAAGAAAGTGAGAAGTGTCTACAAAAGGTGAAAAAGTAAAAATGGCCAAAATGGATGACCTAAGAAACTGAAAATTGCCCAGAAACACAAAGAAGCTAAAGCCAGAGGAGAAAGAAAGGCAATCGCAGAACTCAACAGAGATTTCCAATGTGCAGCAAGACAAGACAAGGAGAAGTACTGCAATGACGCATGGAAGGAAATAGAAGCAGAAACTATTAGAGGAAGAACAAGATTGGCTTTCCTAAAGCTACGAGAGTTAAAGAAAAAATTCCAGTCATTATATGATAAAGATCAAGTGGACCCACAGTTGTTTCAACCTGTACCTTATGATCAGGAACCACTGGTGATGAAAAAAGAAGTTGAAGCAGCATTTAAAGCCTTATCAAAGAACAAAGCAAAAAGGTGGGTGTGATAGGGAGCTTGTGAATGAGAAGATGATGTAGGTAATGGGCTCAGATGTGTAGTGTATGTGTAATGGGATTGGTGATGGGGCAGAATGGGTACAGCTCCCTCTGCTCATGTGTAGCAGTTTCTTTTATTGTGGTAATATAGATATCTTCACATGAAATGTCTCTCAATTAGTTCATCTTCTGTTGTCTGGACTTGCCTGTGTGGCTGCTCTTTCTCCTGCCTCAGAGCTGGTCTCTCCTTGGATCTGTCTGCTGGTGGTATGGGTTGTCACCTTCTCAGCACTAGGTTTGGCAGTATGCAGCAGGCCATGATGATCTTGCACACTCTAGTCGGGCTATAGAGTAGCTCACTTCCAGATCTGTCCAGGCACCAAAAATGGGTCTTCAACTGGCCAATCATTTTTTCAGTGATTGCTCTGGTGGTTCTGTGGGATCAATTATATCACTCCTCTGCCTCAGTCCTGGATACCATGGTCAGAGTGATGAGTCAGCTCCTTAGAGGATATCCTCTATCACTTGCAAGAGATATGGGTAGAGCAGATATTGGGGAAGGGTCACATGTTCTGATCATAGTGGTTTCTTTGCCCCTGACCTATGTGCAGCAATGTTTACCAGCCCTTATCACACAGAACTTCATGTCCATGGATGTCTGTGACTGCTGGCAGCCAAAGCCCTACAACATATCCCCTCCCTCCTTCCCAGGTGTAACATTGCCAGCAATCTTCTCACACCTGTGCCATCACTGCATCCTTCCCTCACTACAGCAGGCAGTGGCCATAGCTTGGCATATGGGAGTGCGCTGAGACACAATGACTGGTCTATCCTGCAGTGGTAGCTCTGCAGCTGACTGCAGGAAGCAATGATACAGGATGAGCACCTGAAAACTGTCTTTCTCCACTTGTCATGCTGTGCTTCTTGCCAGCATGTGACAAAGACCCAAAAACACGTTGACTAGGCTACTGCCTATGTTTGTTTTGTAAGGACCCAGGGAGAGTTTTTGGCTGCCCGCTTTCACTTAATGTTAGGGTGCTCAGGGGGCAGAATAGGGGTGGCAGCATAGGTTAGCTGGTCAGCAGCGATATTCAGTAGGTAACTAGCTGTCATAAACCAACTAAACTTAGGCATAAAAAGGCTGTCCTAACTTTAACAGGTTTAGCTATCCAGCCAGCACTAACCAGGTAACCCCGATACGCAATGCCAGTGGCCAGATATGGCCCCAGCATTGAATATCCAGGCATAATTTAAAGCAGCGATGGCCAGCCGTTTTAAATGTGTTGGCTGCCTCTGTTGAATATACTTCCCATAGTTTTATGGGAGTCCTCAGGCACTTGGATGTGTGTCATTGAGGTAGGATTTACACCTGGCTTCCCAGGTGCAGTGCCCATCACTCTCTCCAATGAGCTACACATGACCTCCTTTCTCACAGCCCTGTTGCTTTCTCTGTACCTGTTTTTTGTACCTGCTTGTTTGGTCCTCTGGTTTAGAGTGCAGGTACTTTGCTGCTCTTTTTGGTTTTCTTTCCTTTGCTTTCTTTGTAGTGCCACATGCTACAGGTACATTGTTCTCAGAGTGATGCTAGTCTCTTATACTGTATCTCCTACACACATTGGACACCTATGGCCTGGGTTCTCTGCCTGCTTTTTTAGCAGCCAGCTTCCAGTGATTTCTCTGCTGGTGAAGTGCTTATATATGCTGACTGTGAGAGGATATAAGAATCATAGCATGACTCTGGGACATTTTATTTATTTATTTGTGCTTATTTACCGTTTTTAGTGAATCAAAGCGGTTTAGAAAAAACTTCAAAACATGAACATTACATTAAACATTATTACATATAACCATTTAACAGGAGTGTAAAGGGATAGGGTAATTATAACTTGAATCTGAATACAATTCAGATGAAACTATGTACAGAGTATTAAGTCTATAAATCATTGCTTCAAGGATTGGAAGTTGTCATATAATGTGGGAGGCATGATGCTTTAATAGAAGTATTTGTTTAGGTGACTGGTTCACCATAGTAATCCCTGAGCAGGAATGTTTTAAGAAGCTTGGGGAAGGATTTAGGGTCCTTAGTGTCTCTTATGTTTGGTGGCAGTGAGTTCCATAGAGTTGGGGCATAAAGAGAGAAGGGGCATAAAGAGAGAAGTGACCGAAGATATCAATGCTTGACCCAGTACAAGCATTGTGGAACTTGTGTCTCTTGGGGAAACTGCTAGGTACATATGACCTAGATTGGCCACTGTTGGAAACAGAATACTGGGCTTGATGGACCTTGGTCTGACCCAGTATGGCATATCTTATGTTCTTATGTAAGGCTCTCTTAGATGTTGTTGAGTTACTGTTTTTGAAATCGGTGTGTGTTTCAAGCGAGTTTCTGTTGCAACTTCTCCTTGGTCTGTTTTCCGGACTGATTCGGATGAATTCTTTCAGGCAGGTGGCTGGTTCTGATTGAATGGTTTTGAAGATAGTGTGGAGTACCTTGTATTTTATTCTATTCTCTACTGGAAGCCAGTGTAATTACATTAGAACTGGGCTAATGTGATCTTTGAATGAAGACTGCGAAATTACTCTAGCTGTTGCATTTTGTGCTAGTTGTATTTGACGGATGCTTTGTTTCGGGAGACCCATAAGAATAGCATTACAGAAGTCGAAGTGTGGGAAGATTAAGGCTTGGACAGTTGTTTTGAAATCGTTTTTGGAGAGAAGCAGCCTTAGGTGCTGAATCATTTTTAGTTTGGTGTAAATGGCTCTAGTCAATTTACTTATATGCTTGGTGAAGGAGAGCTGATAGTCTAGTAACACTCCCAAGTATCTTACTTCTTTTTTTACTTGAATATTTGTATCTTTTATCCTCAAGGTTTCTGGCGGCACGAAGGAGTTGTCATTTGTTATGAAGAGTATTTCTGTTTTATTTAAGTTGATTTTCAGGTTGTGATCTGAAAACTAAGTGTTAGTATTGTTGAAACATTCCATTATATTGTTTAAGTTCAGATGCTTGGTGTTAATTTGGGAGTAAAACATTATGTATCAGCGTAAAGATTGTAATTGATGCCATGACTTTTTATAATATTGCAAATTGGTTGGATATAGAGATTGAAGAGGAGTGAGGATAGCACGGAGCCCTGGGGTATGCCTTTCCTTTGTTGAAATGGGTTTGATGAGTTATTATCCATTTTAACTTGTATGGTTCGGTTTGTAAGATAGGATTCGAACCATAATAAAACGTTGTCTTTGAGGCCAATTTCTTGTAGTCTTAGGAGAAGGTATTCATGGGATAATGAGTCATATGCTGCAGTTAAGTCCAGGAAAATTAGGATGTAACCAGTGTTAGGCTTTTTGATTTCTTTTAGGAGTTTGTCCATTAAAGCCATGAGGAGAGTTTCAACTCCATGACCAATTCTGAATCCGTGTTGTTGTGGGTCCAGCTATGCATATTGGTCGACATGACTTTGTAATTGATTTTGAACCATCTTCTCTAATATTTTAGTCATGAATGATAAACTTGAGATAGGCCTGTATGAACTTGGGTCTGATTTGGCCAGGTTTTTACCCTTGAAGATGGGATGTATCGAAGCTTTTTTTAAATCCTCAGGGATATAGCCTTGGTCTAATGAGGAGTTGATTAAATTTAGAATGAAATGGGATAGGCTGTCGCTGGTCAGGCATATCCATAGGGTTGGGCAAGGATCAAGTGTAGAAGTAGTTGTGTTTAGCTCTTTGATTATGTCTTTGAGCTGTCTTTCTGAGATGCTTGTGAAACTTTTCCAGTTTTGTTTGGTAGGTGAGTTGCTTGTTTTAATATGTTGAGATGGTGATGCTACTGTTCCCACCTTTTCCTTGTAGAATTTGGCCATAGTTTCTACATCTGGAGCAACCATAGCATTGTCTTCTTTTGGATTAGCTGATAGGTTTCTGACTATATCAAACAATTCCCTTGGTTTGTTCAGTGAGGACATAATGAGTTTTGTGTGGTAATCTCGTTTATTATTGTTTAATAAATGCTTGTACTCTTTAAGTTTGTTGAGAAAGGATGTTTTGTCAGCTTCACTTTTTGATTTTCTCCATTTTCTTTCGATTTGCCTTAATTGCCTTTTTTATGTTATTAATTCCTTAGTATACCAGACAGCGCTTTTCCTTGACTGAGACTTATTAGGAGTGGAGCTGTTGGCTATTGTAGCTACTTGAGAGATTGTCATGTTCCATCTTCTTATGAGTAGTTCGGTGTTCTTGTAGTCCATTTGAAGTTGGGGGTAGGACATATTTTAGGAATTTGTCTTTGTTGAATAAGCGAAACTTTCTATGCCGATAGAAGGTTGCATTTGTATTGGGTTTACTCGTGGGGGCTGTGATGTTAAATTGAATAGCATGGTGGTCGGACCAGGGAATTTGTTGAATTTGTAGCTTTGGGACTATAAAGTTACTTGACCAATTTTGTTGGATAAAAATAAGATCCAAAATATTTCCTTTAACGTGGGTAGGATCTCTAATAATTTGATTAAAGACTAGGGCTTCCATAGCTTCCATGAATCCTTGTGAAATGTGAGTTGAGGCAGAAGGTAAGTTAAAGTCGCCTAGTACCATTGTGAATTTGTTAGTAGGGCTTTGGCTGCAATGGAAGTCAGTGATGCTAGACAGCTCCTTGCCTTTTGAAGATGGTGGATTATAAATTAGGCATAATTGCATATTATTGTTTTCTACTAATAGCACGTCCATGCTATTAGCAAAATCACTTGAGGGTTTTGAAAGATGTAATTCATTTTTTGCTAAAATAGTTACTCCGCCTCCTCTTTTGTTTGATCTTTTGTGATTAAAGATATCATAGCCTGATGGTTTAAGCTGATTAATCAGGACTGTGTCATTGGAGGTTAGCCATGATTCTGTTATGAATAGTATGTACAGGTTATTGTCAATTAAATAGTTGGATATCAGAGGTATCTTATTCCTAATGGAGCGCGGGTTGATTAGGGAGCATCTTAAGTTATCTGTAGAGGATGTTGACTTGACCTTTGTGTGGCTCAAATCATTGAGGTTAATCTGAATTAGTCTCGGTTTTTGGTTAGACCTGATAGTGGAATTGCAGATGAGCTTTGCTTCAAAAGTATGCCTATGGAAGTTGTGGATGACTGGTATTAGAAATCCTGTTGTTGGATATCCTGTTGGTGACAGGGTTTGCGTTGTGGTATAGATTGATAGTGTAAACGGGTGCCAGGCCTACGCCTAGGGTGCGAAGGTTGGGGTTACCCTGATATCTTCTGTCAGCAAGTAATAGTCGTAAGTCGAGTGTTCAAGGCAAAACATAACAAGGAATTTATTCCCCTTCCCAAAGGATTTTAAGTACAAAACAAAACATGGAAAACAAACAACTTCTTCTGAAAGAAAAATATCTTCTTTTTCTTTGCTAGATACAAAAACTTAGCATAAAGACTCAATGTTGTCTGCAAGGCATAGCGTACAATCCATAGGAGCATATTCGGGTTCACTAGTGCTACACTCCCATTGCATATCCTCACATTCAGTGTGTGTGTGGTTTGGCTTCAGACCTTTACTGCTGTCTCTGGAAAAACCCCTCGCTGAGAACTTGGGTATCTCACAAGAACATAGTTCCATACAGTGAGGTTTAAAAGTACCTGTAGCTGTAGTGTTTCTTCCCCGGCTCTCCTTTTGTTCCCTCCAGTTATCAGGAACTCCTTTATAACTTTCTGCTGACACTTCTTGTGTTGAGCAGTGCCCTGGCCCTCAGTTCCGAACAGAACTTCTGGCTTTCCTTATTATAGTGCTAGGCTCCCACCTGTATGAATGCTGAAGCCTCTCCTCTGGCAGTGAGGTCTGGGAGACTCCCTGCTCTCTTGGTCCAGGTAAGTTCCTAGCCACAGGGTGTGCCTTCCTTCCTTCTGCTGCCTTGGCTTCTCTCTCTGAGCTGCAACCTGGTTCCTCACAGGACCTCCAGCTGCCTGTAGTCTGAGTGCTTTTCCAGCCACGTTTCTCTAAGGCTTCTCCTCTACTGCTTCCTGCTTCTCTGACACACCCAGTGCTTCTCTCTGAGGAATCACGGCACTTCCTTCTCTCTGGGGAACCACAGCACTCCCTTCTCTCTGGGGAATCACAGCACTCCCTTCTCTCTGGGAATCACAGCACTCCTTTGCTGGAGCTACCCTCCGGCTTTTATCTCTCTGTTCCCTGCAGGCTGGCTCGGCTTTCTTGCGCAGGTGAGTGTAATCAAGCTCTGAGCTTGCTGCTACGTCAGAGCTTGGGTGTGTCAGCTCTGCTCCTCTCTTTCCCTGTTTCTCATGAGCTGTATATGCTGGCTGACTAACAGTTTCAAAGGTAAATTCCTCCTTTCTATCTATTTGCATAGGTTCTGTGTGGGCTTCTACGTCACAATAGGGATATAAGAAGCCCAATGGTGATAATTACATATATGGAATGCATTTCTTCTGATAATGTAGGGAATAAACGCTATAATTTGTAAAGCATTAAGTATGACCTACAGAGATTTAGGCTGTAGTTGAAAATCTATACAGACAATTGAAAAGGCTTCAGATCTTAAAATGAAATACCTTTTATAGAAGGGAGCAGATGTATCGTTGTTTTGATGGACTCTTGATTTTCCTCAGCGCAGAGGTCGGATTAGGCTTTGATTGCCTTTTGTTACTAATCTTGGAATAGGTTCTGTGAGAATGCTTAAGTTGCCGGGTGGTGTTGCTTATTAAGCTGAAGATCTGGTGATTGTGGTAGCTTCTGGGTCGTCCTTTATATTAGGAATCTTCGGTGCTGTAGATATTTGTTTAAGCACTTTGCCACTCCTAAGGGCCACGCCAAAGGGCCCTCTGGCGAGGCCTTCAGGCGCGGGCATGCAAGGCGCGGGCACGCCAGTTGGTGGAGAGAATTTATGGCAAGTTGTGGGGCCCGATTGGCCTTGTCGGAGGTGGGCAGGGAGGAGCTTACCTGCCCGCTCTCCCTCGATGCCATCGATCGGGTGCTGCTTGGGGGCTGGAGAGACATCAGTTGTTTTGACCTGGGCATTGCAGACCAGAGTGGAAGGCCTTCCTATTTCTATTGGTTGGTTCCCTCTCTCTTGGGGACCTGAGTGCCACATGTGTGCAGTCAATGACACCCAGCATTGCAGGAAATCGTGTAACCTTGTGGAACTGCATAGTCAGCTGCCACTGCTGTTCAGTGGTGGGAAAGGCTATGTAGTCTGCAGTTCTGGTGAAAAAAGCTAAAAGGAATTAGGACATCGCTGACTGGCTGAGCCCTGCTATGGCAACTAGCATTGCTTGGAAGCTGCTGGTGGCAAGAAATGGTAGGGCTGTGGTTAACTTCAGGTGCACCGATATGGGCTGAACTCTCTGTGTGGCAGAGCAGAGAAGGGGCTCCAGCTGCCGACGTAGCTGGTATATATCCACCTTATCAAACCTAAACCAGGTCAGACACAGTTCATTGGTGAGGTCCATATATTGGACCCTTGCCCTGTACACCATCTGGTAGAGGTGCCCTCTTCTCTCCCTCCTGTGCTCCCTGTGGGCCTCCTCCTGCAGGACCAGTGCAAACCAGAAAGGCACAGCATCCATGTTTACTACCCACCACCAACACCCTTGTGCCACCATCACTAACATACAGTGCTCTGTGCAGCATTGAAACACTGACAGATAGATGCTGACAAACACTCATGGTTACTCTGACTCTCACCACAAGCCCTTCACACCTCCTATCCAGCTCAACACCACACACAAATGGGGGTAGCAGGGATGGGATCTAAACCCTAATCCCCCCCACAACATCAGAGCGCTGTTTACCTGTCCATTCCACCCTGGGTGACTCAGGAAGAGGGGATTTCATACCCCAGTGCCCACATTCTGGGCATGCTGACACACTGCTATCAGGAGACTAAGACCCCTTGACCATGCAGATGCTGCATTATTGCTCTGACACCTGTAGACACTGGTGCAGCACAGGCTCTATCCATGTGTGTGCATCAGTGATTTGCATGCCCTACCTCCTTGTATGTTCGCCATATATATGAGCTGTGCACCAGGGTACACATCTCCTCCAGTCAGCCTTCTCGGTCTTCTACTGCTCACGCACTATGAACTGTCGGTGTGGTTGAGAACCATGTGTTAAGAACATAAGAACATAAAAAATGCCTTACTGAGTTAGACCAAGGTCCATTAAGCCCAGTATCTTGTTTCCAGCAGTGGCAAATCCAGGCCACAAGTACCTGGCACGTTCCCAAAGAGTCACACAGGTTCCACAATACTTGTTGCAGGGCAAGCAGTGGATTTCCTGGGTCCTCTTTAATAATGGTTTATGGACCTTTCCTCCAGGAACTTATCCAAATCTTTTTTAAACCCAGCTAAACTAACAGCTTTTACTATATATATAAGGCGGTATATAAATAACGTTAAATAAATAAATATCCTCTGGTAACAAATTCCAGAGTTTGATTAAACATTGAGTTAAAAAATATTTTCTCTTATTAGTCTTAAATGGGTTGCATTGTAACTTCATTGTGTGTCCTCTAGTCTTTCTACTTTTTGATGGCATAAACAACCAATCTACGTTTACTCGTTCCACTCCATTTATTAATATATAGACTACCATATCTCCACTCAACTGTCTCTTTTCCAAGCTGAAGAGCTCCAACTTTTTAAGCCTCTCCTCATAGGAATATCCTTCCATTCCCTTTGCCACTTTTGTTGCTCTTCTCTGCATCTTTTCTAATTCAGCTAAATCCTTTTTAAGATATGGCAACCAGAATTGCACACAATATTCAAAGTGCGGTTGCACAATGGAATGATAAAGAGCCATTATAATATCCTTTGTTTTATTATCCATTCCTTTCCTTATGATTCTTAGCAGTCTATTTGCTTTCTTGGCTGCCGCTGCACACTGGGTGGAGAGTTTCAACATATTAAACACGATGATGCAGTATGGGGCAGACAGAGCTTAAAGATCCCAAATTACCCATGTCTACCAATAGCCAAATTAATATGAATAAAATACAGTCTCTAAAATGCTTGCATGCAAATGCTAGAAGTCTAAAATTAAGATGGGAGAGTTAGAATATATAGCACTAAATGAGAGGTTAGATATGATTGGAATATCAGAGACATGGTGGAAGGAGGACAACCAGTGGGACACTGTGATACCTGGGTACAAACTATATCATAATGATGATAGAGCTTATCAAATTGGTGGAGGGGTTGCACTCTATGTTAGAGAGGGCATTGAGTCAGAAAGGATTAAAGTTTTGCAGGAAACAAAATTTGCTGTAGAATCTCTATGGATTGAAATTCCATGTAAAAAGGGGAAGGCGATGGCAGTGGGGGTGTACTATCGACCACCTGGCCAGAATGAACAAATGGATGATGAAATGCTCAAAGAAATCAAGGAAGCTAACAAAAGTTACAGCACAGTAATAGTAATGGGTGATTTCAATTACCCCGGTATCGACTGGGTCAGTGTCACGGCAGGACATGCTAGGGAGATAAAGTTCTTAGATGACATAAATGACTGCTTCTTGGAGCAGCTGGTTCATGAACCGACCAGAGGGGAAGCCATATTAGACGTAGTCCTTAGTGGAACACCAGATCTAGTGCAAGAGATAAGGGTGTTGGGGCCACTTGGCAATAGTGATCATAGCATGATCGCCTTTGATTTAATTAGTGGAGGAGGGATAGTACGGAAATCCACAGTACTACTTTTTAACTTTCGAAAGGGAGACTATGATAAAATGAGGAAAATAGTTAAGAAAAAACTAAAAGGAGCAGTTGCAAAGGTTAAAGACTTACATCAAGCTTGGGTGTTGTTGAAAAATACTACCTTGGCAGCCCAGACCAGCTATATTCCACGCTTTAAGAAAAGTGGAAGGAAGTCTAAAAAACTGCCAGCATGGTTTAAAGGTGAGGTCAGAGAAGCTGTTGTTGCCAAAAAGGCATCTTTCAGGAAATGGAAAAAAGAGCCAAACGACGAAACCTGGAAACAGCACAAGCACTAGCAAGTCAAATGCAAGGCATTGATAAAGCAGGCAAAGGGAGAATTTGAGAAGAAGCTTGCTGCGGAAGCAAAAACGCGAAATAAAGATTTTTTCAAGTACATTCGTAGCAAAAAACCTGTGAGAGAGTCAGTTGGTCCATTAGATGATAGAGGAGTTAAAGGGGCACTAAGAGGCGACAAGGTGATAGCGGAGAGACTGAATGAATTCTTTGCTTTGGTCTTTACTGAGGAAGATGTAGGAATGTTACCCATGACTGAAGTGGTATTTAAAGGTGCGGAAGAATTGAAGGAAATATCGATACATCTGGAAGATGTATTGCAACTATTAGATAAACTGAAGAGTAGCAAATCACCTGGGCCGGATGGTATTCATCCAAGGGTGTTGAAAGAACTGAAATATGAGATTGCAGACCTGCTATCAGTAATCTGTGAACTATCATTAAAATCATCTCTAATACCTGAAGATTGGAGGATCGCTAATGTAACACCAATTTTTAAAAAGGGTTCCTGGAGTGATCCGGGAAACTACAGACCAGTGAGCCTCACGTCAGTACCGGGAAAAATGGTAGAAACCATCGTAAAGAATAAAATTACTCAGCATGTAGATAGTCATGGCCTAATGGGAGACAGCCAATATGGCTTTAGACAAGGAAGATCTTGTCTTACTAATCTGTTATGTTTTTTTGAAGGTGTGAATAAACAGGTGGACAAAGGTGAGTCGGTTGATATAGTGTATCTGGAATTTCAGAAAGCCTTTGACAAGGTCCCTCATCAGAGACTTTTGGCAAAACTAAAGAGTCATGGGAAAGGAGGCAGTGTACTACTGTGGATCAAGAACTGGTTAAAAGATAGAAAGCAGAGGGTTGGGCTAAATGGCCAATTTTCCCAATGGAGAAAGGTGAATAGTGGTGTACCCCAGGGATCTGTGCTGGGTCCGCTGCTTTTTGACATATTCATAAATGACCTGGAAAGTGGAATAACGAGTGAGGTTATCAAATTTCCAGATGACACAAAACTATTTAAAGTTGTTAAAACCCAAGAGGATTTTGGAAAATTGCAAGAGGATCTTAATAAATTGGAAGATTCGGCATCAAAATGGCAGATGAAATTTAATGTGGACAAGTGCAAAGTTATGCACCTAGGGAAGAACAACCCAAACTATGGTTACACAATGCAAGGTTCCACATTAGGAACCACCACCCAGGAAAAAGATTTAGGCGTCATTGTGGATAACATGTTAAAACCCTCGGCCCAGTGTGCAGCAGCGGCCAAGAGAGCAAATAGAATGCTAGGTATCATAAGGAAAGGAATGGAAAATAAAACAAAAGATATTATAATGCCTTTATATCGTTCCATGGTGAGACCGCACCTTGAATATTGTGTGCAATTCTGGTTGCCGTATCTTAAAAAGGATATAGCGTTATTAGAAAAGGTTCAGAGAAGAGCCCCCCAAATGGTAAAGGGGATGGAAAGATACTCCTATGAAGAAAGGCTAAAAAGGTTAGGGTTCTTAAACTGGAAAAGAGACGGCTGAGGGGAGATATGATAGAATTCTATAAATTAATGAACGGAGTGGAACGGGTAAACGTAGATCGATTGTTTACATTATCAGAATATAGAAAGACTAGGGGACATGCAATGAAGCTACAGGGTAAACTATTTAAGACTAATAAAAGAAAATATTTTTTCACTCATTGTGTAATCAAACTCTGGAATTTGTTACCGGAGGATGTAGTAAAGGCTGTTAGTGTAGCTGGGTTTAAAAAAGGTTTGGAGAAGTTCCTGGAGGAAAGGTCCATAAACCATTATTAAGAAGGGACCCAGGATATCAATGCTTGACCCAGTACAAGCATTGCGGAACCTGTGTCTTTTGGGGAAACTGCTAGGTACTGTGTTAAGGAAGCTTATCATAGCTCAGGAAGGGGCTATAGAAAAGGTGAAGTGTCTCTGAACAAGCAACCTGTCAGTGCTGGTAGAAATGAGAAAACAGAATTTTGCCATAAAAGACTACCAGTTCCAGAATGCACCAGGTTTCCAACAGCCTTTAGAGGAGCTGAAGTGAGAAAACGTGTGTTCAATCAGGAGGGCTATGAGGTAATCCCTAAGCACTCATCTCAAAGGGCAGGGCCTGATTCAGCACAGCTGCGCTGTGTTAGGGAGGAGCACTCATCTAGGCAGAATAAGAGTAGAGTTTATTCTACAGATGATCATCTTCATGATCTTCATGATCACCTTGGATATCCAGAGAATTGTCCTCAGTATCCTGAGAATCAGCTTGAGTTTGATCATCAGTTTCATCTGAAGGATCATCAGAAGCAGAAGCCAAACCGGACGGACAGAGAGGGAAAGAGAGCCTTTGGAAGAAGGAAGAGAAAAGCCTTTGAGAGGTCTAGAAGAGTCCAAAGCAGTACGTATACTGGGAGATATTCCAAGGGCCAGCATACACCATTGGACTGGGGAAAGCCAGAGGAATGGTGCTGCAGAGCTAGGAATCACCAGAGGCTACCTGTGAGGGAGACGGCTGCACGTGGAAGGGACCCTAAGACCTGTGCCAGAAGGTATGTGAAGAGAGATCCAGTATCCAGGGATCTGGATTGGAAGGCTGGACATAAGAACTGGACTACATACTGGCCATGCTATATAGAGAGGAACTCTAGCAGCAATGGAAGCTCAGGTATGAACACTGATCTATGCCCTAGCTATAACCTTGAAAGACAGCAGGGAAACAAGTATTCTCCTGAAAATGCTCCATTGAGAGATTCATCTGTGCCAATCCATGATATTGAACCCATGCTTGTTGAACAAGGGGGAATAATAGCAGATGAGGATCCTGTTTATATGGACTGCTCTCTAAACTCCATTGGTAACTTTCTGTTATAAAGTACAGCAACCATCACAAAGAAATACAAATTTGTTCTTTAATCTACTCAGAAAAGCTCCTGAAGCAGGATTTGACCCACACAGTAGAAAGCAAGCCAGCTAAGGGGTTTCAGCTGGTAACTGCTAGCAATTAAGCCTTACCTAATTGCTTGTGAGCTAGGAGAGAATCACTTCTGTATCTATGTGGGAAATAATCAGAAGTTAACCTGAAAAGAACAGTTTGTTTCTTGCTTTGTGACTTTTCATTTGTTGTTTCCTGATTTTGACTTTGTTTTTCCAAGTTAACACTGAAAGCAAGTTATCTGATTTATGTGCTACCAAGCATATCTGTGTTGGGAGAAATAACCCCATAAATAAATATCTTATTGGCTTTACCCAAGAGCACAACTAAATTATTGTCAGCAGCTGTGTCTGGTGTGAATGAACTACATTGCCCACAATACCTTGCAAATCATATAGAAATATGCACTTGCCAAGAGTGTGAAGATTCTCACCCAGGCAGCCATCTGACAGTACGTATGACCTAGATTGGCCACTGTTGGAAACAGGATACTGGGCTTGATGGACCTTGGTCTGACCCAGTATGGCATATCTTATGTTCTTATGCCTAAATCTTTTCCCTGGATGGTGGTTCCTAACGTGGAACCTTGCATCGTGTAACCATAGTTTGGGTTGTTCTTTCCTATGTTTCTAACTTTGCACTTGTGCATATTAAATTTAATCTGCCATTTGGACATCCAGTCTTCCAATTTTTCAAGTTCGTCTTGCAATTTTTCACAATCCTCTTGGGCTTTAACAACTTTGAATAATTTTGTGTCATCTGCAAATTTGATCACCTCACTCGTTATTCCTATTTCCAGGTCATTTATGAATATGTTAAAAAGCAGTGGGCCCAGCACAGATCCCTGGGGTACTCCACTATTCACCTTTCTCCATTGAGAAAATTGGCCATTTAGCCATACCCTTTGCTTTCTTTTAAGCAGTTCTTGATCCATAATACTACACTGCCTCCAATCCCATGTCTTTTTAATTTTGCCAAGAATCTCTCATGAGGGATCTTGTCAAAGGCTTTCTGAAAATCCAGATACACTATACCAAATGGCTCACTTTTGTCTACCTGTTTATTCACACCTTCAAAAAAATATAACAGATTAGTAAGATAAGTCTTTCCTTGGCTAAATCCATGTAGGCTTTCTCCCATTAAACCATGGCTATCTATATGTTCAGTAATTTTATTCTTTATAATGGTTTCTACCATTTTGCCCAGTACTGATGTCAGGCTCACCAATCTGTAGTTTCCCAGATCACCCCTGGAACCCTTTTTAAAAATTGGAGTTATATTGGCCAATCTCCACTCCTCAGGTACTACAGATAATTTTAATGATGGTTCACAGATTACTAACAGTAGGTCTGCAATTGGTTGCTGTCTGTTCATTCTGCTGTGGTGGAACTTCAGTGTTTATGAGCCCTGGACCACTCACAGCCATGCTTCATGGCACAAGCATGTCCTCCTCTATGGCTTGTTTGGCCGCCTCTTGTTCAGTGACTATTCCCTGAGGTCACAGAGAAGCCATATCTGCTATCAGGACTCTCAGGCTCCATGGCACATGGCAACTAACTATATGGATGTGTTTACTCTCTTCCTGCATCTGTCAGTTTTTCCCAACCCTCCACACAGCACAGACTGTGGCCCCATTGTCTAGGGAGGTCGCATTGGTGTTAGTACACCAGTGCATAGGAGCAGGTACTGTGCACCTTTACAGCACGTGCACTGATGCATGACTGATAAGCCTAGCAGAGCAATATCTCCCTACCATGGCCAAGTCCCCTGCATTTATCAGGTCCACTCTGCCCCCGCTGTGCTATAAAAACATGCTAACCATGTTCTGTGCCAGTTGCAGCTGTTTAGTAAACATGCCTCTCAGTGTAATTTTCAGTTCAAGAAAAATCTAGATGCAACAGGATGCCAAAATATCCCTGCCTTAGAGGAAACAGTAGGAACATTCTGGGTCTCTGCTCCCAAGAAGTGCCATTCAAAGTAAAGAGGGAAGGGGATCTTCTGTCAGGTCTCAGTAGTAGGTGCTTCTTCCATATTGGAGGTAAGTATAGAACGTGTGTGTTTGGGAGGGGCTTAAGGATACCTTCACAGGGACCTAGGAGGGCAAGGGAGGTCAGGAGGGCTTCTCCCAAAAGGAGGGGGGGGGGGGGTCTTCCTATGTAGGAGACCAACAGGAGGGGATGGGAGCCAATAGGAAAGGCTTTCTTCATCAGAAAGGGGGAAAGGCTATTACAGTTGCAAGGTGCCTGAAGATGTTGGCCAGGGATCAGAAAGAGAAATCCTAATGCTGGAGTCCAAGAAAGAATGAGTCAAGAGAGCTGTCTGGCAGTTCCAGCCCCAGAGGAGAGGGGGAGGGGAACTGTTGCCATTGAGAGTTCAAGGGAAGGACCCAGGAAGAGACAGGGATAGGACCTGAGTCACGGATGCATCCTGCTAGCCTTTGCTCGGGAGAGGTTTGGTGGTAAGTCTGGACTGAGTGCTGGAATGGGTCCCTAAAGAGACAGAGAGAGAGAGAGAAAGGGAGACTGGGAGTCACAGGAGCTGTTGTAGCACTTGCATTGAAAGAGGAGAGGTGAAAGGGGCCCTGTCAGAGTACCAAGAGCTCAGGAGAAAAGCAGATTAGGTTACTGACTGGAGAATACAGAGGATACATGCCTGAGCAGAGTCAAGTACCCCTCTACTTAGACGGAGATGCCAGAGAGTTAGTGGGAAAGTTTAAGGATTGTGAACAGATTTGATTAAAAAATGTTAGGTGATAGCAAAAATGATCTGTGGACTGTATGTCTGATTACTTTTATTGCCCTTCTAATATATATTATATTTGCCTGGGGAGTGCCCAATAAATGGGTAGTTAGCTACAGACTGCTGCGGGACTCCCGTGTTATTTTCGCCAGAACTGGCTGCTCGCCCTTGGTGAGAGATAACAGAAGGAGCTTCAAGTCATCTGTTTTGTGTGCTGGGGAAGAAAGTGCAGGAATTTGTGAGGTTTTGGCCATAGCCTCCTAGAAATCGGTGTTCTGTGTAGTCTCTGGGGTCATCCTCTGTCCCGTGGAGGACCTGATACACAACTATAACACATATAACAAACAAACAAAGCCCTCCGAAAGACTTTTTTTTACAGATTGCATATACTAAGTAAACAGAAGTCTGCATAGAGACAGATCTGTTAAGCATTTTGCAACAGATACAAATTAGGATGATTCTTTTGCGCTTCTTATCTATGGTGTGTATTGACTGAATTAATGAACTCACAGCAAATCTCCATTTGCATCTTTCTTGGTTTATGATATATACTGAACAGTCCCAGTTTTCATGACACAAGAATGCCTAACAAATTGCTGATGGAGCAAAAAGGGCTTCATTGCTACACTTATGTTAATGTGAGCTATAGAATGTGCCCTAGGATCATGTCTACGAATTATAAGGAAATAATATGCTGATTTAGAGTGTTACTGCATTTCCAGTCTGCAAAAATAGCCTTTTCTAGATGGGAATCAAAAGCTCTGAGAATTAAAATGTATATGCATTTATCATGATGGGAGAAAGATTGAGTTTATGAACTCTTTCAACTTCTTGAGAGTCTTTCTTTCAAACATCAATGTTTTATATTATCTTTAAATCTTTAAGGTGCACTGAGCAATAGGATCTAGATCATAGTGAGAGGCATATGATTAATTATCATGTTCTTCATCACTGAAGCGTCAGAGTTTTATTCCTTGATTTTAAAGTATAAATGCAAAAATGGGATGAGCAATTCTTTATGCTTTTCAAATAATTTTTTTTTCATTGTAGTGCAGTTCTAATAATCTATCAGTCATGTCTTGCACCCTTAATTTCATAGCGAATTGAATAACAGGCAGAATGGAGAATTAGTGCCTGGGAATTTAATTTCAGAGCATTGCCATTTTAGTTCAGACTAAAATAAAAACTAAAATGAATGGAAGTAGTTGAAACACAACTCAGGTGAAAACTACCACTATAAACTTGAAACCAAGAACAATTTTGGTTTTCAGTTGAATTTGGATAGTGAAGACCACTTAGAGAAACTATCCATCAGCACAGAACAGTGAAATATGTAAAACAATTCTCCAACTCAGAAAAGCACTTGGTTCCTGAGTTTCTCTTTAATGTATCTAATATTTTCATAGATAACATAGCATGTAGGTCCAATCTGTATATAAGGAGCAGTTTTCCTTGGAACTTAGAAATGTGTAGCCAAATTGTAGTCTCGCTTAATACATTTTAATATTTCTGACATTTTTAAGAGCTCTTAGCTATCCGGTTTGCTGGTAGCACATAAGTAAGAAACAAGATTGGATCTTATTAAAAAAGAGCTTTTTCAAATTCAGGTCAATAATATTCAGTAGCAGTGGTGATTGTATTTTTTTATATGCTGATCATGACACGGCACGTTATCCATTAATTCTCATCCGCTGGAGCTTTTGTTGTAGCTAGAAAGGAGAGGCATAGGTGACCACATGCTGTATTCTCTCTAAGCGGTGCTGGAGTCTTTTGGAGGTGGTGCTTCATTAACAGGTTTTCAGTTGCGAGGAACAGGCAAGTTCCTTGGGAATCCTTCATATCCTGCCTTCTCCTCATGATGAATACATGATCCTGAAGCGCTGCCACCCCCCATCAGCAGGAATGCGGACAGAGAACTCCCATACAGCTTCGAGGGAACATTGACTATATTTGTCCTCAGATAGGATAAAGTAGTGTGGTTGCCATCTTAGTCCACTTTAATAATTGATAACAAAAGAAAAAAAAGGAATATAAGGTGATAACCTTTTTATTGGACTAACATTATACATTTTTGGACTAGCTTTCGAAGTTTCAAACGTCTTCCTCAGATCAGGACAGCATGAACAAAAGATGACAAATACCAGAATATATCAGTGAATCATAATGGCATTAATGTACATAAAGGCGTAATGAACATAAGATGTGTCATACTGGGTCAGATCAAGGGTCCATCAAGCCCAGTATCCTGTTTCCAACAGTGGCCAATCCAGGTCACAGCTACCTATCAGGTTCCCAAAAGGTACACAGATTCTATGTTGCTTATCCCAGAATAAGCAGTGGATTTCCCCAGTTCCCTTTAATAATGTTTTATGGACTTTTCCTCCAGGAACTTGTCTAAACCTCTGTTAGACCCAACTACACTAACAGCTTTTACTACATCTTTTGGCAACGAATTCCAGTTTGATTATGCATTCAGTGAAAAAATATTTTCTCTGATTAGTCTTAAATGTACAACATTGTAGCTTGATTATGTGACCTCTAGAGTTTCTAATTTTTGAAGAAGTAAACAATTATTTTTTATTTAACAGGTTTTATATACTGCTTTATCATTTCAATCAGAGTGGTTTATATTGAAACTTAAATTGGGTACATTAATAACTTGGATTTTTCTGAGGCAATGGAGGGTTAAGTGACTTGCCCAAGGCCACAAGGAGTGCTAGTAGGAATCTAACCCTAGTCTCTGGGTTTCTAAGCCAGTGTTCTTAACCATTAGGCTGCTATCTATGTTTACATTTTCTACTGCACTAATTTTAAATACCTGAAGGGGGAAGTGGGAGAGATGGATGGGTGATTGGAAGGTGACAAAGTAATAAAAATTAATGGTTGATAAATGCCATAGGAAGTCCACATCTTTGTTGACTCCTTTTTTTATCATTCCCAAAATATCTTATTTTAACAAGGTGACACCTTAGTGGGCGGGGTCTGCCCAACCATTAGGCAGAGTAGGTGGTCACCTAAGGCCACGGCTTCTGGTTGGGCAGGGTGGCAAAGAGCAGGGCATTTAAAGCTAAACAATAGATTATGACAGCCGGGGGGAGGAGTGTAAATTGTTTATGGTTTGCCTAGGGCGGCAATACCTTGAACCACCCCTGGGGCCAGCCCCATCTGCAGGGGAGTACTTTTCAGAACCCCAGAAACCCCCTGACCCTTCCACTTCTAAAAACTGGGAGGCAGGCGCAATGCCCATTTGCTCCTGCCTTTGCCACCCTATTTTCCAAAATGATGGCGACCAAGTCTTACCAATGCATCAGGATGTGCCACTAAGGGTCAGTCTACCAAATGAGGCATTGCTTCCACCTCCCAGTTTTAAAAGTGAGTGGGTGACGTTTGAGGGGTCTTCTCCACCACTGCCTCTCTGGTCAAGGGCCCTCCCTCACCTGAGGTGTCCTGACCTGACCCGGGGTGTTTAGGTTAGCATTGCTCTGGACCAGATCGTCCTGGGGGAGGGGAGTCTAGGAAGTCCAGGGGGGGGTCAGGAATATCAGGGGAGAATCAGGAGAGTCCGAAGCCTACTGTGCTACCAAGGCATTTTTGCAGGGTGGTTTGTTTTAATGGCTGCCTTTCTTACAGTGTATAAGCTGTTTCCTGCTTACACAGTGACAGGAAGGGAGATAGTTTACTCCTGGTGCAACACTTGGCTGCATATTAACACAGTGTTTTTTTCTGACAGTGCATGCTTTTTAACATTGCAGTACTTTACATGCCATTAATTTACCACACTATAAATGTGGTCTTTGCACAGAGTGTGAATAAACTAATGATATAAAGTACACTCCACCAGCTCACCAATTGAAATGAGTTGCTGCTGACCACAGTCAAAGAAAATATTTGTTTAGTATGTGCATTAGAACCCTATGTGCTGAAGCAACATTTTAGTACATCACTTACTGCATCAAAGCCAGTGTTGAAATGCGTCTTCATTCTGTGAAGATCCCTGACAAAGACTTGAGTGACTGGGAGATAGGCTCCCTGTTTTGGACTATTAAAGCTGAATCACAGAGAGTTGCAAAGACAAGAGGCAAATTCAGGAGGTGGTGTTTTTTTTTTTCATGGCAACCCAGCTGCCTCTGGGATTTCTTGGCAATGTATTACTGGAAGTAGACTGCCAGGCCTCTTCTTCTAAGGTAATGGAGAGTAAAATGACTTCCCAAGGGGTGTCAATGGGAATCAAACCCTTTATTTTCTGGGTATGAGACAGTTGCTCAAACCACTTGGCAACTCATCCGCTGTACTGTGTGTTCATTCTTTCCAACCTCATAGAAGTTAGAAAGAATTATATAAAAGGCATCAAGAATGTCTGTCCATCTGTCTATCCATCTGGGGGCAAAAGAACCATCTGAAAATTGAATGGAATGGTCTTAAACTTTGCATGTGGGAAAAACAGGTAGAAAGACATCATGTTTGAAAATAGGCCAATGGAGTGGATTTCCAGAGAAATAAGCTCCCAAAATGTAGCCCAATGTATTTCTATAGGAGAAGGAGTTCTAGCTTCTAATCTATAGCATAGAAATGTACATACAGTGAAACATAGCAGTTAGGGACTTGCTCCTTTCAACTCCTTTTTCCTGCTCTCTACTCCCCCAACCCTTCCAAAATGACCCTGGAGGCTTCTGGTAAGTGCTGCAGTGCTGTTTTAAAGACATTGTCACTGCTGAAAAATTTGGTTAAATTAGACTAGTTTGGTATTAAATATTGCAAAAACAGTTTGGGTATGGGAGCTGTGGAGATGGCTGATTTGGATTTTTTACTCAAAATTGATAATCTACAGATTCCTTGGGTACAAGCAATTCACTCCTTGGGAGTGAGGATTGAAAAAGAGGACAGAGGACATAGCCAGATTACCAAAGTAATTAGATTGATTTTTTATAAATTGAGGCTGGTTTGCCAACTGAAACCGGTTTTAGGGGGGGGGGGTGGAAAAGCTTTGCATAGTTGCTCAATCATTTTAGATTACTGCAATTTATTGTACTTGGCGTTAGCAGGAAATTGGTTGAAAAAGTTGCAGATGGCACAAAATGCAATAACAAGTTTTTGGTTAGGAGGCAGGAAATTTGAGAGTGCCCGTCCATTGTTAAGGAAGTTACATTGGTTACCCATTCTATTTTCACGTTGACAGTTGTATTATGTAAGGTGAGAAATTCTAGACCTCTGTATTGAGAAGTAGGTTACATAATCAGATACCCAAGAGCACTGCGATCATCACATGGTGACTCTTTGGAGGTTCCAGGAACTTCAGTCATTTGAAAGATGGTTTGGTGGAAAAAAGTCTTTAGTATAGTTGGTTCAGAGTGCTGGAATAGTTTACCCATATTCCTGCGTGATGAGAGAAATCTGTAAACTTTTAGGAAAGGTACTAAGATATTTTTATTACCCATGGATGAATCTTTGTATCTTTAAATTCTTTTTTCTATGAAGTTAATTTTTGTAACACTGTATTCTCTTATATCTTTAGAGTTGTCTCCTGCATTTGGTTGGTGGTCTGATTGGGGGATGTTTATTGATACCTTTGTTGTCTAGTTCTGAAAGATCAATCCTCAAGAGGGTTTTGATTAGGATGGGGTTAGAGTGAGGTGATTGCATTGTAGGATTTGATTGATGGGGATGGGTTTGGGTCTTGGGGAGGAAGGGGGCACCGAAGCGGAATGGCAGTTTTAATAGATGGTCAGCAGCTGCACTACTTATTTGCTACCTCTTGAGGTGGCATTATGTACAGCCATGCATTTTGGCAGTCATGACAATACTCAGGAGTTGGACTTAAAAAGTTCCCTTTAGTTCAGGGGCTGTCAACCTAATCCCCAAGACATATCTAGCCAGTCAGGTTTTCAGGATAACCACAATGAATATGCATGACAGAGATCTGCATACAATGCGCCCCCCTCAATCTCCATGCTCATCTCCCAACCCCCCAACAACAGATCCAAGAGGTTGCATTCCACCAATATATTTATTACGCCAAAGGTTTCCACAAAATGGGCACAATCAACCAACAAACGGGCATTTGTGTCCTACACACCCAGATCATGGAACAACCTCCCACATAATATCAGAGCAATCAAGGACGTCACTCAATTTAGAAAGGCCCTCAAGCACCATTTGTTCATTACGCACTTTTCACAACACAACAATTCCCCTCACGCCTCATACCCTCATACATACCATCCCTCAACCTGATAGCTTAACAGCATACACAAGTTTGATAAGAGGAAGTGGTCCATAAATGGAATACGGTCCACACTGGATCTCACTCCCTGTTCCACCCTTGTAACATTATTGACACAGCAGTATGTAAATTGTACATAGTTTTCCCTGTTTTTTTCCAAGTTGTCTTCCCTGTTTGATGTAAACTTGGGAGTGCCCTGTGGTCCTCGAGTTGTTCTGTTAACTGTAAACCGCACTGATGATAAAGAGCGCGGTATAAAAGAAATGTTAACTAAATAAATAAATAAATGGAGGTAGTGCATGCAAATCTCTCTCATGCATAGTCATTGTGGCTATCCTGAAAACCTGACTGGCCAGGTGTGTCCCGAGGACTGGGTTGTGAACCCTTGTTTTAGCTTATCCTCCATGCAGAAGCTAAGTGGTGAAACATGCTCTATGGTGAGGATGAGGAAAATACGTTTCATTGAGTTTAATTAATTTATTTGATAGACCACTTTTCAAACTGTAGGGATTATAAGGTTTAGGGATATGTTCCTGGTTCATAATCACTCAATGGCCTTTATCCTGTTTTGCTCTAATAAAAATAAGTCAACCAAACTACTATATTGTGGACAAGACAAGGAAAAAACCCAGGCCAGCATAAGGATATCACAGGCCTTAGCAATGCATATGTCCGAACTGAAGGGTCCAGACATAGACATGCAGAGGCTTTGTGCAGAGAGCACGTACACAGGAAACCATGCAAAAAAGCATAAGCTGAGCCGTTAGTCCTGAAGACAGTAGACGGTTTTTGACAGTTGGTGAGTATAAGCAAGACAGAGGCCTGGAGGAATGTTGAAACAGGAACAGAGGGGACAGAAAGGTCAATGACAGGAAACAGAAGGAGGGAGGAGAGGGAGCCTCACAGAGGGATGGATTTGGAGACTGCATATACGGAAGTAATACACGGAAGCAAAAAATGTATATATGTAACATGACTATTATACTCGGGGGAGGAGGAATTCTGGAGGTGTCTGGTGTCTGATGACTGACAGAAATTCTCCTCTCCCTTGCCTGTATTTGTCCATCAGTTATCTAATAAACAGAGATTCTGATTGCACCTGTACTGACTTTTGGATCTGGACTATACAGGAAATTAGTGATAATTAGTAATCGGTCTCTTGTGAGTAACAGGGCCTCACAATTTGTGCCGAACACCCGGGATTGGGTACGGGTGGGTCTTTATGACCAAGATACAAATTTAAAGATTTGGATTCCCCTCAAGAAAGAAGAGGGAGGTACGTTCCCGGTGCGTAGTAGAGACCGGAGGAGAAGAAGTGAGTGACAGATTCCCTAGGATGACGGCGGCTGTGATGACGGCGTCGTGAGTATAAGTATTTTTAACCAAGCTTGGTAAGTATTGTTTAATTTTTGTTTTTGTTATATGAATAAAGTGTAAGAATAATTTGCTGTTATAAACTGGGACTGAATGATAAGTGATTGAGACAGTACGTGTCATCTGACACGAAGCGTGTGTGTGTTCTTGCTCACGGTTCCATACCTCCGCGAGGAGATTGGCTGGGCTTGAACGAAGCGAATTCTTGTTTGAAAGGTGTCCTGGACATTTCGTGCACTTCCTTCCTCTGTAAATAAAGAGGGTGGATATTGAGATCCTTAAATAAAAGGTTGCACATAGGAATCATGTCTCTGTTTAGGAGAAAGAAAGATGGCAATCAGGACATAATGGTAAATCAAGTTTCCCCAGTGACTCCGGTCGAACGGATGATGAGAGATAATCCCTTATTAGGAAAGGAACTATTGAAAGTTTGCCTTAAATGGGCAAAATGGAGTGCTGCTCCTGGAACTCCTCTTGGCTGGCCACCGGAGGGGTCCTTTGATGGTCGTTGTTTAGTAAAAATTAGGGATTATGTTTTATTTCATAAGACTGGGGCTAGTCAGCTGAAACACTTAAGGTACATTTCCATGTGGATGAAACAGGTAGATCCAAACACCCTCAGTAGTGATGATCCACCCTCCTATTGGACGACAGAGAGTCATACAATGGCAGCGATAGGTTATGCAGACCCTTTCATAGATCTAGACACCAAGGAGACAGAATTAGAGGACAGACCTAAAGATAAAATTAAAGATAAAAGACCAGCAGAAACACACAAGGAAAGAGTTAGATACTGGGATGAGATAAAAACACCATCTCTTATTGAGACTCCCCCATGTAATCCAATATAACCCCATCGAGAATTGGAAGACATAATGTGAAATAATAACTCCCAACCACGTAGAAGATCCTGGTCTGCATCTCCCCGCCGGGAACAGCATACGGGATGGGTCCAGGTAGCAGGTAAATTACATTTGACCCCTGATCCAATCCCCGAGCCCCCGGTGTGTGACCAGTCGTTGCTAGGGGCCACAGGGGGTGATCAAACCCAAGTACAGTCCACTCCCTCTGTCCTTGACTCCATTAATTGCGATAAGTTTTCTGTGATATCAGCAGACAAATTCCCTGGTAGTATTGATTTACCAGAAGGTCAATGGGAGCGTGATTATTTTTCTAAACAACCATGTGAAAGTAGGCAGAATGTTAGGAACCGGACGACCAGAGCCCATGAATATCACTTACTGCCCGTATAGAGTTCTAAAGAACCAGTTCAACCTAAGAAAACCCCTGTAGATTTTGTTTTTAATGAAGAAGGAGGTGAAGGTTTCTATGTATATCATTGGAGTTCAAACTTACATGGGTGGACTACAGCCTGTGCCCCGCAAATGAGAATTTGGCCAGAACAAGGATCACTGAATACTACAGATTTAAACTTAGCTCATAGATGTATTCGTGGAGGGGAGGGAGATCCACAATGGGACTATAAGTATATGGAAGCAGGTTTGAGGGTATGGGAAAAGTATGAGGGACAAGATCCCAATAACCCCAAAACACCTAAACATTTGATATTTCCCATGCGGCATACTCCCCACGGGCAAGAAATATATATTCCTTGGAGTTTTACCGATATGACTAATCTGGCCGAGCAACTCCCTCCCCTGAATCAGGGAGCGGGAGCGTGGATACAAAAATTTGAACGATTAACAGCAGGTTATACTTTAGCAATTGGAGATATAAAAGCCCTACTGGCCCGAATTTTGGGTAATAATGCGGCTAATCAAGTTTTTCAAAATGCCCATATCAGAGGGGTTATGGTACATGAGCCCCACTATGATGGAGCACTTTTTAATCTTTATCGTAATATGGTATGGGACTCCTTGAGGGACATTTATCCCACCCAACGAAGTATGGGACCCCTTACTTCAATGCAATTTAAGGTTGGGGAAGATATTAGCGCTTATTTGGCTAAATTTCAAGATTTATGGGAGGCCCAGATGGGCGTACCCCACAATGACCCTAATATGGCTCTCATGTTTTTTCAGTCTCTCTGCAATACCTTACTTTTGCCTATCCAGTTAAAGCTAAAAAACATAGTAGCGTTAGAATCAGAACCATGGCAGAAACAACAGGCACATATTTTTCATTTTGTCAGACAAGCTGAGGAAGAATTGAATAAACCAGAGAGGGACAGAAATGCTGCCCAAACTCGTTTGTTTAATTTGCAATTGAAAGAAATAGAACAGGAGAAGAAGAAGGGAGGGCGGGTCAGCAGATCTGCTACCGACGAAAAGTTAATTAAAGCCCTTCGGCAGCAGGTTAAAGAAGCAAGGCAGCAAGCTAAAGAAACACGGAAACAATTTGAGGAATGTATGGAATGTTTGGAAGATTCTTCAAGTGATAGCAGTGCAGAAAGTGACTCTGAAGATGTATGTAGACAATTGATGCGAGTTTTGAATGTTCAAAAGCGTGGTCAGCTCACGGGTCAGGAACCACGATCCTTCCCCAGACAAGAGCAGGACAGGGAGAGAGATTTCACTTGTTGGCGGTGTGGTGAGAGGGGTCACCTGCAACGGGTCTGCCGTGCCCCACTACCGGGAGGGCGGCGACGATATGACCAATGTCCCCCACCACCTGCAAGCCCCCACCAATACCCTATCTGGCAGCCCCCAAATAGGACGGGCTATGGCAATAGGGAAAATAGACAATGACTAGGTATATATAATATGCAGGTGATACTGGGAACAGAGGAGCCCCATATTGAATTAACTTTGAATGACCAAGTAATGAAATTCCTAATTGATACTGGAGCCACACTTTCTGTTCTGAACACCATGCCCATAGGTGGAACCATTGGCAGAGACAGTGTAATGACCACTGGGTTCGATGGTAAGCCAGTAAAACCCCCCGTGACTAATCCAATTTGGGTGGAAGGGCCACAATTTGCCATCTTCCATAGTTTTTTGTATGCCTCTCACTGTCCTATAAATTTGATGGGACGAGATCTAATTGTAAAAGCCCAAGTCACCTTAGTGGCAGGAGCATTTCAATCCGCAGGGATAAGTGAAACTGGCACTTACCTCCTTAGCCCTTATGGCCGGGTATGAGGTACACCGGTTCACATACGATTAAAACAAGGGAAAGAGGGTCCAAAATTGCCCCAATACCCCTTGCAGCAGGCAGCTATAGAGGATGCACGAGAGGAAATTAATCAACTCAAACTACATGGTATTATAGAACACAGTACTTCAGCATATAATACCCCTCTTTTTCCAGTTAGTAAACCTAATGGTAAATGGCGAATTGTGCATGATCTTCGTGTGCTGAATCAAGTTGTAGAAACTCAGTTTCCTGCAGTTGCAAACCCAGCCACCACATTGAATACAGTACAACTGTACAAATATTTTACAGTATTAGATTTGAAAAATGCCTTTTTTAGTGTAGAAATTGATGTTGATTCTAGACCCTTACTGGCTTTTCTTTTTGATCAAGTACATTACCAATGGACACGAC
Source organism: Ichthyophis bannanicus (assembly GCA_033557465.1). Lineage (NCBI taxonomy): Eukaryota > Metazoa > Chordata > Amphibia > Gymnophiona > Ichthyophiidae > Ichthyophis > Ichthyophis bannanicus. Next base: position 1,420,533,521 of record CM066032.1, read on the forward strand.
TACCTCAGGGGTATGTCGATAGTCCTAGTATATTTTCCCAGATTCTCTCACAAGATTTACAGGATTTCAATTCACATTTCCCTGGAGAAATGTGTTTGCTACAATATGTAGATGACATTTTACTGTCTGGGTCAGACTATGCACAAATGCAGAAGTACACACAGAAGTTAATACAGGAACTGTATGAGAAAGGGTACAAACTTAATGCAGAGAAAGCACAACTCGTGCAGACAACATTTACCTTTTTGGGGTTCCAGTTAAGCCAAGGATCTATTCAGGTGGGAGATAAGACAGTACAACATGGCTTTTGTTTTTCATTTGTGTCCCTGCCCCTAAGTCACCCCCCACCACTACCACCTCCTCCCTGAATCGTTCCCTTAGGTCCCTCCCTCTTCCCAATACCTGGAAATCAACTGTCCTTGATGGTCAGTTAGCTATGTTTTTAAATAACCAAAGTCCTTCTGCCCTTTCCCGTCATCCTAGAGCTACAGCATCTGCCTCCAATTTATGGCAATCATCTGTTCTGGATATTTTACGCTTAACTAATGTTTCTGATTGTTTAATATGCACCCCCATCCCTAAAGCGGTAAAATATGCTCCCGTAGCAGTTTATCCTTTGTCCCTCTCTGAATTAATGGGAAAGGTCTCTTGTTGGGACAACAAAAACTTTACTGCTCCATGTTTTGAATCCATAGACTGTACTGACACATGGGAGTCTGTGAATGCCTCCAGTGAACCTTTCTTTGTTTATGTTCCTTTAGAGATGCGATTTACTTATTGTCTTGTGACTAATGCATCTCTTTCATTTTCCTCTCGCTGCAATATTACTTATAATGTCCAAAATGCTTCTTGGCATATAGCTGCAGGAACTTTTATTCCTCGCCATGGTAATTCTATGTATTGATCACAATTTACTGCTAACCCCTCCACCCTGTCCCCGGCGGATAATATCACCCTAATGCCTTTGCTAGTGGATTCCAATTATTGGCAGGATGCCCTACTTGTGGGTCCCTATTTACCTTCTGGTCATTATGATTACTGGCTTGGAGGTAAAGTCCCTTTTAGTTCCTGCTATACTCCCCAGTCTCAGCGCTCTACCTACAGTCATGGGAAGTTACAATCTAACCTTTATTGGGGTAATATTAATACATTTCCAAGAAAATGGCGTTCCTCTACACAAATTTCTGCTTTAACAGGTCACTATTTTCTTTGTGGGGAAGCCTTATTACAGAAAATTAATATTTCTCACTTGCCCTGTACCCTTGTCCGTGTATCTCTCTATTCTGCCCTTATTCCTTTAAATGTTTCACACAAAACTCATTCATTCCTCCAGCGAGTTAAATGCTCTCTAGTAGGAGCAGGTCCATGGGATGCAAAAGTTTCTGAAGATGAGGCCATACAGGCATCTTTTGAATATATTAATTCTACTTACCCCTTGACCAAAACACGATTAGATGCTTTATCCTGGACAGCATGGATTCCTTTTGCTACCCCTGCCCTCACTGCTGAATTAGGAATGGCTATACGCCGGTTACAATGTTTGCTTCATGTACAAATGAAAGCTGTTACTGATTCTATAACTAAGCTATCAGAGTCCCTAGAGCAGAATACCCAAATGACTCTACAAAATAGACAAGCGCTAGATTTGCTCCTTGCTTCTGAAGGAGGCCTTTGTTCTTTTATTATTGCCATTATTTGTTGTACAGTCATAGCAAATCATTCAGTGTTTGTGCTTAATGCTATGGATAAAATACACCACCTGTCAGATTTACACATTGATGACTTTAAGGGAGGACTGAATGTAGGTAATTGGTTCTCATCCCTTACCTCCTGGTTTCACTCGCTAGGTGCTGGCCTAAAAGGCCTTTTAATTTCTGCTGGCATCTTTTTAATTTTTGCCTTGTCCTTTTGTTGTATTGTTTCTCTTGTCATCTCCTGTTGTAAGAAACAGTGTACCAAAGTGTCCACCTCACTTCTGCCTGTTCAAACATGCCATACACATGTGAACTATTCCTATGCTGCGGTCCCCACTTCTGAATTCTCTGACTTGGTCTTATCTCCTCCACAATAAAAAAAAAAAAAAAAAAGGGAGAATTGTAGGGATTATAAGGTTTAGGGATATGTTCCTGGTTCATAATCACTCAATGGCCTTTATTCTGTTCTGCTCTAATAAAAATATGTCAACCAAACTACTATATTGTGGACAAGACAAGGAAAAAACCCAGGCCAGCATAAGGATATCACAGGCCTTAGCAATGCATATATCCGAACTGAAGGGTCCAGACATAGACATGCAGAGGCTTTGTGCAGAGAGCACGTACACAGGAAACCATGCAAAAAAGTATAAGCTGAGCCGTTAGTCCTGAAGACAGTAGACGGTTTTTGACAGTTGGTGAGTATAAGCAAGACAGAGGCCTGGAGGAATGTTGAAACAGGAACAGAGGGGACAGAAAGGTCAATGACAGGAAACAGAAGGAGAGAGGAGAGGGGGCCTCACAGAGGGATGGATTTGGAGATTGCATATACGGAAGTAATACACGGAAGCAAAAAATGTATATATGTAACATGACTATTATACTCGGGGGAGGAGGAATTCTGGAGGTGTCTGGTGTCTGATGACTGACAGAAATTCTCCTCTCCCTTGCCTGTATTTGTCCATCAGTTATCTAATAAACAGAGATTCTGATTGCACCTGTACTGACTTTTGGATCTGGACTATACAGGAAATTAGTGATAATTAGTAAACGGTCTCTTGTGAGTAACAGGGCCTCACAATTAATACAATATAGTAACACTGCCAAGTTAACCAGTTCCAGGAGGGAGATTTTAGTCCTGTCTTGGATTTCTGACAATCCCATTTTAATGTATTATGGACCTGCAGCACTAATTTCAGTATGTAGAACAAGGGACTACAAATAGCAGATTGCTTTTGGATATAAGTTCAAAGTCAGGTCTGGCCAAAAATTCTCCCTCCTAGAACTGGGCAACTTGGTAGACCTGACAAAGTAGTCTTGAAAGAGAAAAAAGGTCAGAGGTTATGGAAAAGAAGAGACAAGTGGGAGATAAGGAGAGTACAATTTTGTGAAGAATCAGAAAGAGGTAAGCAAAGTATTAGTCAAAAGGAAAATAGGTCATATTCTTGTATTGGTAGATGACAGAAAACCCATGGGGATGCCTGTTGCTGTAGCTCCCATTCAGCAGATGTCAAAAGTGGCAGATCTATTTAACCTCAAATGCCAGTTCATTTCAGGTGGCCTTCTGTTGTGCCTCATAAGCCTGCTCAATGAAACCTGTTTTCAGGACCAGTTTAAAGTAAGACTAAGTAAAATGAATTGTGTTCCAATGGTAAAGTGCAAGATAACTAAGGAACAGATGATGGATGATCTTCAACTGATTTTTCAATGGTGGTGGAACAGCCAGGAGGGAGGACCTTGAGAAAAGGGTTGGAGAGAAAGGACTAGGTTTACCCAATTCATTTTAATTAAAGCTCCAATGCTGCAGCAGCAAAGTTTATTTAATTTCTGGATAGTTTTGTAGCCAAAAACAATATTGAAATATATTCCTATGATAAGTTAAAAAAAAAAATCAAATTTTGAGCTATAATTCTAGTGAAGCACATTGTAAAAGTACACCCATGAGTGCACTAGGCAATCTATGAACTCTCCTTTTTACCTTTTTTTTTACAATTTTCATGAATAGTGTTTGAAATAATCTAGGGATTTTCTTTTTGATTTACATTAAGAAATAGGTATGTCATATTGCCTTTCTTATGTATAATTTCATTGTTCCTATAGGGAAACTTTTAAAGGTCAGATGGGACAATGTCTTACAATCTAGAAATCATACTAACATTAATGGCCCCATTTTCACAGATAAATGTCAGTGCTTTCTTAATGTCCACAGACTAGATAGGGCCTTGGTTTTATGTCTCATCTGAAAGATTTTACTCACAGCTGTATTGTGTTGTCTTGCACCATGCCAGGTCATTGGATATTTATCGTCTCGAAGAGATGAAATGATCCATATTTACACTAATCCATTTTCATAGATTATTCTGGAATCTTTGACTTCATTATGCATGACTAGCAACCTGTAACTTCGAGAATAATGTTGAAAATGTCAACCGCCGACATAGTGCAGTAGGCAAAATTGGTCAGATGTGACTTAGCTAGCTAGAAGAATCTGTTTTCTTCTTCCAAACACATTTTCAAGAAAACTATCTTTGAAAACAGTAAGAAAGGAATTACATTATTTCTTTCCTCTTAAAATTACCACTAGATGATCTCTACATATTAGTCCCTATAGAAATGCTGGTGTGCAGAATGTATACTCTGCAAGCACATTGACTACATACTGCATGCATAGGAATCTAAGCTGAGGTCTAGCTGCAAGATAGGCGTTTGTGAAATAGCAGAGGACACATTATCCTCCCCTCATTTCCACAGGGAAGATTTAATTAGATTTAAAACAAGTATATTTAGTGAGAATAATAGGGAAAAACACTAGAAAATAACGAAAATATTAATAATTAAATGATTTTAGTAAAACCTTATAATGAACGAATTAAAGCAATTATGAATCAATGAATCGTCTGAAGCACCCATGTCAAAACATTCATTATCTTCATACTTTCATTAGGAATGGTAATATGCATAATTCCAAGGGAAATAGTATGCTTATTTTACATTTTTGGCATTTTTCATATTCACATTTGCCTAATGTATAACATTAATAACTGGTCATACGCTGAGAAATCATTAACATTTGCTAAAGAGTTAGTTAGGATTAGAAATTTAATTTTTGTGACCTTTCTGCCTCAATATATGTGAAAGGGGGAAGAGGACATGGAAATGAGGAAATAGGGATTCCTGTAAATGAGAGGGTGAGAGACAGGGATGGGAGGGTTAAAAATCTCCACTCAAGTCAGCATCCAAGTTGCAGTCAACTTTATGACAATAGTTTCTCAGTCAAGGAAATAATAGCTCCTTCTTAGCAATGACATAACATAGCAATATAGTATATGACGGCAAATAAAGACCAGTATGGTCCATCTAGTCTGCCCAGTAAGGTTGCTAGACTGGTTGTAATTGCCGCTCCGTGCAGTCACCCCCCTCTAGGCCTATGTTTAGGGTTGTACCTGCTGCTCCATGCAGGTCAGCCCCTCTCTATTTATTGAAGTATAAAAGATGTTTAAGTTTGCTTTGATTTTATTCTCCTGCTATAAAGGAATCCACTGTGCCTGTCCCATACCATTTTGAATCACATCACTGTGTTTGCCTCTACCACTTCCATCGGGAAGGCATTGCAAGCATCCACCACCTTTTCAGTGAAAAAAGTATTTCCTGATGTTGCTTTTAAGTTTACCACCTTGCAGCTTCTTGAAAAAAGGTTTGTTTGTTCATTAATACCCTTTAAGTATTTAAAGGTCTGTATCTTATCTCCCCTATCCCTCCTCTCCTCTAAGGTATACATATTTAAGTCTTCGAGTCTCTTCTCATATGCTTTCTGACACAGGTTAGAAATCATTTTGGTCATCTTCCTCTGAACTGTCTCAAGTCTTTTTATATCCTTTGTGAGATATGGTCTCCAAAACTGAACACAATACTCTAAGTGAGGCCTCACCAATGACTTGTACAGGGGCATTAATACCTCCTCCTTTCTGCTGGTTATTCCTCTCTGTATGCAGCCCAGCATCCTTCTGGCTTTGGCTACTGCCATGTCGCATTGTTTCGCCACCTTGAGATCCTCAGACACTAGCATTCTGAGGTCCCTCTCCTGGTCCATGCACACCAATCTCACACCCTCTATTGCATACAATTCCTTTGGATTTCTGCATCCCAGGTACATGACTCTGCACTTCTTTGCATTAAATCTTAATTGCCAAGCATTAAACCATTTTTCCAGTGTTTGTAGATATTTTCTCATGTTGTCCATTCCCTCAGAAGTGTCCATTCTGTTGCAAATTTTCGTGTCATCTGCACAAAGGCAGAGTTTTCCATTCATTCCTTCTGCAATATCACTCACAAATACATTAAACAGTATCGGTCCTAGGACCAATCCCTGAGGCACGCTACTATGCACCTTCCTTTCTTCTGAGTGAGTTCTGTTTACCACCACCTTCTGTCATCTGTCAGTCAACCAATTTCTGTTGCCTTGGATTATGCAGTCCATTGGTTTCCAGAAAGTCCACTATTCTTTCTTTCAAGAGTGCCTCCGTTACTTTTCCCTCCGCAGATGTAAGGCTTACTGACCTATAGTTTATCACATCTTCCCTATTACCACTTTTTGTAAAGAGGTACCACATCAGCCCTTCTCCAGTCCTGCGGAAGCTTCCATTCAGCAGGTGAACGATACTGTTCTTTTTTAAAATCAGACCTGTAGGCCAAGGAGTTCATTTTAAAAGGCTTAGTCATGATTTAGGACTTCTGAAGATGTGCACATTCATGTCAAAATCACACATCTCAGAAGCCATTCCACAAAGGACGTTTACAGACATCTCAAGTGCAGGGTTGGCAAGGGGGTGTGGTGGGGACATGTCTGGGGAGGTGCAATGAACGTAAACATCTTCGTTCGATTTCAGGAACAATGGGGATGTTGTGAGGCATGAATGTAGACATCAGAAAAGTTCTTATTTTGGCCTTAAAACATCCAGAGAGTGTAGAGAAGATGGTGAGTTAAGTGACTAGTCTAAGATCACATAGACCCACATAGGGATTGGAACTCTGGCCACCCTGTGCCCAACCCACTATATTAACTGTTATGCTATTAGAGGTCTATGTTCTGACATGCTATTCTGGGGATGTCTACGAGTATGTACCCATCCTTATAGACATGCATATCGGACATGTCCACGTTTCTGAAATTGTGCCTGAACTTGCAGGTGCCTGCTTTTTTTTTCAGATGTTCTGGCTTTGATGTTCCAGATTGTACTTGGACTTCCCATTGTAAAATGTGCGTTCAACTTTAAAAGGAAGTAGATTCATCTTCTTTGCTGATTTTAACTTCTTGCTATGTGGACAGCAAAATAAGTAGTTCTGATAACAGACTGCATGCAGTATATCAGGCATTAAAAAATACATATACATTTTAATTTTGTGATGCATCATCCACATTTATTGGGTTGAATGCAATGAATAGATGTTTTTCTGTTCTTCAAGTGGAGAATTTTCAAAGCCATTCAACAGGCAAAAGAGAACTCTACCTGTGCAAATGAGCTTTTAGAGAACTGCTCATCCTATATTCTACTACTACTATTACTATTAATCATTTATATAGTGCTACAAAGCATGCACAGTGCTGTACAGACACATATAAAAGATGGTCCCTGCTCATCAGAGCTTACAATCTAATCAAGACAGATGGTACAATAGATGAAAACAAGGGTACAGTATGGAAGGGTAATGAGATAGAAGGAGAATAAAGGATTAAGATCCAAAAGCGGCTTGAAAGTGGTGAGCCTCTACCATGCATTTGAAAAGGGGGAGAGATTAAACCTGACATAAAGATACAGGTAGTTTGTTCCAGAGGTAAGGAGCAGCAAGGTGAAAGGATCGAAGTTTGGAATTGGCTGTTGAAGAAAAGGGCATAGAGAGAAGCCAGAGGAAGAGCAGAGTCCACGAGGAGGGGTGTAGGGAGAGAGACGAGAGGAAAGATAGTGAGGAGCAATAGAATGAAAGCACATAGGTCAGAAGGAGAAGTTTGTATTGGATATGGAAGCAGAAGGGAAGCTAGTGAAGTGATTTGAGAAGAGGAGTTATATGAGTACAGGACAGTACCTAGCCCTGTGCAAGTGGTGCGGCTGCACAGAGCGCAAAGGCTTAAGGGGCGAATTTTGGCTGTCTGCCATTGCCTGCCGCTGCCATTTTTTCTTCTCTCAGTGGCGGCAGGCAACGGCAGACATCTGAAATGCGCCCCTTAAGCCTTCTCGTAGCATGCTAAGCACATCTGTCCCTCCCTCCTATGATGCGATGTCAGAGAAGGGAGGGACAGATCTGCTTAGCGTGCCGGCAACTTACACAGCGGGCACGCCTCTTCTCTCCCTATGTGCAAGTCGCACAGGGTGCGATTCAACCTCGGTATGGCCCTGTATGAGTATATTGGGGCTGGTGGAAGATTAGCTGCGCAGCTGAGTTTTGAAGAGATTGAAGGGGAGAAAGATGACTCAGAGGGAGACTAGCAAGGAGGAGGTTGCATAGTCGAGGAAAGAAGTGACTAAAGAGTGGATAAGTGTTTTAATGGTGTGTTCAGAAAGGAAGGGGCACATTTAGTTAATGTTGTAGAGAAAGAAACAATAGGTTTTTGTTCTCTGTTGGATATGTGTGGAGAAGGAGAGGAAGGAGTCAAAGATGACTCCAAGTTTGCAGGCTGAGGAAACAGGAAGCAGAAGAGTGTTATCAAGAGAGATAGAGAAGGGAGGAAGGGGGGAAGAGGGTTTATGGGGAATAATAAGAATTTTGGTTTTGGCCATGTTCATTTTCAAAATGTGGTGACACATCCAGGCAGTGGTCAGATAGGCAGGTAGATATATGGGCTTGGAGTGTAAGAGAAATATCAGGTGTAGATAGATAGATCTGAGAGTCATCAGCATGAAAATGATATTGAAAGCAATGGGAGGAGATCAGAGCACCAAGGGACTGGGTATAGAGAGGGAAAAGGAGAGGGCCTAGAACAGACCCTTGGGGTACACCAACTGAGAGAGGGATGGCAGTAGAGAAGGATCCGCCAGAACAGACACTGAAGAGCCGATGGAAGAGATAAAAAGAGAACAAGGACAGTAAAGAGCCCCTAAAACCAAGTGAGCACAATGTGACGAAGAGAAGGTGGTGGTCAATAGTGTCAAAAGCAGCAGAAAGGTCAAGAAGAATGAGGACTGAGCAAAGGCCTTTGGATTTAGTAAGGAACAAGTTGCTGGAGACTTTAGCAAGGGCCATTTCAGTAGAATGTAAGGGACAAAATCCAGATTAAAATGGATCAAGGAGGGCTTGAGAGGAGAGAAAATCAAGGCAATGATGGAGAACTGCACGTTCAAGAATTTTGGAAATGAAGGGAAGAAGGGAGATGGGTCGATAATTATAATTATCCAAGTAAAAGTGTGGGTGTCTGGCCCTTATAGAGTGCTTTAGCCTGGAGTAGGGGGAGGATATGCACCTTTTCAATAGCATTATATCAAGAAATAAATCAGAATTCTAAATTAGGTGTTCTTGGGGGCAAGGTTTGAAAGTTTTTGAAAGTATGTGTGTATTTTTGCTTAGAAAAACAGCCACACAAATTAGCAGTGATGTACATTTGTATTTTCATTTTGAAAATTAGTGCAAATTCCCTGCAAGCTTTGCATCTATCTGAGAAGTCTTAAAATTACCTCGTGGTACATAAGCAAATCCATAATTTGTCTTTGTGCAGAAAGGTTTAGCAAAATTGTATATTTAGGGGTACACATTGAAAGACTGGCTTCTTTTATTCAGGTAAAAAATAGTTAATTCACAAGTCAGTCATATCAGGATTTGTAGTCTCTTGAAAGTATGTATGCATTCTTTGTTCACATTGAAATAAAGTGCTTGAAGGGAGAAGGGAAGAGGAAAGTGGCTATGTAAGTATATTTGAAAACTACATGGGTTCACTTGCTTTTCAAAAACATAAATGTGTAGTAGATATTCCATTAATGTATGTAGTTTGCAACATTGTGTTACACTCTAAGGGTATGTACAGAATTTTTGGCAAGTTAATAGTCTGAGATTCAAATACGATATTTGTAGGTACCTTTTATTTCAATCCTTTTATTGCACAATTTCAATAGCTATAGAACACGAGAGAAACAGACAAGTACATCACAGTCCAAAATAGGCAATTCAAACAGCCTATCTTATTATATGATGCAACACAGACTTGTGCTACGAGCTCGACACATTTGAACAAGCTCTGTCTCAAGTGATAACACTGAAAGGGTTCCTTCACTGAACACCATGTTCATGATTCAAAACTGCATGAAAAAGCAGAGTCCAGGGCTCTTTTTTATGGAGAATCCATGACGTCAACTGAGAAATCCACCAAGAAGAATCGTATGCATTTAAAGGAGACTCTACCAGTCCAACTCTAAATTCAGTCTATTAGGGGAAACAGAATGCAATTTGTAAATCCATGATTGCTCGAGAAACTGTAGATGGGATACCCGATCTCCAACCCGAGGATCGTAGGGAATATGATCCAGTATACACCAATGCAGATCCACAAAAGAGTGGCATGCCTGCAAGCAATGAGCCACTATTGTTGTTGTAGTCATCTTGGTATTCAACCGTGAATGATGCTCTTGTAAATGGGATTTGACAGGTCTCGATGTCCTGACAATATATTTTAATGAACAAGGACAAACCAATAAATATACTGCGAATGATGTCAGACAATTAGTGTGTCAATGAATGGAATAAGTTAAGTTCGTAGAAGGATCTGTCCAATCAGGACCGCTTAAAGTGGTTAAACAAAAATCACAATGAGAGCATGCAACATGGTCAAGGGTAGAAGAATCTTTATGATAACAGGGATGATCAGATGCTGTTGCTGTATGAACCAGATGATCTCTGATGTTGCGATCTCGACTATATGCAATGGGTAGTTGTGAATTTAGAGTTGGACTGGTGGAGCCTCCTTTAAATGCACACGATTCTTCTTGGTAGCGTTCTCAGTTGATGTCATGGATTCACCATAAGAAAGAACTCTGGACTCTGGTTTTTCATGTGATTTTGGATCATGAACATGGCATTCACTGAAGGAATCCTTTAAGTGTTATCGCTTGATACAGAACTTGTTCAAATGTGTTGAGCTCGAAACACAGGTCTGTGTCGCATCATATTTCTAAGGGATTCTTGACTTTGGATTTAACTCCAGGGGTTCACCTTGTACCAGCTTTCAGAAGTTGGCAGATTCTTGACCGGAGCGGTGTAGGGTTAGAAATTGGTTGGGTGGGAGGCGACAAAGAGTACAAGTAAATGGAGCTCACTCTGAGGAGAAGGATGTTACCAGTGGTTTGCCCCAGGGATCTGTCCTTGGTCCGATTCTTTTTAACATCTTTGTTAGTGATATAGCGGAAGGGCTGTCGGGTAAGGTTTGCCTCTTTGCGGATGATACCAAAATCTGCAATAAAGTAGACACCCAGGAAGGTGTAGATAACATGAGGAGGGATCTGGCTAAGCTTGAAGAATGGTCTAGAATTTGGCAACTGGGATTTAATGTTAAAAAATGTAAGGTCATGCATTTGGGCTGCAGCAATCCAAGGGAACAATACAGTATAGGAGGTGAAGTACTTTTGTCCACTAAAGAACAGCGGGACCTAGGCGTAGTTGTGTCCGATGATCTTAAAGTAGCTAAACAGGTAGAAAAGGCGACGGCAAAAGCTAGAAGGATGCTTGGGTGCATACGGAGAGGAATGGCTAGCAGAAAAAAGGAGGTGATAATGCCTCTGTATAAGTCTTTGGTGCGACCTCATTTGGAGTATGGTGTGCAATTCTGGAGACCGCACCTTCAAAAGGATGTGAACAGGATGGAGTCGGTGCAGAGGGTTGCTACTAAGATGATTAGTGGTCTTCATCATAAAGCATATGAGGACAGACTTAAGGATCTTAATATGTACACCTTAGAGGAAAGGCGGGATAGAGGTGATATGATTGAGATGTTTAAATACCTCTGTGGCATAAATGTTCAGGGAGAGAGCCTCTTTCAATTGAAAGCAAGTTCTGCGACGAGGGGACATGGGATGAGGGTGAAGGGAGATAGATTCAGGAGTGATATGCGGAAATATTTCTTTACGGAAAGAGTAGTGGATCCGTGGAATAGTCTCCCAGTGGAGGTGGTAGAGATGAGGACAGTAACTGAATTCAAAAAAGCATGGGACCAACACAGAGGATCTCTAAAGGTAAAAAGTGGACTGTTGTAGTTGTTATGGAAGGACAGACTAGATGGGCCTTGTGGTCTTTTTCTGTCATCATGTTTCTATGTTTCTATGTTTCTATTCTGCTGAGACTTGGACAAATTGGTATTTACCATATTACAAGCTAAGTTTATAGCCATGCTACTAGTTAAGTCATAATTTTACGAATGTGTACTATGCTATGATGGTGTTTGCACATGGTTTAGGCAAATGTTTCCTTTAAAGGGAATAAAATGGAATGTTTGTTTCAAGAGAGGAATCTTTTTTCCTTCATGACAACCATTCCAACAAAAAAAACATATTAGTGGGGCGTTGTCAATAATCATGTCCTGGCAATGTCCCGGTTTTTATACTATTTCCTTTTTTAATTGGTCTTGTTTTATTTGATACTTTTATGTGTCATGTATGTGTGCATATATAGTCTGAAGCCATCCCCTGACCCTTCTGGTGCCCCTGACACCCGCCCTCACAGTGAAATAGCATCACCACCCTAGTCCTCTGATCCCCCCCAGACATCAGCATAAAATCTTAAACCGCCTCCTGAATCCCCCGGTTCTTATCAGGGCTTTTCCCAGATAACTAGTAGAGGACTGGAGTGACCCTCAAATGCTCCTGCCCCATCAATGCATAGGTCCAAAATAGTGCCTTTTACCTCCTAGCAGTATTCTCCTATTACAACCAAAAGGCGTCAAGCTGTGCGCCCTTATTAAGCAGCTTGACATCTAGTGGAACCTAGGTGCTAATGGAGCAAAAGCCTCTGGGGATCACGTCTGCCTTCCACCAGCCACCAGGGAAAGCCCTGTAAGAGCTGAGGGGTTTCAGAAGGTTGGGGTTTTATGCTGATGGCAGGGGTGGGCTCGGGTGATAGAGAGTGATTGTGTGCTGCCAGTGCTTGGGAAATGGAGGTGAATGATCTTTCTCAATTAGGGTAGGGTCAGGGGAGTGAGTTATTTTCTCCCACCACCAGCAGTAGGCACCTTTAAAACACAGTGGGCCTCACTTGGGGCCTGCTATTTGTGTTACTGTAGCAAGGAACCCACAATATTCCTACTATATCAATGAAAATGTACAAGCTAAGGAAACACTCATTTTTAAATTGCAGCTCCTGCTGGACATGCCAGAAATACCCGTGTTCTTGCTGTCATTCTTCTATGCTTTTTAAGAAAAGCTTTACTTTTGAAAGAGCCTTTTGTAAAATATGAGGGTCTCGCTTTTCAGCGACAGCGGCTAGCGCAATTACAGCAGCTAGCCACCAATGCTGAACATTAATCCCAGATATTCATTGCCGGGGTCATATCTGGTCCCAGCATTGAAAACCTGGGGACACTGCACATCCTCCAATGCCACAGAATCTAACCGGGCAGCGTCAATATTGAGCCGCTGCCCGGTTAGCTCATACGGGTAAAAATAGGCCAGCTTTGCCATGCCTATCTTTACCCGCAAGTTGCTAACTGGGCAGAGGATCAATATTGCTGCTGCCTGGTTAGCAAGTGGTACCACCTCCACTCCTCCCCGGAACGCCTCGATCCTAAGTGATTAATTGTAGATATTCAGCGGCACTAACTGTGTTAATGCTGCTGAGTATCCCTCTCTTACAGGTCTGTAAACTATGCAAATGTCTTTGAATTTAGGGCCCAGGGAGAATTGAGCCTATCCTGACCTGTATATCTCAACTCCCACTTCCATGACCTATTTAAAATGGGCCTTTACATGTGTTTTCCCATTTTAGGTCTGATCCTTCATGGTCATTTCCTAAATGAATAATGAAGTTGCTTTTCAAAAGGTTTATGAGGCAATGTTAGAAGATTTAAGCATTGATAAATCGCGAGTTAAGAAATTGTTATATATATACAGTATGCAACAGCATACACAGATTTGAAGGAGGCTTGTAAAGGGCGTGGGTTTGTGGTAGGCGAAGGCCTATGATCCATGCTGCTTGAACTAAACAGACAGGCCTAAGCAGCTTGACCTGTAAATGAAGCCTGTAGTTAGGCCCAGAGGAATGAAAACCCCCCTGAATGATGCCACCATAGAATTGAAACTTAACTAAGCTTAACTGAACATAGCTAAGCAGAAACGAAACTTAGAAAAGACAGAAAACAGCTCTAATTGGTATTGATAAGGATGTGAGAAGCTTCTATGGAATTAATTAACTTGCTGTAAGAAAGGTTACAGTGCCCTGCTTTCCCACATATTCCAGCTAGCTAGTGACCTTGGAGAAGAGATGTATCAAGAGTCTAAGAACTGTCCATTGTAATGGGGACTGTAAGGGGGGCAACCAGGTGCTGAGCCCAGACCAAGGTCCTCATTGGATGACTACGTAATGGTACCGGGACCAATAGATGGGATAGAAGGGGTTACTGGGACCAATTAAAAGTTTGCCTATGTCCAGAATGGAGAAGAAGGCTATAAAAGTTGTTGTTTTGCTAGAAACCATTGCTCAGCCATTTTGAATGTGATTCTGCTTGAGTCTTGTGCACAAATAAATGATTTGGACCTTCTGAACAGACTCCTGGTATTATTGGATTGTTTGCGCTCTGCCGCTACATATTCTTGGTGCGTTGGGCCGGAACGTGTGGTGAGTAGAGGGTATACGAGCTGATATACCACGACTTTCCGCCTCTATAGGTTTGGTCCTGCTGGGCTCGTGCCCTCCCGACGTGGGCTTGGCTCCCAGGCGCCACCGGTCCAGTTGCATCGGAGGGAGCTGGGCCAGGCCTCGGCGGGTGCTGGACCCAGTCGGAGCCAACACCTCGAACCCGTGAGGGGAGTCCGAGGTCCAACTCATGCGCTTGCTTGGGAACAGGGACCGGATCCGGTGAGTATAGTTTTGATTTGACTAGACAGCTGAGTCAGAGCAGAACTGTTGTTTGAAACTTTGGAATTTGTTATTTGGTAAGAGAGCATGATCAACTCTCAAGACGGTCCGATTAACCCTGCATGAGTATGCGTGGGGCGAAACAATCGTCTTTTTGATTTAGATTTCGGAATTTGATATAGCCTAGTCAGCAGAGACAGGACTGGGTTTTTTTTGGGATACGTTGCTAGCATGTTTGTCTATGTGTCTTTGTTTTTTTGGTATTTGTTGAAACCACGAGTTTCCCTTCTAGTATAATGTAAGATTATATTCTGTTGGGTAATTTATGACAATTTACCGCTTGACTCACTGAAAAATCAAGAACATGTCTCACTCATTCAGCTTTTCCTACAGTACAGCGTGAGACTGACAAGGGGCGTGTCTGTGCAGAGGTGCCTTTTAACCCTATGAAGGCATGTTTTCAACGTTCTGCTGCTGGGCTAATTGGAGCTTATTTTAGGACAATTATACCTGTTTTTATTCACTCTGTTTTAATAGTGGTGTTCCTTCTACTATGGTCATGTATTATATACCATTCGATAGGAATATTTAGTCAGAATTTTAGTTTTGAAGGTCGTATTAACCTCATCGGAGCTCCGTAAACTGTTTTTAGTTATATTCTCTGCTCTGTCTGTATTTTTACGTCACCTGCTCCTGTTATATTATTGTTACCTTTCAGAACTATCCAGGAGGTGAAGGGTCTAGAGAAACTAAGCGAACTGCTTTGGTTTTTTTTTTCCCTTTGACCTATAAAGTAATTATTAGATCACGACTTGACACTGATTTAAATGATTCTTGCTAGCATGTCTCTGTCTGTGCAACTAAGTTGTTTCATTTCGTTTCCAGTGAGCGAAGGGGTGTGGCTCTCACACAGCTTGCTAGGAGAAAAAAATGAGACAGCCGCTCGCGATTGAACAGTCTCTTGCTTGTTAAAATAAAGGACTCATTCAATCAAAGTGTGATAGGAGATGAATTTATAATTAGTTTTCTAGTTATTATTTTACAGCTGTGATAACTACAGTGACTCAGAAGTTCTTTTGTTTTTTGAAGTATATCTGTCGTTTCAAAAACTAACTGACACGGACAAGAGAGAGCAAATAAAGTGTTTTTCCTTTGACCCTTAGAGGTTAAGAACCTTGGGGGACGGTGCAGCATTCTGGGTTGGAAGTGTACCAGATTGCAACCTGAGAATGAATGGTTTAAATTCTGAGTGGATAAGAAATTGTGTTAGGATTTTATCTTTGAAATCTGAAAGTTAAAAAAAAAAAAAGAAGAGTTTATCTTGCGGAGTGTTTGCATTTCAGATATTCATCAACCTTTTTATGAACAAGTATAAGTCATTTGAATGCATGCTTCCCCATACTGTAAGATTTAAGGTGATTACTTTGAATTGTTAAACTCTGTACTAGTGACTAATGAAGACCTTTACAATTCAAGATAAATTCATTTGTTTTTCTGTATTTTAATTTTGTGTGTCCATGTCCAGAGGAAAAGGGGTACTTTGTTTTTTAAATTTCAAGACGTTATTTCCTGATATACTGTGGCAAGCACCTGATAGAAGACATATTTATTGTTAAAAAGAGGGTGTATATGCATTCTAGATATCCACCAACGCGATGGAAAAGTATCCGTTTCATGTCTCTTGAATATCTGCTTTCTGAACTGTAAGATTTAATAAAAATAAAATAATAATTTCTTTTGCAGAGACATGCAGACTACGGCTGGCAGTTAGTTTCCATGCTAAGTAATTTCATTCCAGTTATACGTAACAGATAGCTATAGTTCTCTCTATAAGAATAGATGTTATAACATGTTGCAAAATAATAGTTTTATATTTTAAGAACGGTATCTAAATTGTCCCTATTTAAAAAAAAAAAAAAATTGCAATAAGCTTGTTTTCTGCCTGCCCTATGTTTACAGAATTTCAGTAAGGGATTTACTGAAGACTATGGTAATAAAATGTCTCTGTCCCAATTAGGAATGCTATGTGAAAGGGAGTGGCTTCTGCTAGTTGCTCCATATCTCCTTAGTTCACCATATTTTGCCCCAGAATCTCTAGATACAGTTTCTCTCCCTGTAAGCAGCTCCCTAAGAAGCCCCGGCTCCGTTCAGAGTGCTTAAAGGGGGGGAGGGGGCCCAGTCCACCGATGATGTCACCCCGGGTAGGCGTGAACTAATGTGCCCACAGCAGAAGAAAAAAACAAAAAACCCTCCCGGATAGAGCGTTGCTAGGAGAAACAATGTGGGCCTAGGGCGGGGGGGGGGGGGACTCCTCCCTGAAGATTCCCAAGTAGTTTGCCAGCCAGTCAGCTGACCAGACTTGTTTAGGTGCCTTTCCCTCTGCCACTGATTTACTGAACTGAAAGCTTTAGGATTTAATTGAACAAATGAACAGTATTATTCAGGAGAATTTGCATTTTTGTCAGTCAGTCCCAGAGAGATATAAAACAGGAATTACAGAAACTGGATGGATCTGCGGGCATGATAGTTAATGGAAGTTGATCAGAAAGTATGTGAATTGTTGAATGTGACAGAGAAAGTAAGTGTAAAGATGGAGAAGAGAACAGATCTTCTTGCTGATACTTTAGTTGAATGATGTGGAGGAGGTTATCCTGATCGAAGGAGCAGAGGAAGTAAAAACTGGGTGCGAGTCAGTGCGCCCATTGCAGAGGAGGACATTGGAGAAGTGAATGCCCGTATCTTGACTCCACCCCAGGGGGGAGGAGGGAGTACTTGATTTATGAATGAAGACTAGGCAAGACCGGACTCTTAAGTTTTCCTGGGTCCCCAGGAGCCTATGGTCAGTTTGGAAATAGGGGACCAATATATGGACTTTATGGGGGATACAGGAGCAGAATACTAAAGCCAGTAGCCCCTGCGTTTTTCTCGATGCATCACCATTATCAGAGCTACTGGGGCTAAGGCCACAAAGCCTTTTCTGAAGAACCGCATGTGTGAACTAGGGGGACAGAAAATAATGCACCAGTTCCTGTATATGCCTGAGTGCCCTATTCCACTTTTTGGAGCCAAAGATCTGCTTGCAAAGCTTCAGGCACAGATATCCTTTGCTGAAGAGAGAGAAATGCAAATGACTGTGAACCCAAAGTATGGACTTTTCAAAGGAGTGCCAGTCACCTTGGAACACCCCCCCTTCTTCCTGTTAAGAAGCCTGGGACAGGTGATTACCGCCCAGTGCAGGATCTAAGAAAGAATGCATGATGCAGCTGGAACTATACATCCAGTTGTGCCAAATCCTTACACACTCTTAGGACTGATCTCTGCTGAAGCTACACACATTTCACCATTCTGGATTTAAAAGATGTTTTTCTGCATACGCTTAGCCCAAGACCCCACTACAGGAAGGCGGGGCCAACTCACCTGGACAAGATTACCTCAAGGATTCAAGAACTCGCCTCACTCAGCAAAAGATTTGACAAGTTATCCAGTAATTCCAGGAGAAAGAATTCTACTTCAATATGTGGACAACTTGCTCATAACCACCAACTCAGAAAGTGAATGTCTACAGGCCACCAGTGAACTCTTGCACCTTTTTAATGAGGCTGGATACAAAGTCTCAAGAGCTAAGGTGCAATTATGCCAAACAGGTTAAATACCTAGGATTCCAGTTGTCCAGCGGAATTCGACGCCTGGGACCAGAATGCAAAGAAGCTGTATGCAGTATTCCTACTCCAACCACCAGGAGGCAAGTGAAAGCCTTCTTGGGTGCCACAGAGTATGTTGTATATGGATCCCCAATTTTGCGCTGCTAGCAAAACCATTGTATCAAGCTACCAAGTGTAACGCCGCGCCCCAGGCCGCACAGCACCCCCTGGTGGCTGTGCGTAGTAGTTCCACCGGAGGGCTGGAGCCGGGGGGGGTCACTAAGATGTTGTTAATCAGGGTTGGCCAGGTGCGAGGGTCGTGGGTCAGAGCCTTGTGTCAGCCTCGTTACCAACTCCTGAAGAGATTCAGACTTGCACGAAAGTGGTGGGAAAAAAAACAGGCTTTATTTTCCCTTTTAAGCACTAAGGGTTCAAAAACAAAGGATATACACTCCGGTACGTGGCAAAATAAGTCTTTACAGCAGATTTTTAAAGGTGAGAAATAAAATAACCAAACACTGTTAACTTCACAGTATTCAAATATGTAACAGCAAAAAGGCTTCCTTCGCTCAATGACTCTGGAAGGCCTCTATTTCGCTTCCAGCACAGTATGTGCATTCCATGGGACTATCACTGTCTTCATACACAGATTCCACTTGCATGGCCTCCTCTGACTGCTCTGAGGTATCAGGGCAAGTGTCCTTCATGGGATTTAGTCTTACTGTTTCCCACGGCTTGGCAGTCTGTCTAGGCCGACGATTCAGCTTAGTGGCATACCAGAAAGGCATTGCTTGCTCAAGAGGTTTAAAAACATTATCTCTATGTTTTCCTCTAACAGTCCTTTTGTTACACAAATTATCCTTTAGCTTTCGCTTCTGCTCTTGTCTTCTATATGGAGAATCTCCTTCCCAGGATTCTTCCCTTAGCTTATGTTCAGGTATACAATGACAAAGGTTAAAAGTTTTACCTTTTGCTTTGTGTTTGATTCTCTGGGGTGAGGCTGGAGGAGTACCGTGACTGCTGCCTTCAGTATCGGTGCTCTCTGGAATATACCTCCTGCTTTCCCAGTCTTTCCTTCTCTGGCCCTTAAGGCCTGTTCTCTTGTGGGCTTCTGGGCCCGGTCTGGCTTGGCTTCGGCCTTCTCGGCCTGTCCTCTCTCTCTCAGGACTGGTTCTCCTCTCCCAGCCTGTCCTTTTTCTCTCAGCTGATGAGGCTTTGGCAGCTGAGCTCCTTACAGGCAAGTCCCTTGACTCTTGCTTGCCTCTTGACTCTTGCTTGCCTCTAGACTCTTGCTGGTCTCCAAACTCTTAAATCTGGGCTGTCTTTCTTGAGCTATAATGACAACAACATATGTTAGGATAAACCTAAGCTCAAACTATAACCTATGGAATACGATTGTGAGACTTAGTGTCAGGCTTGAGGGTCTCAGTTTAAAACATCGCAGCAATCCTCTGGATTCTCTGACAAAGTCTTTTAAACAAAACTTAGGCTGCTGTTTACATCAATGACCCATAATCAACGCCTTCCTCCTTTGTTTCACAATCAAAAATCTGTTTCACTCCTTTTTTTTATTATTTTCATTCATATTTTTTTCTGTTTTCTTTTCTTGTTTCTTATATTAAAAAACTTTAGTAAGCAATGTTGCTTTCTTTATTTTCGCTCTACAGCGAGCTGAAAGGATCAGTAGTGATTTGATTCTACTGGTGTTTCACTCAACTTTAATATCGTTCAATTCAAACTTGTAAACTGGTAAACTTTCAACCAAAACGTAGAATCACGCTGGGGATACTCGCTAGAATATTTTTCTCAATCATAGTCCATTAGCGACTAAACAGAGTCTGTACTTATCTTTAGATGTCTCAAACGTTCACTTCTTCTTGAGCACTTTTTCTGGCGATTGTTTTTATAGACTCTGCTACCTCATATGGATCATATCGGAATGCAGAAATGCTGAAAGTATCACTCAGCTTCTCATAAATTCCAATCCCGACGCCGTTAATCTAGGGCGCCCAAGCGTTTCGTCACAACAAGTTCTTCAGGGGAATGTTAATCTCCCGTACTGACCTATGAAACATTGCAAACCATAGTGAACACTTTCATATCCCACTTAAAAGTCAAGGGTACAATAAAAGACAGAGAAATTCATTCCTCACTTGCCTTGATGTCTATGCTCTTAAATCAACTGCGGGGACATTTTTCTCTCGTCCCGGCATCTGTTACTGAGAACGCCGCGCATGCGGCTTCAATGAACCGCCCAGATTTTAAAGAGCTCTTCTTAACCCCTCCCCTTAAGGGAGGGTACTAACTCACTTCTTACTCATATACTCCATTCACCAGCTTCTCTCAGCTGTTAGAACTAAACCTCCTATGTACAGAGAAACCAATCAATAGAGGCATTAAGTCCATTTGGGATAACCGTATTTAACTGAAAAATCCAACGTTGTTCTGTTCGCATTAACAATTGTTCCTTTGTGCTCCCGCCCCTGCCTGTTAGAATTTGATCTATGGCAAAACATTCCAATTGTTCAAAAGCATGATCCTCCGTGAGGCAGTGTTGAACTATGGGTGCTGCTATTACTCCTCGATTTAATCGGCTACGGTGTTCTGCTAGACGTAGTCTTAATGCACGTACTGTCTTTCCCACATACATTAATCCACATGGACAGCGTATTCCGTAAACAACATGGGTTGACTGACACGTAGTAGTACTACGTATGTGATGATGTATTCCTCGATAGTCAAACTCATTCACTTCCACAGTTACCGCACACAAACTGCAGGTTCCACAACGTTTATGTCCAGGGGTCTGAACAAGATGCTCTCTCGCAGTTTGACTGCTGATTCGTGAGGGACTCAACTGTTCCTTAAAATTCTTGCCCCTATTCCACACACATCTAATTTTCTTATCTGTCAATCCCGGAAGTGTTTGGAGAATATTGCTATGCTGTTTTAAGATTCTTTGAACCGATCCACTAAAATGGGAAAATTGTGTGATGAAATTTATCCGGTTATCATGTAAATCCCTCCGAGCCTGATGTGCTTGGCCAGAAGAGGACAGCAATAACCATCGGTCATTATATAAAGCTCTGGTGTAAGCCCGTCTCACCAATTTCTCCGGGTAACCTCGAGATATAAAATTCTTCATAAGTTGCTTAGATTTCCGTCTATAATCGGACACTTCTGAACAATTTCTACGGAACCTGAGAAATTGAGAGAAGGGAAGCCCCTCTTTTAACTGCCGTGGATGGGCGCTTGTGAAGTGCAAAAAGGTATTGCGATCAGTCTCTTTCCGGAAAACCGAAGTAATCCAAGTGTGACTGCCCCGAGAGATCTCCACATCCAAAAAATGAATCCTATGTTTATCATAGGTGATGGTAAACTTGATATGGGGATCCCGGGAATTCAACCAGTCAAAAAACTCCAAAAGTTCTTCTTCGGTCCCTCTCCATATCATAAAAATGTCATCTATGAACCGCCGCCACTCAATGATATTCCTCCCTCGTGGAGACTGTTCGAGCCATTGCTGCTCGAACGTGGCCATGTAAAGGTCAAGAAAAGAAAAGAAAGAAAAGAAAACAGAAAAAAATATGAATGAAAATAATAAAAAAAAGGAGTGAAACAGATTTTTGATTGTGAAACAAAGGAGGAAGGCGTTGATTATGGGTCATTGATGTAAACAGCAGCCTAAGTTTTGTTTAAAAGACTTTGTCAGAGAATCCAGAGGATTGCTGCGATGTTTTAAACTGAGACCCTCAAGCCTGACACTAAGTCTCACAATCGTATTCCATAGGTTATAGTTTGAGCTTAGGTTTATCCTAACATATGTTGTTGTCATTATAGCTCAAGAAAGACAGCCCAGATTTAATAGTTAGTACACTCAATATGGAGGGCATTTCGGGTTGGCGGGACACATTCAGTTTCCCGCACGAATACGTTGAAGGGTTGATTAAGGAGAGAACTCCATTTGCTCTTGATAGTTCTATAGCTCAGTCATTGAGTAGTGAGGTGACTGCCTCCTGGGAGGAGCTGTTAACTCTCCATAAACGTCGCCTACGAGCTGATTTACACAGATTGTCCTTAATTGAATATATCAACCGTCAGCAGATCCCAAGGGGTCTGCGGGTGTATAAAGAACCCAGATTGCCTAACATTGAAGCGTCCTTTATATCCAAGTGGAATAGTGTTCTGAATAAGTGTTCGTTGGATCTCATGATCCTTATCATAGATCATACTAAACAGGAGGTTCAAAGAATGTCGGAGGATATTGATAAGTTACAAGCAACTCTTAAAGAGTCTTCTACTACAGAACGGTTTACACAACAGCTAGCTGATATAACTAAGCAGACAGATACCGTAAGACAGGAGGTAATGGCAAAAAAAACAAAGAAATTGGCAAGAGATAACTCTGACTACACTGTGGGATACGTATATCCATGGCAGAATGCCAACAGAAAGAAGCCACGACGGCCTAAGAGAAGGGTTCAGTTTGAGGATTATACAGATGAGTCCGATGAGACCAGTACGAGCAATTCTTCCAAAGAACGGCATTTTCCCAAAGACAACGAGGAAACAGTGAAAAAGAAAAAACAGTCCGAGGGCAGGGACACCAGGGGACGGTCCCAAGAACGCTGGTACCCCAAGAGAAAATAGTACAGGATCTGGTTATCAACATCTCAGGAAAAACCCTCCCACAGGAGTCGATCTTACTGTTGAGTAAGGGACTATCTTATGTGCCTAAATTATTTCACGATTCTTTTCAGTTTCGCATTGATTTTGCGAAATTTATGCGTAAGTTACATTTAAAAATTTTTTTTGCACAGTTGGAAAATTCAGGTTCAGCAGTAGGTTCACCAGAGGTGGATCCACAAATATTACGAATCCCATTACCGTATAAATCTACATGGGTTCCCCCGAATCCTCCTCCGCCAGCATTACAAGTGTTCCAGGACCTAGTATTAGCGGACGTTAGACGTCTAGAAACCACTATGAGAAAGAGCAGGTCCTTATTAACAAAGTCTGAGGAACAAACGTTGCATCACTTGCGGGAGCGCAAAGATTTGGTCATCAGGAGAGCGGATAAGGGGGGAGCAATTGTGATTTTAGACCGGGAATATTATATTTCCGAGGCTTTGCAACAGTTACATGATGAGCACACTTATAAGGTTTTGGAGGTGGACCCTACACCTCAGTTATGTGAAACAATTAAGGATATTACTTTTACGGCGTTACAACAACATTTATTGAGCAAGAAAGAATTTCGTTATTTAAATAACACATCTCATTCCATAGCGCAGTTTTACACTGTGCCTAAGATCCACAAAAATTTATCCACTCCTCCTGGGCGCCCAATAGTGTCCACCAAGGGAACGCCTCTAGAACCAGTCTCTACCTACATTGATTCTTTTTTGCGTCCGCTTTTGGTTCAAATTCCGTCATTTTTGAAAGACACTACACATTTTCTGAATATTCTAACTCAATGCGCTCGGTGGGCGGAGAGATCTGACACTATTTTGGTGACATTGGATGTCACCGCGCGTTATATACCAATATCCCCCAGCAGGCAGCACTAACAATAATTGAACGATTTTTGCGAAACAGGGGGGATTTGTCGGAGGGCATCATTAGCACATTGTTGCAGCTTTCGAAATTAGTGCTATTTCAGAACATCTTTCAGTTCCAAGAAACCATCTACCAACAGATTGCCGGTGTAGCCATGGGTGCGACATGTGCCCCCTCTATCGCGAACCTTTACATGGCCACGTTCGAGCAACAATGGCTCGAACAGTATCCACGAGGGAGGAATATCATTGAGTGGCGGCGGTTCATAGATGACATTTTTATGATATGGAGAGGGACCGAAGAAGAACTTTTGGAGTTTTTTGACTGGTTGAATTCCCGGGATCCCCATATCAAGTTTACCATCACCTATGATAAACATAGGATTCATTTTTTGGATGTGGAGATCTCTCGGGGCAGTCACACTTGGATTACTTCGGTTTTCCGGAAAGAGACTGATCGCAATACCTTTTTGCACTTCACAAGCGCCCATCCACGGCAGTTAAAAGAGGGGCTTCCCTTCTCTCAATTTCTCAGGTTCCGTAGAAATTGTTCAGAAGTGTCCGATTATAGACGGAAATCTAAGCAACTTATGAAGAATTTTATATCTCGAGGTTACCCGGAGAAATTGGTGAGACGGGCTTACACCAGAGCTTTATATAATGACCGATGGTTATTGCTGTCCTCTTCTGGCCAAGCACGTCAGGCTCGGAGGGATTTACATGATAACCGGATAAATTTCATCACACAATTTTCCCATTTTAGTGGATCGGTTCAAAGAATCTTAAAACAGCATAGCAATATTCTCCAAACACTTCCGGGATTGACAGATAAGAAAATTAGATGTGTGTGGAATAGGGGCAAGAATTTTAAGGAACAGTTGAGTCCCTCACGAATCAGCGAGAGAGCATCTTGTTCTGACCCCTGGACATAAACGTTGTGGAACCTGCAGTCTGTGTGCGGTAACTGTGGAGGTGAATGAGTTTGACTATCGAGGAATACATCATCACATACGTAGTACTACTACGTGTCAGTCAACCCATGTTGTTTATGGAATACGCTGTCCATGTGGATTAATGTATGTGGGAAAGACAGTACGTGCATTAAGACTACGTCTAGCAGAACACCGTAGCCGATTAAATCGAGGAGTAATAGCAGCACCCATAGTTCAACACTGCCTCACGGAGGATCATGCTTTTGAACAATTGGAATGTTTTGCCATAGATCAAATTCTAACAGGCAGGGGCGGGAGCACAAAGGAACAATTGTTAACGCGAACAGAACAACGTTGGATTTTTCAGTTAAATACGGTTATCCCAAATGGACTTAATGCCTCTATTCATTGGTTTCTCTGTACATAGGAGGTTTAGTTCTAACAGCTGAGAGAAGCTGGTGAATGGAGTATATGAGTAAGAAGTGAGTTAGTACCCTCCCTTAAGGGGAGGGGTTAAGAAGAGCTCTTTAAAATCTGGGCGGTTCATTGAAGCCGCATGCGCGGCGTTCTCAGTAACAGATGCCGGGACGAGAGAAAAATGTCCCCGCAGTTGATTTAAGAGCATAGACATCAAGGCAAGTGAGGAATGAATTTCTCTGTCTTTTATTGTACCCTTGACTTTTAAGTGGGATATGAAAGTGTTCACTATGGTTTGCAATGTTTCATAGGTCAGTACGGGAGATTAACATTCCCCTGAAGAACTTGTTGTGACGAAACGCTTGGGCGCCCTAGATTAACGGCGTCGGGATTGGAATTTATGTGAAGCTGAGTGATACTTTCAGCATTTCTGCATTCCGATATGATCCATATGAGGTAGCAGAGTCTATAAAAACAATCGCCAGAAAAAGTGCTCAAGAAGAAGTGAACGTTTGAGACATCTAAAGATAAGTACAGACTCTGTTTAGTCGCTAATGGACTATGATTGAGAAAAATATTCTAGCGAGTATCCCCAGCGTGATTCTACGTTTTGGTTGAAAGTTTACCAGTTTACAAGTTTGAATTGAACGATATTAAAGTTGAGTGAAACACCAGTAGAATCAAATCACTACTGATCCTTTCAGCTCGCTGTAGAGCGAAAATAAAGAAAGCAACATTGCTTACTAAAGTTTTTTAATATAAGAAACAAGAAAAGAAAGAAAAGAAAACAGAAAAAAATATGAATGAAAATAATAAAAAAAAGGAGTGAAACAGATTTTTGATTGTGAAACAAAGGAGGAAGGCGTTGATTATGGGTCATTGATGTAAACAGCAGCCTAAGTTTTGTTTAAAAGACTTTGTCAGAGAATCCAGAGGATTGCTGCGATGTTTTAAACTGAGACCCTCAAGCCTGACACTAAGTCTCACAATCGTATTCCATAGGTTATAGTTTGAGCTTAGGTCTCCAAAGTCTGGCTCGCCTCCAGCTTCTGGCTTGCCTGCTCTTAAATGTGAGCTTTTGGAATAAGAGTCCTGCCCCCTAGGGCGTGGTTCTGTGGTCTCTGTCTTAGCTCTCCTGCTCCCTCTAGGTAAGTTCTCTGGAAATTGCAGGCAATTTCTTTTTCTTTCAGAGTTTAAAACTTTTTTTCTCTCCAGCAGAGGGTCCGCTGCATCACACAAGGGAATGGAAAAGTCTCCATTGGAATGGGGACTTGAACAGGATGCAGCCTTTTGATCTTTGAAAACCACTCTGATGTTGTCACCAATTCTGGGTCTACCAGATGTCCAGAAAATCTTTCAGTCTCTATGTTCATGAGTCACAAGGAAATGTTCTAGGAGTGTTGACTCAATCTATTGGACCTTATTTGAGAAGCTGTTACAGCTACAGCCTTCCTAGTGAGCAAAACTAACAAGATCACTTTGAGACAGAATCTTCCAGTTACTGTACCACACTCTGTTCTAACAAATATGAAACACAAAGGAAACTACTAGCTAACAAATCTACGAATGTTGAAGTATCAGAGTATGTTGCGTGAAAACCCCCAGATACAACTGAAGGTCAGTCAAGCTTTGAATCCTGCTATGTTGTTACCAGTTGGTCTTGATCCCCTGATCATGACTGTTTAGAAATTATGGACACTGTATTCTCAAGCCGCCTGGATTTGACTGCTGTCCCTCTGGAGAACCCTGAACAGACTTTCTTTGTGGCTGAAGGCAGTTTATTTATTTATTTATTTATTTAACAAGTTTTCTATACCGCCTTTTCCTTCAATCAAAGCGGTCACAAGAAATACAAAGGTTATAGGCAAGGGAAACAAACACAGTATAAACATAACAGTACAATGGTAATATAGGAAAAATAACAAGGGTTAACAATAAGGCAAATTAGTTAAAATAATTAAAATAAATATAATATATTTAGTCAATTGTTGATCCATATTGTTCAATGAAAAGTGTAGTTTTCAATTGTTTACGAAAGTCTTTTAAATCATCCAGTGAGCGTAAATCAGGAGGGAGAGAGTTCCAAATTAAAGGGGCGGCCAAAGCAATTGCTCTTTGTGAGGTACATTTGCATGATTTAGAGTAGTTTTTTGGGGTGCTGAGGGTGTTAGAAGTGGATAACCTTCTTGGTCTTTTGTTGATATCATGGAGTAAGAGGGCATGAAGGCTGATTGCAGAACTGTTGTGTTTCATTTTGAATATATTTATGATTAATTTATACTTTATGCGAAGGATTATTGGGAGCCAGTGGAGTTCTTTAAGGATGGGGGTAATGTGTTCATAATTTGAGGATCCATTGATGATTCTAGCTGCTGTATTTTGTGCCATTTGAAGTGGCTTGAGAGCATGCTTAGGCAGTCCATTGTAAATAGGGTTGCAGAAATCCAGAATGGGAGTAATGAGTGCCTGACAGACTGTTCGAAAGTGATCATAAGAGATAAGAGGCTTAAGTCGTCTAATTATCTTCATTTTGTAATACGCGTTTTTAACAGTTTTTCTTATATGAGAACGCAGGTTTAGCTTCTTATCGAGGGTTATTCCGAGGTATCTTACTTCGTCCTTAACTGGAATCTTTGTGTTGTTGCATGTAATGTAAGGTGGAGGGATAAAGCTGGTGTTTCTAGTTACAATAAGTGCTTCCGTTTTGTTCAGGTTTATTGCAAGGTTATTATTTGTTAGCCAATTTGAAATGCTGGTAATACAGTTTGAAATTTTGCTGTAATCTGGGCAGTTGATATCAATTGGAGTGTAAATCATGATATCATCCGCATAAATCGTGTAATCTATTTGATGATCTGCTATTATGTGACAGATTGGTTGGATAAACAAATTAAAAAGAAGTGAAGAGAGTGCAGATCCTTGCGGCACGCCTTGTTTGATTACTATGTGACGTGAAGTGTTTAGGCCAATTTTAACTTGGAACTGTCTATCAACTAGGTAGGATTCAAACCATTTTAGGACGGTGCCAGTTAATCCGATGCTCTTTAGTCTTGTTAAGAGGATTGCATGGTCCACTGTATCGAAGGCAGCTGAAATATCTAAGAAGATCATTAAGGTACCTTTGTTGAAATTATCTATTGTTTGAGTGATGTCATTAAATAAGTATAGTAGGAGCGTTTCAACACCATGGTTGGGGCGGAAGCCATGCTGATGTATATCAAGTGGCGCATGTTCATCAATATGGTCTTGAAGTTGTAGCTGTACTGCCTTCTCAATAATTTTTGCTAAGAGTGGTAAGCTGGACATTGTTGTGCTAGATATGTAGTGGTGACCCCTGATTTGGTAGTTGAGTCCTCAGCCCTGGCCCCAGAAACTTGACCACAGAAAGCTGAACTGATAGCCCTCACTAGAACACTAACAATAGGAAAAGGGCTCTGTCTAAATGTGTACCCAGATTCCAAGTATGCCCTTACAACCTTGCATGCACATGGGACCCCGTACAAATAATGAGGGTGGATAACCTTAGGAAGCAAGTCCATTAAGTATGGCCCCAAGATATTGACATTATCAGGTGCATACTACCTACAGCTTTCAAAACTCTAGGAAAAGTAGAATGTATGAATAGAACCTTGAAATCTCAGTTGTCCAAACTTTGCCAAGAGGTTTACCTGAGGTGGCCCCAGGTTCTTCCTATAGCCCTTTTTAGGATATACTTAGCCCCTGCTAAGTCTTTAGGAGTTCCCCCTTTTTGAGATTCTGAGAATCTGTAG
The DNA here is from genome assembly GCA_033557465.1 of Ichthyophis bannanicus. Classification (NCBI taxonomy): domain Eukaryota; kingdom Metazoa; phylum Chordata; class Amphibia; order Gymnophiona; family Ichthyophiidae; genus Ichthyophis; species Ichthyophis bannanicus. The sequence continues at coordinate 1,420,562,574 of CM066032.1, forward strand.
CCTATTTATAGGGAATAAAAGGAGATGTGAGACAGATAGGATCTGAAATTATTAGACATGAACTATTGGTTTTAAGTTCTGTTTTGCAGAGTCTTCATACCTGGGTACAAAATCGATCACCCATCAATTTGCCTGAACCCCTGCATCCTTTCAAGCCTGGAGTCTCGTTGTGGATCAAAGAGTGGAGAAGGATACCGTTAGCCCTGCATTGGAAGGGACCCTATGTTGTCATCCTGTCATCTCCAACTGCAGTAAAAGTCACAGAATTCAAACTTTGGATCCATCATAGTCGAGTAAAGCCAGCAACTGTTTCTGAACCTGATCACTGGACAGCATCCTGAGACTCCATTGCGCCTCACCCTACAACAACAGCCACGGACCTAAGACTTATTGGTCCCTCGGAAACTGCACTATTTCAAGACTGTCCGTTTATCTGAAGGTAAGCCTTGTATCTGGAGAAAGCTGCAATCATCAGAAATAGACTGTGTTGTGTTAAGAAATTGAGTCTTCTAAGAGACTGTGTTCAAATGCTCTGAGAACAAAACTGTTTTGATCTCCTAAAAAGTGAACTGCTCCAAGGAGGCAATAATAGCATGAGAGACTGTACTATGATATTTTAAGAACCTGAGACATCCCAGAGGACAGTGATACTTTGGAATCTACAGCCCTACTCCTGCCACAAAGCTGGTAGGTCTACGTACGGCAGAAGCTTGAGGATCTACAATCAACTCTACATTTGTTGCCGACCGTTCCACCAACTTTCCAGAGACTATGCCCATTATGAATTCTTATTATTGCTTTATTCTGGCAGCAGCCTTGGGGTGCTTTGAAATGACTTTTGCCTTACCTCTCTGTGCAGCCTGTATAAGTACCACGCGAACTGGGCTGAAGGTTCCTCATGCCTCCCAGAACTTGTTTCTTGAACTTGCCGAAGCAGTAGCATCTAGTCTCCACATTTATGACTGTTTCTCTTTGTGGAGGAACCAAGATGGGAGATCAGTGGCCTTGGGAGGCTCAAGAACTGAATTATTCCATCCCCTACAATCAGACTGATTTACATAATACTACTAGTGAGTGGGTATTGGCCCACCCCATTGTTGACAGTTTGTGTTTTGTTCGCACCGGACCACAATTTGCTATGAAGATTGGACAGCTGGACTGTCTAAATCAGAAGTTTTACAACAGCACAACAAAGAAGACATCTTGGTGGTCCGGCATAAATGCTCCTGAACCTTCTACTCCTTTAGTTCTTTTTCCCACTCTTGCCAAACTATGGACTCTGACTATCTGCTTGTTGCTCCCTTGTTTTTTGCCACTTTGCTTGCAAATGATAACTTCAGTTATTAATAACACTGTAGAGCGTAAGGCAGCTACAAAGCTACTAGCTATGTGAAACTACTACCCTATACCACAGAGTGATACTTTTACCTAGTATTATGTGATTTGATTCTCACCCTTTCTCACTTGCGGATGAGAATAATCAAAGGGGGGAATGTGGTAGGCGAAGGCCTATGATCCATGCTGCTTGAACTAAACAGACAGGCCTAAGCAGCTTGACCTGTAAATGAAGCCTGTAGTTAGGCCCAGAGGAATGATGCCATCATAGAATTGAAACTTAACTAAGCTTAACTGAACATAGCTAAGCAGAAACGAAACTTAGAAAAGACAGAAAACAGCTCTAATTGGTATTGATAAGGATGTGAGAAGCTTCTATGGAATTAATTAACTTGCTGTAAGAAAGGTTACAGTGCCCTGCTTTCCCACATATTCCAGCTAGCTAGTGACCTTGGAGAAGAGATGTATCAAGAGTCTAAGAACTGTCCATTGTAATGGGGACTGTAAGGGGGGCAACCAGGTGCTGAGCCCAGACCAAGGTCCTCATTGGATGACTACGTAATGGTACCCCGGGACCAATAGATGGGATAGAAGGGGTTACTGGGACCAATTAAAAGTTTGCCTATGTCCAGAATGGAGAAGAAGGCTATAAAAGTTGTTGTTTTGCTAGAAACCATTGCTCAGCCATTTTGAATGTGATTCTGCTTGAGCCTTGTGCACAAATAAATGATTTGGACCTTCTGAACAGACTCCTGGTATTATTGGATTGTTTGCGCTCTGCCGCTACAGTTTGAGTGGCCCTTTAAGATCTATGCATGTTCTGTATTTTAGACTGGCAACACACATATCTCCTGGAAAAGTTTCCCCATTGGTATTTGCACCTGCTTCTAGTCAAGCACAACTCTCAGCTAACTGCCTGGGGAGAGATAAAATTCAAATCCACCTGGAATTGCAAAAGGTTTAGGTTTCAGAGAATGGCTTCTTAATCAGCTCCCTGCGGACATGCAGCTTTACAACATCCACCATCTGGGCATACAAAAAATGCCACTTAAGACAGTCCCATTTTGCATAGGATGTATAGGTCAGAATAAGGATATCCAATTTGGGACATTCAACATTTTCCAGCGATTTTACAAAAGGAATGTGGATCCTTTTTGTAAAATACACATGTACTTCTGCATGTCCTGATAGGTATTTGCTGACATGTGCAGTGGGAATAACCATGTTACAAAAAGAACACACATGCAAAAAAAAGCAGCCTTACCTCTGTTGTTACATGGATAAGTAGCGGCATTTACATGTGTGTGTGTGACAACAAATACCTGTGTAAGTGCCAGATTTTGTAAAAATACATACTCCAAAAGTAACTGAGTTCTAAAACTCAAAGTTTTGTTTTTTTGAGGTGATTTAGAAGGCTGGAGAGATAAGCACTATTGCCTCCTCACACAGGTGCAAATGAGCAGATAGTTCACACTTATGCATGATTCAGAGGTGGTGCAAATGCTGACTGGAAATTTGTTGAAAGATTTGTGACACCTTGTAAAATGGAAAGTACACGGGGGAGGAAGTGACGTCACCCAGCATTATGGCCCCATGAGCTATCGGCTCGGAAGCCAACCCTGAATAAAAGCAGGAAAACACCTCCAAACGGCATTATAAGTAAAAATACAACCCTGCAGAGCTTAGCAAAGGGGGACACAATGACGATCAGGAGTATGCATATGAAGGTGTGAGCGCGAGTAGCGGTGAAAATAATAATGCGGCGAGCAGGACGCGGCAGCTGAGTGCACAGAGAGTGTAGGATGTGAGTGAGCAACCATGAACAAGGTGGAGAAATCCTTCAGGCCATAACAGTCAGAAATATGAGAATGCTTCACAGAAATAAAAACAGAAGTGCAGGCAGTAAAAATGGAACTGGGCGAACTCACTGGAAACTTAAAAGAGGAATTGCAGAACCGACACATAAAGCAGGAGAGCACGAAAATAGGCTGCAGGAGGCAAAACAGCAACAAAAGGAGACGCACCAGTGGATATCTAAAACGGAGAAATGGCAGGACACAATTCAATACAAATTACAGGACCTGGAAAACCGGTCCCAGAGGAATAATCTGCACATCTGAGGAGTGCCAGAGGACTTGGAGTTCCAGGACACTGCAAAATTAGCAACTTCGGTGTGCTCTGAAGTCTTGAAAAAAAGGAGGGAGGAAGTAGCCAACAAGGAAATAACAATGGACAAAGTGCATAGGGCACTGGGACCATTGAGAACGAACAGACCCAGGGACATTATTATCTGCCTGATGGAATACAAACTTAAATAGCACATAGCGGCAAGAATGAGGGGCCTTGGGACTTTTAATTGGCAGGGGTATCCAGTAGCCATATATGAAGACCTGTCTGCCGGTATCCTACAGTGAAGGCGGGCAATGCAACCAATAACGCATACCCTTAGAATGGCAGAAATAAAGTACCGTTGGTTACACCCCTTTGGACTTTCATTCACTCAGAGAGGGAAAGTATGGAGAGTGCGCACAATAGAGGAAGCCATTTCCGCACTCCAGGAGGCAGGGATACATCAACAGGTGGCCGCCGCTGGGCAAGAGAAGGAGCTAGCGAGCCAGCAACAGAGGAAGGAACAGCGACAAGAACCAAACCAAACCGGAGAAAGATATCAAGAACAAAGAGAGAAAAGGGGCAAAGACTGCAATGACGGACCTAAACATTGAACAAAACCACCTTGGCGAAAAGATTATAGAACTTTATTTTTAACTGTGAGTGAAGAAGAGGAGGGACAATAGAGTTAAAATATTTCACATATCTATTACTAAAAAGTTTAAACTGCAAGGCCTATAGACCAATATGCAGAGATAGAGAAAGGTGGCGCTATATAGATTAAGGTGTTGAAAAATGAGAGGGGAGGAAGGTGGGATAAGGATCATATGAATGAAATCGGTTATAGATTAAAAGTGTGAGACAAGCGAGGGCGGGATAAAACAAATGGCAGAGGATTTACACAGGGGGTTGAAAGGGGAAAGAAAGAAAGGAATAAGAGAGGGGATGGGGGGAAGGGAGGGAAGGGTCAGGGGAGGCAGGGGAAACACTACTTCAGACATCACCTCTGGATTGTGAGGTGGAAAGGGAGAGGGAAAGGAGAGGGGGGGAAGGAGGGAAGGGGGAGGGGGGAGAAAGAAGAGGCGGAAACAATAGAGATAAGAGAAGAGATCAGGGGGGAAAGGAGCAAAGCATATTGCAAACAGAAACAGGAAACAACTAACAATAGCCACAATAAACACTAAAGGACTATGCACATGGCACAAAAGACATCTACTAGAAAGAGAAGGAAAACGCTTAAATGCGGATATTCTCTGTGTCCAGGAGACACACATATGGGTGGGGCAAGAACATATGTTAACCTCAAGATATTATCCCGCAGCAATTCTAGCAGGGCAAAGAGCAAACCCCTGGAAAGGAGGAGTGGGGATTCTAATACATGAGACATATCAACATTCAATAATAGGAGAATGCAGAGACAAAGAGGGACGACAGGTGGGCGTTTGGCTACAAATAGCAGAGGAGGAGGTTTGGGTGATAAGTCTATATGGCCCCAGTGAGCATCAGGGGGAAATGTATGAGTGGATGATAAAGGAGTTGGAAGGGCTGGGAGACATTCCAATAATTTTTTTTTTGGGGGGGGGGGGGGGACTTCAACCTAACAAGCAACCCTAGACTAGACAACAGTGGAGGACAGGCAAGTGGGGGTCGAAGACATAGGCAGAGTTTGAAAAAACTAAAGGAGCGGTTAGGATTGGTAGCTATCTGGAGATGTAGGCACTCAGGGGAATGTAAATATACATTCTATTCACATACACATGGGACATACAGCAGATTGGACATGATTTGGGGAAGTTGGAAATTGATATCAAAAGCCCAAGAGGCGGAACAGGAATTGATAACTTGGACAGACCATGCACCTGTCAGTGTAGTATTTGATATAGATGAGAAAGATGAAGGGATCAAGTTTTGGAAATTAAATGATTCTTTGCTAGAGGATGACAGGCAAATCAGCAAGCTCCACAAGGATATACAGGAATATCTCCACTTCAACCTAAATGGCGAAGTGGCACTGGGCACGGTATGGGATGGGTTAAAGGCAGTGGCAAGAGGGAAGTTAATTAGCCTAGCGGCAAGGAATAAGAGAGAGAGGGGAAGATCAGAAAAAGAACTCCTGAGGCGGATAGGAGAGCTATAGGGAAAACATCAAAGCGATAATGACCCATCCACAATTGCGGAATTAATTAAAGCAAGGGGAGACTTAAGTAGATTAAGAGCCCAAGAAATAGCACATAGATTAGCAGTGCTGCAGCAAGCACACTTTGAAGGGGGCAACGAAGCAGGTAAGATCTTGGCTAGTTGACTGAAGCCTAAAAGACAGGCAGCATTTATAGTAGGGATCCGAAACAATAAAGGGAAATGGTACACCGCACGTCGGAGATTAGCAAAGTGTTCAGGGATACTATGAAAGCCTGTATAAGAGTGAAATAACAAGCGGACAAGAAGAGGAAACAGCATTCTTAGATGAGTGCAACCTGAGAAGATTAGAACCAGAGGAGGTGGAGAGAATAGTGCAGAAAATCAATGGAGAGGAAGTCAGACTAGCAATTAAAGTCCTCAAACTAGGTAAGGCCCCGGAGCTAGACGGCTTTATGGCAAAATTTTACAGAACAATGATAGATCAAATAACACCGATCTTAACCCAAGTTTTCAATAGGGTACTTCAAGGAGAGGGGATCCCGAAATCAATGGAGGAAGCAGGCATCACAATCCTACCCAAACTAGGCAAGGACAAAACTGTACGTGGCTCTTATAGGCCCATATCACTGATTAACTTAGATGCTAAAATATTAGCAAAAGTGTTAGTTAACCGACTCCAAGATGTAATACCCCAACTGGTCCATAAAGATCAAACGGGGTTTGTGAAAGGGAGACAAGGGAGTGACAACATCAGGAAACTATTAAACATCACATGGTATGAAGAGCAGGCAGTATTTGTAAAAGTAGATGCAGAAAAGCATTTGAACGGATGGAGTGGAGGTTCATGTTTCAGGTCCTAAAACAAATGGGCCTTGGAGAAAATTTTTAAAAATGGATAAAGGCACTCTATACCCACCCACGAGCCAGGGTCAGAGTAAACAGGGGTTATTCTGAGAGCTTCGACCTAGCAAGGGGAACAAGACAAGGCTGCCCACTGTCATCACTCTTATTTGTCGTGGCGATTGAGTCACTGGCTGAGTATGTTAGACTGGAAACAGATATAAAGGGGGTGGAGATGGAAGGGCAGGACACAAAAATCGCCCTCTTTGCTGATGCTATTATCTTTACTCTGAGACAGCCCCTAACCATATTACCAATCCTGATGACAGCAATAAGAAGATTCAGCGAAATAGCAGGGTATGAAATAAACTATAGCAAGACCGAAATCTTAGGATTTAATCTACCAAAGAGTTGAAAGGAGAGCTTGAGAAATCACTTTAAGTTTAAATGGGTAAATCAACACTATAGATACCTGAAGACCGAGGTACTCTTTCATCAGCAGAGACCAGACATTCACTCCGCCCCCATTCCTTAAGGTACGTGATGCTGAGCTTCCCACTAAGACATCAATACGATACCTCGGCGTAACCCTTGACCAACACCTAGACCTAAACGCTCACATAAGTAACACTGCAAAAGCGATTTACCACAAAGTTCGGATGTTACATCACATTAGGCATCTACTTGAAACTAAAGACTTCCGAACAGTATTTCAGGCACTTGTGATGCCCCACTTCGACTTCACCAACTGCTTACTTCATGGTTTACCAAAAAGCGCACTGCACCCTTTGCAGATGGCGATGAACACCGCAGCAAGAACCCTTCATGGAGCAACGAGAAGAGACCATATTACGCCTATCCTACAAGCACTACACTGGCTTCCAGTCCACTGCAGGATTACATTTAAAATACTGACCATGACATTCAAAGCCATCAACATGTGCACATCCAGCTCCCTCTCCGACCTGATCCAGATCACCTCTCCTAACAGACTGAGAAGATCTGCTGCCACCAATACATTGCGACTCCCAAAGACCCTTACTAAATGCTCCAAAGCCACCGAGAACCGTGCATTTGCACTTTATGCCCCCTCCTGCTGGAACACACTTCCTGTGAATATTTGCGCAATAAATAACCTCTCCCAATTCAGGCGAGCCCTGAAACACCACCTGTTTCTTCAGCATTTTTCCAACTCAGATGACATCACTTAACCAACCACACACCTCAGGACCTCCCCCCTCCCTTGTCAGTTCCCCTCCCTGCTGTCACAGGTTACTGTTGAACTATTCCCTAACCGTAACTAGCAAATGGATATACTAGTCCTTTCTCACGATGTATACTTCACGAGCATAACCTAGTAGGTGCTGCACCGACGGTTTATTAATATGTAAATAGTTTACCTCTCTGTATATAGTTTACCTGCACCGACGGTTTATTAATATGTAAATAGTTTACCTCTCTGCATATAGTTTACCTGTTCACCAAGTTGTTCTCCCTGTTTAATGTAAGTTCAATGTGGTTCTTTTCTCATTGTACAATTTTGTTGTTGCCTGTAAACCGCGCTGATGGTAAATAGTGCGGTATAGAAAAACTATAAATAAATAAATAAAAATATACAGCTAGGAAAACCCCTAGAGAATATTAAGCAATGGAACTACAAACCACTGACAGAAAGTATCAGGAAAGACATCTCTAAATGGATGGGGCTTCACTTAACTTGGTTGGGACGTATAGCAGTAGTGAAAATAAATGTTCTATCACAAATATTATTTATGTTTGCATCTCTGCCGTGCCATATGCCCAAGGGAGAAATAAAAAGGCTTCAAAATATAATGCAATTTATTTATTTAACAGGTTTTATAGATCACATACTCCTTAAATCGAAGCAGGTTACATTTATCTGGGAGGGGAAATTCCCAAAGATTGCAAGAAATACTATATACAAGCGAAGGGAAGGGAGGGGTGCTGGGGGTGCCATGCTTGGCTAATTACTATGCCGCGGCACAGATATGAGCCCTATTTACATGGAGTAAAGGGGAGACACCCCACAGTGGTTGCAAATGGAAGCAGAAGGGAAGGAAAACATAGAAGTGAGGATTTGGAACCCTACAGAACATGCAAAAGGTGCGGAGGAGGTGAATCCCCACAAGGAACTCACTCTTCAAATTTGGAAAAAATGGAAATGACACCTTATGGGGGAAAAAATACTCTAGACAAACATTCATTCGAGGAATAGGAGAGTTCTTACCCAGGCAGATAATGAAAACGTACGAGGGTTGTGCGAGCAAAGGGTTGAAAAGAATAGGCCAAATGGTGGGAAAGGAGGGAGAAAAGGCATTTGAGGAATTACAGCAGACATAAAGATTGGATAGGATAGACTACTACGCCTATGTGCAGCTCTGGTATTTCCTACAACAAAAAGAGATAAGAGTAAACTTACAGGCCAAACCTATGCCATTTGAAGAACTAATGGGAAAAAAGAACTCACAAAAAGGAATGATATCCTGATTATGTTGTTGTTGTTAAGTGCTGTCGAGTCAGTGTTGACTCATGATGACCTTCTGGATAGTTGTCCTAAATTGTGTTCGGTCTTCAGTCAGATGGCTGATTGCTGACAGAGTGGCACCAATAGCTGCTGTTATTGTATCGATCCCTCTCATTGCTGGCCTTCCTCTTTTGCGTTGACCTTCTACCTTGCCAAGCATGATGTCTTTCTCCAATGATCTCTCTCTTCGTATGATATGTCCAAAGTATGAAAGTCGAAGTCTTGTCATCTGAGCTTCTAAAGAAAGCTTAGGTTTGATTTCCTCTAGTACTGACTGGTTTGTTCTTTTGGGCAGCCCATGGTATACACAGTATTTGTCGCCAGCACCATTATTCAAATCATCAATTTTCTTCCTGTCTATCTTTTTCACTGTCCAACTTTCGCATCCATATGACATTATTGAAAATACCATGGCTTGAACAAGTCGCATCTTTGTATGGAGAAAGACATCTCTGCTCTTGAGAATCTTGTCTTGGTCCTTCATAGCCATTATGCCAAGAGGAATGCATCGTTGGATTTCTTGACTGTTTGTTGCTTCTTTATTGATAGTTGATCCAAGTAGGTTAAAGTTGTCCACTATTTCAATTTCTTCTCCATCAATGATGAGCTTATTGATTTTGCCAGTTGTCATGATCTTTATCTTCTTTACATTAAGGTGCAGGCCCATTTTAAGACTATAATCCTTTATCTTGAGAAGCAAATGTTTCAGATCGTCTTCACTCTCAGCCAATAATGTGGTATCAACAGCATAGTAAAGGTTGTTGGTGAGTCTTCCACCAATCTTTACACTTCTGTTGTCTTCACACAATTCTGCTTCTCTGATGATTTGTTCTGCATATAAATTGAACAGGTAGGGGGAAAGTATACAGCCTTGTCATACACCTTTGCTGATTTTAAACCATTCTGTTTCTCCTTGTTCCATTTGAACTGTTGCTTCTTCATCAATGTAAAGGTTGTACAAGAGGTTCATAGATTATATTTCAGGAACATGAATAAAGTTTTTCTGGGCTCTAATGTTAGAATATTTCCTGATGTCTCTTGTGTTATACAGCTGAGAAGGAAGGACCTTTTGGCTCTTTGCCCCAGGGTTTTGGCCCTAGGGGCTACTTTTCAGCTAAAATTTCCAGTTAAGTGTTGTGTTTCATTTAAGCAGAAAATATATTTGTGTTTTGAACCTAGGTAACCTCAGAAGTTTCTGGAGGCTAGGGAGGATGTATTGCTTGATGTTTCTGTGCCATCTCATTCAGCTGACGCATGAGTCTCCACCTGCCTATTTGATTTATAGATTAGGTAGTGTAGGACCCTTTTTGGGTTCTTTACTGTCTGTGAAAGTTTTGTTTCTTAGTACTTCCCCAATTTCCTTACTTGGGTTCTAATAACCAATGGGCCTATCCCCACTAAACAAATTTTCCACACCATCCACTAAATGTATTGAGGACACCATAGCATCTCTCAACACCTCCACTGCACAGACTGACCCATGCCCAGCTTTTTGGATTAAGGAGCTACGTGGTGTGTTCAGCCCTGTCATCGCAAATATAATGAAGCTCTCCTTCACAACAGGATATTTCCCCACAACACTCAAACAGACTTCCATTAGGCCACTATTGATAAACCCCAAACTAGACCCCCAAAGAGTCGATTCTTATAGGCCAATAGCCAGTATCCCCCTCTTAGCTAAGATAATTGAGAAAGAGGCACAACGGCAAATTCAAAATCACATAGACGCCGCTGCTCCCCTAGATAGCTGCCAACATGGGTTCAGAGAATATCATGGGGTCGAGACACTACTCACTAGTCTATTCAACGACATCATCACAGGCATTGACAACATCCGTCAAGGTTTTGTGCTCATCTTCCTAGACATCGCTGCGGCGTTCGACTCCGTGAGCCACGAAATTCTCCTCGGAAGACTGAAAGAGAAGGGCATCTGCAACAGTGCGCTAGAATGGTGTAAATCTTATCTGGATGGAAGATGGCAATATGTGAAGTCTGGATCAGAAGAGTCAAAACCTTTCCATCAAAAGCAAGGGGTACCTCAAGGCTCCTCGTTATCCTCCTTATTATTCAATATTTACATGCAGCCCATCTGCAACATCATAAGATCACTCAATGTGAACTGTTTGATATATGCAGATGACATTCTCTTATACACGCCGTTCTCCACAGCTCACATGGATCTGGCACCGCTTATAGACTGTTTCAATGCGGTCTCAACGTGGCTCCAATCACAGAACTTACGCATTCAACATAGAAAAACAGAGGTGCTTTTCATCACCAGAGACCCCAACTTTACTCCCCCATCCCATGTCAGTGTCAAGGAAGCTGACTTACAAACTAAAGAAACAATAAAATACCTTGGAGTTACTTTGGATCAACGTCTGGATATGAAACACCACATAAGCAACATAGTCAAAGCCGTTTATTTCAAAATCCGCTCACTCAAGCACCTACGCTCCCTGTTGGACCCAGACGATTTCCGGACCATATACCAAGCGCTAATCCTGCCACACTTTGACTTTGCAAACGCCATCTTTCAAGGTCTCCCCCAATCCACACTAACCCCCTTACAGTTGGCCATGAATTCCGCAGCAAGGGTCCTCTACGGAGCCTCCAGAGGCGACCACGTGACTCCCATTCTCAAACAACTTCACTGGCTACCTATCCATGGGAGGATCATCTTTAAAACCCTACTCCTATCATTCAAGGCAATCAAAGGTATTTCATCCTCCTCACTCACAGATCTTATTCACATGGTCCCCCCCAACAGATCCAGAAGAGCAACAGCCGTAAACCTTCTAACAACCCCAAAGGCATGGACAAAGCGCAATATGACAACCACAAGCAGGGCGTTCAGTTTCTATGTCCCCAAATGCTGGAATGCTCTACCCCCTGACATTAGGGCCATTGCCGACCTATATCAGTTCAGGAAGGCACTCAAATCCCACCTTTTCCTCCAATACTACCCAACCAGTAATTGAACCTAGATATCCCCTCTGAAGAAATGACCCACTCAGAAAGACCCTTACATTTGTTATGTGATTTTTACCTAACCTTGTTCCGTGTAAATATCTTATGTATATAGTTAACCCCTGTTATCCAAGTTTGCACTCCTGTTCGATGTAAAACCAGACAGCTTGTTGTTATGGTCATTGTGTTATGATGTAAACCGCGCTGATGCCGAATAGCGCGGTATATAAGAAATTGTAATAAATAAATAATAAATAAATAATATTGTAAATGGGGGGAAAATTGTTATTTTTTCTTTTTGTTGTAATATTTCCTGTATGTATTGGATTGCCCATTTTTTTTTCATTCAATGTAATTTTTGGATGTAACATTTAAATAATTGCTAAAAAAAGTATAAAAAAATAAATAAAAAAATAAAGGTTGTGCAAGAGAATAATCAGGTGTTCTGGTATACCCATGCTTCTTAAAGTGGTCCAGAGTTTCTCATGGTTTACACAGTCAAAAGCCTTGCTGTAGTCAATAAAGTACGAATAAATATCCATTTGGTATTCTTTAGTCTTTTCATGGATCCATCTCACATCCGCAATGATGTCTCTCATTCCTCACCCTTTCCTGAACCCTATTTGCACTTCAGGTAGTTCTCGTTCAAGGTATGGTTGTAGTCTTTGTTGAATAATCTTCAGTAGAATCTTACTGGCATGTGGGATCAGAGGGATTATGCGATAATTTCCAGTCAGTTGGATCACTTTTCTTTAGTATTGTTATAAACACAGATCTTTTCCAGTCATTTGGCCATGTAGCTTTAGAAAAGCTGATCTTGTTCTTCCTCTAATAGTTTCTGCTTCTATTTCCTTGCATGTGTCATTGTCTTGTCTTGCTGATGTTGGAAATCTCTGTTGAGTTCTGAGATTGCCTCTTTTTCTCCTCTGGGTTTAGCTTCTCTACATTTCTGGGCAATTTTCAGAGTTTCTTCGGTCATCCATTTTGGCCATTTTTGTTTTTTCACCTTTTGTAGAGAATTCTCACTTTCTTCCAACATAACCTTCTTGATGTCATCCCATAACTCTTCTGGAGCTCTGTCATTTGTATCTAAAGCAGCAAATCGATTTTGCAGGCAGTCTTTAAATTCCTGTAGTATACTCTCAAGGTCATATTTTGCTACATTCATGAGTGGTTTACTCTTTTTCAACTTTAGCTGGAGCTGGCATACTAGTAGTTGGTGATCTGTACCACAGTCAGCTCCAGGTTTTGTCTTTGTTGATGTTATAGAGCTTTTCCAACATTGACTTCCACAGAGGTAGTCAATTTGATTTTTATACAATCCATTGGATGAAGTCCATGTGTACAGTCACCGCCTGTGTTGGTGGAAGAAGGTGTTTGAGATGAATAGATCGTTGGTCTTGCAGAAATCTATCAGTCTTTCTCCAGCTTCATTTCTGTTGCCAAGTCAATATTGTCCAACCATTTTGCCTTCTTCTATGTTGCCAGCTTTTGCATTCCAGTCAACCATGACTATCAGGATATCCTGTTTGCATGTTCTGTCGATTCAGCTTGTACTTATTCATATAGCTCATCAATTTCATCCTCTTCTGCAGCTGTTGTTGGGGCATATACTTGTTCTGTTGATAGGCATTCCTCATAGACAAATAGAAATTAAGCATTCACTAACTACATTGTATTTCATTACAGTTCTTGCTAGTTTCTTAATTATAAATGCAACACCATTTCTTCTTTGTCTTTCATTTCCAGCATAGTACACCATGTGATCATCTTTTGAAATGTGCCCAATGCCAGTCAATTTCAGTTCGCTGACACCCAACAGATCAAGTTGTACACATTCCATTTCCTTCTTGACCACCTCCAACTTCCCTTGGTTCATGCTTCATATCTGCAATGTCCCAATATGTAAGACATCTTTGCAGCTTCTGATTCCCATTTCATGCGCACTCTACATCAGCAGTCAGATGTCCCGAGGGCTTTGATCCAACCACCTCATAAATGCTGGCTTTGCTCTGAAAAGTCTTCAGCTCCTCCCTAGTAGCCAGTTGAGCGCTTCCAACCTAGGGGTCTCATCTTCCAGCACTATAGTGCAATTTGTTTTGTTGTGACTATCCATTGGGTTTTCGTGGCAAGATATGGAAGTAGATTTCCAGGCCTTTCTTTCGCACAGTTTAAGTTTAGTGTTGTTGCCATTGTCACAGAAATGTGATCCTTCACTGCCAATATTGTTCCATTCTGCTGGTTCCCAGATGGGTGGTTTATCTTGCTCTGGCACCTCAGCTGATACCTGTCCATCTTGGGAGACCCTGCCAGTAGTTAAACTAGTGATAGCTTAGCCCTCAGCATCACTGATGCACACAAACCCTCACAGCACAACAAGCTGCAAACCATGTGATTATACAGAATGTTAAATGCAAAGGGGGGGAGGGGGAGAGAAATGCAAACAAGTTAGAAGCGATGGGAGGAAGAAATACCAGAGCCTTGGGATTCAAGCCGATGAGAGGGCATATATGAAAGAACATAAAGGATAGCACCAGGAACATCGTACCTAGAAAACAATCTAAAGGTGTGATTATGTATGTATTGTATCCCAGTAAAACTACATACTATATATCCCGAAAGCTCAAGTGAGTGCTGGAAGGGATGCGGCAGGAGGGGGGACCTGATACACATGATCTGGAGCTGCCCAAAAGTACAAAGGTGATGGAAAGAGGTAGAGGGGCTCTATGGGGAGATCACCAAACTACAGCTCAAGTTAACCCCAGCCATGGTGTCCTTACATGAAGAAGTGGGAGGAGGAAATGAGGGCTTAGAAACCTTTTTAGGGTACTGCGTAGTAACCGCTCGAATAATCCTTCGTAGGTGGTGAAAGAATACAAAAACACCACCTCTGGAGGAGGTAGTGGGTAAACTGAACAGGTGTGGAGCCTATGTGCACTAGTAGCATATAGAAGGCATAATACAAGAAAATAAAAAGACATGTGGCATTGGTATGAAGACTGGAAGGTGGAAGAAATAAAGATGGGGAGAGGGTATAAAATAGCGGGTAGGGAGGGGTAGGGGAAGGGGAGGGAACGGGAGGGGATGATAGAGGGAAAGGATAAATACCCAAAAGTTACAAAACAATTAAAGGGCGCTAGGAAGAGGAAGATTGGAGGGAGGGAAGAGAAGGTAAAAGTGGGTGGGGAATACTGAGCTATAAGTTAGAAGATAATGTTAGCAAGTATTTGAATGTATGAAGTTGTTAAACACTGACAAAGGTTTGAACAAAGTTGTAAGATTATATAGAAAAACGAATAAAAAAATAAATTGTAAAAAAAAATAAAGGAAAGTACATGTATATTTTAAATGTCACCCCACACCATGCCCAGAACATGCCTCCTTGAAATTGATGTATGCTGCAGATAAACAGAGGTAAGTAGTGGCTTTTCTAAAATCACCACATCCACATGCATACCCATTTGCACATGTAACCCACATTTTTACATGTGTAAATGCCACCTAACTCTTCAAAAGTGACCTCCATAAGTAGCAAAATTATGCCTTATACAACATAAGAACATAAGATATGCCATACTGGGTCAGACCAAGGTCCATCAAGCCCAGTATCCTGTTTCCAACAGTGGCCAATTTAGGTCATATGTACCTAGCAGTTTCCCCAAGAGACACAAGTTCCACAATGCTTGTACTGGGTCAAGCATTGATATCTTCGGTCACTTCTTAAGAATGGTTTATGGACCTTTCCTCCAGGAACTTGTCCAAACCTTTTTTAACCCTCGGATACACTTGGTAAATCGACTGACACGTATACACTACCCCCGGGTCACCCCTGACCCATATGTAGAAATATGGTGAAACATCTACTTTTGTTTGTAAAACATGGTTAAATTGTGAAGAATAAGACATACTTTTATGTATTTTTTATAATACTTGTTATTAATTGACCCTTTCAAGTGAATAATGTGCAATGCTAGCCAAGATCAGGCAGGACAAGTTGTACAAGGTCAGATATATGCCGCATAATGTCAATACCTGTTAACTATTCAGTTGCAAGCTTAAAAATGTTGTGCAGCACTGCACGCTTTGCAAACTACAATAGTTCTATATTTATTCGCTAGGTGGACAGCAACAGTCAAAGTATGGTGCCATTATGTCAAGTAATGGCATGATGCACATTGTGACAAAGCGTTTCGGGTGTGGCATTGTTTACCTTTGTCGTAAAAAATTTTAATCCACAGAAACAAACAAGGAACTGATGTCAGGTGATGTCATAAATGTAAGCAAGATGTTAGAAGACACAGGATTGTAATGTGGACTTGGAGTGGTGACTTTCGTTGCTGCTATAAAACAATGGAGAGTGTTATTGTGCGAGTGTCGAAAATCACCCCTTGTTTGTTCAGCAGCTTGCAGTACTGTATAAAAACGTTATTTTTGCAAACCATATGTATGAAAATACTTAAAAATGGTTCGCTGAGGAATACCTAGAGTACCAAAATACAATTCCTTACCATTTTGAAGAAAAAACACAAAAACCGACACCCGGGTCACCCCTGACCCGGGGGTAGTGTATCCGAGGGTTAAACCCAGCTACACTAACAGCCTTTACTACATCCTCCGGTAACAAATTCCAGAGTTTGATTACACGTTGAGTGAAAAAATATTTTCTTTTATTAGTCTTAAATAGCTTACCCTGTAGCTTCATTGCATGTCCCCTAGTCTTTCTATATTCTGATAACGTAAACAATCGATCTACGTTTACCCGTTCCACTCCGTTCATTAATTTATAGATTTCTATCATATCTCCCCTCAGCCGTCTCTTTTCCAGGTTAAAGAGCCCTAACCTTTTTAGCCTTTCTTCATAGGAGTATCCTTCCATGCCCTTTACCATTTTGGTGGCTCTTCTCTGAACCTTTTCTAAAATCGCTATATCCTTTTAAAGATACGGCGACCAGAATTGCACACAATATTCAAGGTGCGGTCTCACCATGGAACGATATAGAGGCATTATAATATCTTTTGTTTTATTTTCCATTCCTTTCCTTATCATACCTAGCATTCTATTTGCTCTCTTGGCCGCTGCTGCACACTGGGCCGAGGGTTTTAACATGGTATCCACAATGACGCCTAAATCTTTTTCCTGGGTGGTGGTTCTTAATGTGGAACCTTGTATCATGTAACCATAGTTTGGGTTGTTCTTCCCTAGGTGCAAAACCTTGCACTTGTCCACATTAAATTTCATCTGCCATTTTGATGCCCAGTCTTCCAATTTATCAAGATCCTCTTGCAATTTTTCACAATCCTCTTGGGTTTTAACAACTTTAAATAGTTTTGTGTCATCTGCAAATTTGATAACCTCACTCGTTATTCCACTTTCCAGGTCATTTATGAATATGTCAAAAAGCAGCGGACCCAGCACAGATCCCTGGGGTACACCACTATTCACCTTTCTCCATTAGGAAAATTGGCCATTTAGCCCTACCCTCTGCTTTCTATCTTTTAACCAGTTCCTGATCCACAATAGTACACTGCCTCCTATCCCATGACTCTTTAGTTTTGCCAAAAGTCTCTGATGAGGGACCTTGTCAAAGGCTTTCTAAAAGTCCAGATACACAATATCAAACGACTCACCTTTGTCCACCTGTTTATTCGCTCCTTCAAAAAAACATAATAGATTAGTAAGACAAGATCTTCCTTGTCTAAAGCCATGTTGGCTGTCTCCCATTAGGTTGTGACTATCTACATGCTGAGTAATTTTATTCTTTATGATGGTTTCTACCATTTTTCCTGGTACTGACGTCAGGCTCACTGGTCTGTAGTTTCCCGGATCACCCCTGGAACCCTTTTTAAAAATTGGTGTTACATTGGCGATCCTCCAATCTTCAGGTATTAGAGATGATTTTAATGATAGTTCACAGATTACTAATAGCAGGTCTGCAATCTCATATTTCAGTTATTTCAACACCCTTGGATGTATACCATCCGGCCCAGGTGATTTGCTACTCTTCAGTTTATCTAATAGTTGTAAGACATCTTCCCGATGTATCGATATTTCCTTCAATTCTTCCGCACCTTTAAATACCACTTCAGTCATGGGTAACATCCCTACATCTTCCTCAGTAAAGACCGAAGCAAAGAATTCATTCAGTCTCTCCGCTATCGCCCTGTCGCCTCTTAGTGCTCCTTTAACCCCTTTATCATCTAATGGACCAACTGACTCTCTCACAGGTTTTTTACTACGAATGTACTTGAAAAGGTCTTTATTTCGTGTTTTTGTTTCCGCAGCAAGCTTCTTCTCAAATTCTCTCTTTGCCTGCCTTATCAATGCCTTGCATTTGACTTGCCAGTGCTTGTGCTGTTTCCAGGTTTCGTCGTTTGGCTCTTTTTTCCATTTCCTGAAAGATGCTTTTTTGGCAACAACAGCCTCTCTGACCTCACCTTTAAACCATGCTGGCAGTTTTTTGGACTTCCTTCCACTTTTCTTAAAGCGTGGAATACAGCTGGTCTGGGCTTCCAAGATAGTATTTTTCAACAACACCCAAGCTTGATGTACGTCTTTAACCTTTGCAACTGCTCCTTTTAGTTTTTTCTTAACTGTTTTCCTCATTTTATCATAGTCTCCCTTTCGAAAGGTAAAAGGTAGTACTGTGGATTTCCTTACTATCCCTCCTCCACTAATTAAATCAAAGGCGATCATGCTATGATCACTATTGCCAAGTGGCCCCAACACCCTTATCTCTTGCACTAGATCTGGTGTTCCACTAAGGACTACGTCTAATATGGCTTCCCCTCTGGTCAGTTCATGAACCAGCTGTTCCAAGAAGCAGTCATTTATTTCATCTAGGAACTTTATCTCCCTAGCATGTCCTGCCGTGACACTGACCCAGTCGATACCGGGGTAATTGAAATCACCCATTATTATTACTGCGCTGTAACTTTTGTTAGCTTCCTTGATTTCTTTGAGCATTTCATCATCCATTTGGTCATTCTGGCCAGGTGCTCGATAGTACACCCCCACTGCCATTGCCTTCCCCCTTTTATATGGAATTTCAATCCATATAGATTCTACAGCAGATTTTGTTTCCTGCAAAACTTTAATCCTTTCTGAGTCAGTGCCCTCTCTAACATAGAGCACAACCCCTCCACCAATTTGATCAGCTCTATCATTACGATATAGTTTGTACCCAGGTATCACAGTGTCCCACTGGTTGTCCTCCTTCCACCATGTCTCTGATATTCCAATCATATCTAACCTTTCATTTAGTGCTATATATTCTAACTCTCCATCTTATTCTTTAGACTTCTAGCATTTGCATACAAGCATTTTAGAGAATGTATTTTATTCATGTTAATTTGGCTATTGTTAGACATGGGTAAATTGGGATCTTTAAGCTCTGTCTGCTCCATACTTGAGGGCATTTGGGCTACTTTACTCTTTTGTGGAACCTCTCTGCTTTTGGTAGTATCCTTCAAGGATACATTCTTCCGAACCATCCGCTCTTGGGCGACTGTCGGCTTTCCCCTAATGTCTAGTTTAAAAGCTGCTCTATCTCCTTTTTAAAGGTTAATGCCAGCAGCCTGGTTCCATCTCGGTTAAGGTGAAGCCCATCCCTTCGGAAGAGCCCCTCCTTTCCCCAGAATGTTCCCCAGTTCCTAACAAATCCAAAACCCTCATCTCTGCACCATTGTCTCATCCACGCATTGAGACTCCGGAGCTCTGCCTGCCTTTTGGGTCCTGCGCGTGGAACAGGAAGCATTTCGGAGAATGCTACCATGGAAGTTCTGGATTTCAACTTCCTACCTAAAAGCCTAAATTTTGCCTCCAGAACCTCCCTACCACATTTTCCTATGTCATTGGTACCGACATGTACCAAGACAGCAGACTCCTCCCCAGCACTATCTAAGACCTTATCTAGGTGGCGCGTGAGGTCCACTACCTTCGCACCAGGCAGGCATGTTACCAGGCGATCCTCACATCCACCAGCCACCCAGCTATCTACATGCCTAATGATTGAATCACCAACTATAACGGCTGTCCTAACCCTTCCCTCATGGGCACATGGCCCTGGAGAAACTTCCTCTGTGCGAGAGGGTTTTACATCACCTGGAGGACAGGTCCTAGTTACAGGATCACTTCCTGCCACACAGGGTGATGCTATCCTGTCACGTGACCTCTCTCCTCCATGGCAACAGGGGTGCTGCCAGACTGGAGGTGGGACTTCAGGACTATATCCCTGTAGGTCTCGTCTATGTACCTCTCTGTCTGTCTTATGTTTTCCAAGTCTGCTACTTTAGCCTCTAGAGAACGGACTTGTTCCCTGAGAGCAAAGAGCTTCTTGCACCTAGTGCACACGTAAGACCTCTCACCTACTGGGAGAAAATCATACATGTGACACTCAAGGCAAAAGACTGGAAAGCCCCCATCCCGCTGCTGGACTGCTGTCTGCATCTTAGTTTTACGTTTGTGTCTAGATCTTTAAGTTCTTACTTACTAGGGGTTGCTATGGGTATTTATACCAATAAAACTGTACCTAATACGTTTAATATACCTTGTTCACCTGAAGCGTAATTAATCTCAGGTCCTTAGTGTATGACTGATTTGGGTAATGAGCTTCACCTGAAAGCACCTCCTGTCTTTTAAGATGTGTAAGTACCTATAAAGCTATGATTATCCCAGGGGTGGGTGGGTATGGGGAGGGAGGGAGGGAAATAACACTTATTAAAAGAGGGCTGCTACACAGTACCCTGTCTTGTGCTGCTGAGGTAAGCTAAATTCTGATTGGATTTAAATTATAGCTCTTAGCTGCTGCTAGGCTCTAACTTCTTATGAAATTTAAACTACAAACTCTCTGCTGGGTTCTAAATTTAACCAGAAAGCTCTCTTCTGTGTTTTAAAACTAAAAGTACTTTTCTGATGCTATGCCCTGAGTGACTATTAAATGTACACTACAAGCTCTCTGCTGGGTTCCAAATGTAACCAGAAAGCTCTCTTTTGTGTGTTAAATTTAAATTAAAAGTACTTTGCTGTTACTTGGCCCTGAGTGACTATTAAATTTAAACTACAAGCTCTCTGCTGGGTATGAAATGTACCCAGAAAGTTCTCCTCTGTGTTTTAAATTCAAACTTTAATTGCTGCTACTAGGCCCTAACTGATCCAACAAAAAACAGTGGGTTCACAGATTAAGTAGCTTTAATACAAAGAATTCTTTTTAGAAAATTACCAGAAGTATATACTCACAGTTGCAGATTTCTCTCCAGAAGTAACAGTCCCCCTTTCTAGTCCTTCAAGACAGAGGATCACAGAGCTCTGGTTGAGCTATTAATGCCTCTGCTGTTGAGGTAATGCTGTGACCAACTTCCTGGGTAATTAACAGTCCTTGCTTGGATAGGAGGAGTCTTTCAAAATGACCTTTTGATCTGCCACCTGGTGTTAACACCTATTGAAAAGGTTTCACAGGTCTCTTGCCCCCTAGGTAGAAGGCCTCTTTGTAAAGGTCTCTAGAAGACTTTATTTGTTGCTCAAAGAGTACAGACCCTGTTTTGCCTTTTGTGCTAAGCTAAAGTCTGATTTGATTTAAATTATAGCTCTTAGCTGCTGCTAGGCTCTAACTTCTTATGAAATTTAAACTACAAGCTCTCTGCTGGGTTCTAAATTTAACCAGAAAGCTCTCTTCTGTGTTTTAAAACTAAAAGTACTTTTCTGATGCTAGGCCCTGAGTGACTATTAAATGTACACTACAAGCTCTCTTCTGGGTTCCAAATGTAACCAGAAAGCTCTCTTTTGTGTGTTAAATTTAAACTAAAAGTACTTTGCTGTTAATTGGCCCTGAGTGACTATTAAATTTAAACTACAAGCTCTCTGCTGGGTATGAAATGTAACCAGAAAGTTCTCCTCTGTGTTTTAAATTCAAACTTTAATTGCTGCTACTAAGCCCTAACTGATCCAACAAAAAACAGTGGGTTCACAGATTAAGTAGCTTTAATACAAAGAATTCTTTTTAGAAAATTACCAGAAGTATATACTCACAGTTGCAGATTTCTCTCCAGAAGTAACAGTCCCCCTTTCTAGTCCTTCAAGACAGAGGATCACAGAGCTCTGGTTGAGCTATTTATGCCTCTGCTGCTGAGGTAATGCTGTGACCAACGTCCTGGGTAATTAACAGTCCTTGCTTGGATAGGAGGAGTCTTTCAAAATGGCCTTTTGATCTGCCACCTGGTGTTAACACCTATTGAAAAGGTTTCACAGGTCTCTTGCCCCCTAGGTAGAAGGCCTCTTTGTAAAGGTCTCTAGAAGACTTTATTTGTTGCTCAAAGAGTACAGACCCTGTTTTGCCTTTTGTGCTAAGCTAAATTCTGATTTGATTTAAATTATAGCTCTTAGCTGCTGCTAGGCTCTAACTTCTTATGAAATTTAAACTACAAGCTCTCTGCTGGGTTCTAAATTTAACCAGAAAGCTCTCTTCTGTGTTTTAAAACTAAAAGTACTTTTCTGATGCTAGGCCCTGAGTGACTATTAAATGTACACTACAAGCTCTCTGCTGGGTTCCAAATGTAACCAGAAAGCTCTCTTTTGTGTGTTACATTTAAACTAAAAGTACTTTGCTGTTACTTGGCCATGAGTGACTATTAAATTTAAACTACAAGCTCTCTGCTGGGTATGAAATGTAACCAGAAAGTTCTTCTCTGTGTTTTAAATTCAAACTTTAATTGCTGCTACTAGGCCCTAACTGATCCAACAAAAAACAGTGGGTTCACAGATTAAATAGCTTTAATACAAAGAATTCTTTTTAGAAAATTACCAGAAGTATATACTCACAGTTGCAGATTTCTCTCCAGAAGTAACAGTCCCCCTTTCTAGTCCTTCAAGACTGTTGAAAGTTATGCTTTTATCAGGAAATTTTTTAAAAGCAAACTCCCAAAATTCACAAAGCCGACAAAGTTAGTAGGACAGAAAAATGGACTGATCCAAGGGAATTCCTGGACTTAGCCAGTTAGCACTAGTTGCCAACACTAGCCAACTAAGGTTGATGAGTGACTTCAATTCAAATAAGTGTGCCACATCTAGCCAGTCAGCTTTGACCTGCTAGAGTTAGGTGAATTTTAAACTGAAAATCTTGCAGATTAAGTTCAGCTGAAAATGTACTTATAGTAAACAAGCTAAATTGAATTGGTTACTTTACCTAACATATGGGTCTTTGAACAGGGACTCCAGAATAGAGAATGAAAAGAACATTTATTAGTACGTCTAGTTTTTATTACCCTAAGACGGGCCGATTGTTCCCTAGTGCTGTCTCAAGAGAGTACTAGATGCCTGATATTCAAAAAAAGCTGAGCCCTAAATTTATGAATCTAAGTTAGGTCCCTAAATTTGTTACCTAGTCACTGCAAAATTTAGAAGCCTAATATTTCAGCTGAAAATTTATCTGAATTTAGGGGCTTAAAGGTTGTGCACCTCAATTTAGGCCTGACATTCATTAGTCTAGATTTAAGAGCCGAATTTAGGCATCCAAATGATGAAAATCAGTGACAAGCTCCTAACCCCCCCTGCTCTTCAAATATATCCCCATAACCACCCACTTTATAAGATCTTAAATTTAGGGACCTTCATTTAGAAAGGAAAATTGTAATTTTTTTCTATTTTCTATATCCCTAAATAGGTATCCTGGTGAAAAATAAAAGTTTTAAGCTTCTGCAAACTATATTTAAATGTTTTCCTTTGCTCCTAAGTTGAAATGATCCATTAAATCCACCCACACAGTCAAAATTGCATCAGATGTAAATAGTATATGCTCTTTTCTACAATTGCTATCAAAGCATTATATTTTTATGGCATTTATGACCTTTAAAGTCAGTCAGATTGTGCTAGCAATATTGTTGTGGCTGGTCTGTTTACTGCTTATACAGTTTTTCTTTCCCATTTTTTGATAGTTGCTTCTGAACAAACACAGTGAGGGTAAAATAAAGGGGTGCTGAAGTTTTGAAGGCACAGTTTAGAAAGGATGTCTAACTGCAAAATGGGACATCCAAGTCAAAACATCTGATATTCAGAAGGAGGGGCAGCTGAGAAGGTGGTCCTGGGTAAAGTCATCTTTTCTCAACCTGAAAGATACACATGTCCATTATATAAAAGCAAACATGGGGACGCACAGGGGTATGGGTTATATATATGCATGATGTCTCTGTATTTCAGAAACCTGCATGTATTATATATGCTGTTTCTCAGAATAGTGGACATGGACATGCATGCGGCCCTATTACAGAATGCAACCGTGAATCTTTCCTCCTAATACGTCCCGGCCTGACATTTTACTAATGGGGACGTGCAGAAGTGCAAAGCCTGCAGAAATGCTTTTTTTTACTTACTGGCAGGTATCTTCAAAGGAGTGAAAAGTACTGGAGGAGTGAACAGGCATTTCCATTTTCATCTTACTGTTGTTTATAATCCTATTCATGCCCTGGATGTCCCTGATGGTGATTTCAGATCTGCAGCATTTGTCTGAAAATGGGTGTACATGTGCATCTTTATTAACCCGCCCTGTCCATGCCCTCAGACATGGCTGACTTGGACATGATTGTGCTGGACGCATGTATTTTCAGCATGTATAAAATGGCTCTGGGGACGTATTTACAATTTGCTTGTCTGAATACATGTTTTCAGATCTCCCAGTTATGAACAGAACAACTAAAATGACCTTCTTTGGGGCATATTAACTTATTTCATTTATAATCCATCGAATCACCAATGTATTTCTTGCACCTCTTTTATGAAGACCACATGTGTGCCTATGTGCCTTGATAAAACTGTCCCCCAAAGCTGATGTACAAAGTTACATTTGCTCTGAAGCAAAAAGTAACCCTCTGTATATACCATTGAGAAATGACACTTATTTATGTATTTTATAGGATAACCCAATCCCCATTCTGCCTACTTTCCATCCCATGGAATGCCTACCAGTATATCCCATAGACGTAGTGCTATATTTTCCTAGTGCATACTTCTATGTAGGTATTTGTTGTTGTTAAGCGGCGTCGGGTCGGTGTCAACTCATGGCGATCCTCTGGATAGTTGTCAGTCAGGCGGCTCATTGTGGACAGACTGGTACCCATAGCTGCTGTTATCGTATCAATCCATCTCATTGCTGGCCTTCCTCTTTTGCGTTGACCTTCTATCTTGCCAAGCATGATGTCTTTAATGATCTCTCTCTCTTCGCATGATATGTCCAAAGTATGAAAGTCGAAATCTTGTCATCTGAGCTTTTAAAGAAAGCTTAGGTTTGATCTCCTCTAGTTCTGACTGGTTTGTTCTTTGGGCAGTCCATGGTATACACAGTATTCGCCGCCAGCACCATAATTCAAAGGCATCAATTTTATTCCTGTCTATCTATTTCACTGTTCAGCTTTCACATCCATATGATGTTATTGAAAATGCCATGGCTTGAACAAGTCAAATCTTTGCATGGAGAGAGACATCTCTGCTCTTGATAATCTTGTCTAGGTCTTTCATAGCCATTCTGCCAAGAGCAATGCATTGTCGGATTTCTTGACTGCTTGTTGCTTCTTTATTGATAGTTGATCCAAGTAGGTTAATGTTGTCCGCGATTTCAATTTCTTCTCCTTCAACAATGAACCTGTTGATTTTGACAGTTGTCAGGATCTTTATCTTCTTTACATTAAGGTGCAGGCCCATTTTGAGACTATGTTCTTTGATCGTGAGAAACAAATGTTTCAGATCATCTTCACTTTCAGCCAGCAATGTGGTATCATCAGCATAACGAAGGTTGTTGATGATTCTTCCACCAATCGTCACCCCTCTGTTGTCTTCATACAATCCTGCTTCTCTGATGATTTGTTCTGCATATAAATCAAACAGGTAGTAGGAAAGTATTCAGCCTTGTCTTCCACCACAGTTTTATAAGCATACTTGATTGTGCAAAATTATATGTAGCAGGACCCCAAAATCTTCCCTCTGTAGTTATGAGGAAATTCGAGTCCTTGCTCCTGCTTTGACCTGTACTGAAAGTGATGCAATGGAGGATGGGCCAGTGTGTCCATCACTGAGAGTGGGAGTTCCCATCCTGAATTTTTGGAGATAACGATATGATGCTTCAGAGGATAGAGAAAAAAGATCTGCTAGCAGAGGGAGAATGTTGAGAGAGCAGAGGAGGACTCAAAGACTGTTGTGGGAACAGCATGGAGAGCTGCCTCACTGGATGGCTGGTTAGGCCTTTAGCAAAGGAGAGGTGATACATATAAGCCAGATAGGCCTAACCAGGAGAAGGAACTGCCTTACAGGCCAAGGAAAGGTCTGGAGGAAGAGCCGTTGAAAAACTTATGTGAAGCAGTGGAGCTCTTCAGTGATCCTGAAGGAGTTTAGCTGCTGCAGTGAGCTTTCATGAATCCCTCACGAGGTGGGTGGGACCAACTTTATGCAAGCTACCTTATTTACTGAAAGTCAAGTCTGTGGTGTAAAGGATCAAACCCAGAGGCTTCCCCAGCAAACAGGAAAAAGGATTTTGTTTATTGTGCAATGTCTTGTCAGTGAGGAGTTTTGAATTTTTCATAGAAGATTTGCCACTGAGGAATTCTTAAGATTTGTTTGGATTTTGTAAAGAGGTCCAGTGGAGCAAATACTAAGGGGGTTATTCTGAGCCATGAATAGTGGGGATGTCCATCCCCACTATTTGTGGCTTCTCCTGTCCCTGAATAACTTTCCTGCCGGTCGTGCGGGGAAGTTAGATGGGGGCGGGGAATGGGAAGCCTGGGAGTGGAGCCTGGATGGCAGTGGGTGGTCCCTGGCCCTGAACATACAGGGCCAATTCTAATGTCGGCCCTGTACGTCCAGAGCCGGCGAAATGTCCGAGGAAGTTATTCTACCTCCAAGGTGGAATAACTTCCCTGGACGTGTTCTTTTTTTGCTGCCGGGGTGCGGATAGGGCAGGGGGGCCGGAGGACATTCCCCGCAGCCTGACCCTGGCCTTAGGAGGGCAGATCGGGGGTCGGGCTGCGGGGAATTAACTTTATTCTCCAGCAGCTGGCATCACAGCTCTTCAATGGAGCTGCTGTGCCATGGCAGCATGACGCCATGACTCCATTTAAGAGCCTTGACTGAGTTAGCCAGGTGCAGTCCTGCACATGCAGGCCAGACAGAATCACAGTGCCAGCCTGTTCGTGATTCTGATCCCGCAGGGCTAGATGTGCCCCACAGGGTCAGAATCGTGATCCTCTCTCTGCATCTGGTTCAGACTGGACACACAGAGGGGATCTACGTCTAGAACAGAATCAGGCATTAAATATAGATATACTTAAAAAATGTTCTGGTATTTGGGACTGTGGTATTTGGGAGAGTGGCATGCGGTAGGAAGGGGTTTTGTGTTAAAACACCAAAGAGACAGCAGTTCAGGGAAAATAAAACCTGTTTTTATATAGACCCAGTTTGTTACACCTTCACAAAGCTCGGCTCCCGACGCTTCCTCTAGCCCAGTTAAAGTTCCTAACTTTACATAGCTTGCCTTGAAAGGACTCCTGGCTCCATGGGCCTCTCTCCCTCCTGCAGCCTGCTGGGTTTTTAATCTCTCCTTGTAAGCCAGTCCTCCTAGCCCTAAACTCTGGGCTGCAGGCTCTCTTAAAAGGGCCTGTTGATAATTCCTCTGGAGCGGGATGGGCAACACTCTATAGACCCCATCACAGGGACTTGTGTCTTGTAATAATGCCATGCAGAAAAAGAGAAAGATTGAGCAGTCTGGGATATCCAACATAGGACCCATGAAGAAGGAAGGACCCCAGAAGAGATCTGTTGAGAAAGCCAGAAGAAGGAATCTACTAAGTACCAATGTAGAAAGAAAAAAGGGTGGAGATATCAGGGAGAGTAACCTGCCATTCTGATAAGTTCCATGACTGAACTTTGATTTCTGCCACTTGTATTACATTTTTGATTTTGTAAATACTTGATTTCTGAGGATTACACCTAATGAAAGTACTTTTAAGTAAAATATTCCCTGAAGTTTCTATTCCAAGTGAGATCAAGCAGTCATGGTCTTGGGGTGTCTGCCTTTGGGCCCGATTCTGTCCTCCACATCTATCCACTTTGTACATCCGGACTGAGCTGGATTACAAAGGGGATCACGATTGTGATCCCGTGGGGTACATCTAGCCCCACGGGACCAGAATCACGAACAACAATATACACGCAGGCTGAGACTACGATTCAGTCCGGCCTGCACGTACATTAGTAGCCCGACTAACTCAGTATGGGCTGTTAAATGGAGCCACAACACCATGGCGTTCTGTTGCCATGGCACCACGGCTCCATTTCAAATCTGCGATGCCGGCCGCCAAGAAAAAGAGTTTATTTCCCACAGCCCTGATTTGGCCTCCAAATGCCAGGGTCGGGCTGTGAGGAATAAACCCTGGCCGCCCCTGCCCTATTTGTGCTCCAGGCCTTCCAAAAACAAATGTCCAGTAAAGTTATTCCACCTCCAAGGTGGAATAATTTTCCCGGACATTTCACCGGCCCTGGACATACAGGGCTAACATTAGAATTGGTCCTGTGTGTCCAGGGCTGGCGACCGCCCACTGCCCGTCCACTCTCTGCCACCATGCCGCCCATTCCCTGCCCCCATCTAACTTCCCCACATAACTTGCGGGGAAGTTATTCAGGGGCAGGAGAAGCCACTAATAGCGGGGATGGACGTCCCATCGGGCTGTCCATCCCTGCTATTTGTGGCTCAGAATAACCCCCTTTGTGTTTTTATGCATTTTTGTGTACCTCTGGGGTTAGTACATCCATAACCCTCACTTCATCGAAAGAGGATCTGCAGGGAATTTAGAGCTTCCCAATAGACAGGTTACAATAAAGGCAAAAGTAGCTCAGGTACGTCTTAGTAAAGAGCAAATAAAATTAAAAGATTCCAAAGTATGCCTGTCAACTGCTAAGCAGTCTGTAAATACAAACAACAAATCATTTTTGAAATGTGTCCATGCAAATGCAAAAGTAAAAAAAAAATAAGATGGGAGAGTTAGAACATACAGCACTGAATGAAAAGGTAAATAATGATAGGGTGGATCAAGTTGGTGGAGGGGTGAAGCTATATGTTAAAGATGGCATAGAGTCAAGCAGGAAAGCAGTTATCAGGAAACAAGATGAACTGTGGAATCTGTATGAATATAAATTCCATATGTGATGGGGAACGTATATAACAGTGGAGATATATTACCATCTGCCCGGCCAGAATGAACACATATGATGAAATTCTAACTGACATTAGGGAAGCCAAGAAACTGGACAACATAGTTATAATGGGAGATTTTAATTACCCCAATACTGACTAAGTATATGTCACATCAGGACATGCTAGGGAAGTAAAGTTTCTAGAAGAAATAAATGCGTCATGGAGCAGATGGTCCATAAACCAAAGAGAGGGGTAGCTATTTAGCCCTAGTCTTATTGGAACACAGAATTTGCTATGAAAGATCATAGTAGTGCTCTGCGCTTATTTCTACTATGATATGGGTTCAGGTATGGCTATCACTCATTAGCTGACTGTGCAGCATAGCCCGCCTATATGCTCCTCCTGCTGTTCCCCCTTAATACCTACAGCTTGTGCAGCTGCCACAGGTGTGCTGTCAGGGAGAAAGAGGAGTGTGTAGTATTCTAACTAATCCAGATGGTATAAAAGGTGATGGCAAAAGCTTGAAGGATGCCCGGGTGCATAGGGAGAGGAATGGCCAGCAGAAAGGAGGAGACGACAGTGCCCCTGTACAAGTGCAAGTCTGGAGATCACACCCTTAAAATTACAAATAGGATGGAGTTGGTAGCCACCACAATGGTCAGTGGGCCTCGTCAAAAGGTATATGGAGACAGACCTAAAGATCTCAATATGTATAATCTACGCTCATATTTAACATCAAGTGGAAACTTACACTCAAGCTGTTGTTACTGTGGAAAATATTAATCAGGTGAAAGATTTCCTCAAATCATTGTAAGGAAATATAATTATTCTTCACAAACTGGAAAATATTGAGAATTTTCTAAACATCATAATATTAGAATATTGAATTTTCCTAATATTATTGGTCTAACCTTTGAATAAATTTATCTTAAAGTAGTGTTGGAAGTTCCAGAATTGTCTTTGTCACCTATACTATCTGCATATGACAGTATTTGCCTTGTAAAGGTGCTGTTAACCTTAGGGGTATGTTTACGAAGCCAGGCCAACAGTCAGGACGTGCTGTTTGTAACCAAATCCCATGTTATTCAATGGAACCTAATTACAAATAGCACAACCTAGTAGCTATCTCAGCCAGCAAACATACTCCTTTGTGCACAAAGAGGGTCTAGAATTTTATAAACTAATACTAATTATTATTTGGTTGAATTAGCTGAAGATTTACTCTGAGGTAAATGAGAAAGGCTACTTTATTGTTAACTTTGCTCCTAGAATCTGATTGTAAGCATAGAAAGGGACTTATACGGGCTGGGATTTCACAGGGAAAAGTTAAGGGTGTGAGAACAGCTCAGAATATTCTGTCAGTGTTACAAGTGTTTATGAATAAGAGAGAGACACTCAAGGTTACATGTTTGCAGGAAGCTTGTCCTGATTAAGCATGACCAAAATGTTTATGTTTGACCTGAGACATGTAGTGTTTAGCTTGATCTGTAACATGTAGATAAACAAAAGGTAATACAAGAACCATGACACAGAGTGATAATGATGAAATTGTACAATGTGGCAGTTTTTTTTCCTAATAAAAGAAAGTGATGCGGCCAAGCTAAGGGGGGGGGGGGGGGGTTACAGGAGACTGCTCAGGTTTGTAGGCCTGTGAATATTTCTTTAACGCTGTAAGCAGACCTTGTTATGGTATAATTCTGTGTGTTTTGTTTTCATTTTTTCTCACTTGTTTCTAAAGATTAGAGATAGGAAACCAAGAATTGAGGCCCTGATCAGGCAGTCAGGAACAGACTGCATGCAACAATTTGTGCCGTGACTTGGATCCTTTTTCTGTGAGTCAAAGGCAAGTCAGAAGAAATGTGAGTATGATGGGTGATTTGAATGGATGGCAAGAAAAGGCACGGGATGTAGCCTTTAAGAGAGGCAGTCCATCTTATTGTATGTGTGCTAAACATAGTGGTGTTGATATAAACCCTGTAGCACGATGGCATTCAAAGATTAGTGGTAATGAAGCATTACTATTTCCCTTAGAAAGGACTTTTTCAGAGGAGCTTCGATATTTGAAATATGAATGGCAGTGATTTGGGGGGACTGCACACTAGTCCTGAGTGGGTCATTCTTACATGGTCGGAGACAATGGCACATGAAAAGTCTTGAGAAAATCATTAGTTGTTTGTAATAGAAGAAAAAATGTATAATGATTAATTTGTTTGCTTTCCTGTGTGCTTTTAAAAAGATAACTTTTTATGGCTGTAAAAGATTTAAACAGACTGGCTTTAACTTGGTAATTAGTTGGTATTTTTTTCAAATGCTGATTTTTTTTCTTTAGTAAGTTAGGGCTATATTTTGCCAGACTTGCAAACTGATATTTGAAATCTCAGTTTTCTTATCATTGTTAGTTGGAAATGTGCAAAGACTACATAGATTTGTTTTGGTTTGTTTGTTTCACTCTTATGTCTTAAGGTAATTTCAATTGTTTTTCTGTATTTGAGTTTCATGTTTTGGTTTCCAGATAAGATGTGCACTTTGTTTTGAAAGCTCTCTCGATCTCAGTCTAAGTGAAAAACAGTTATATGTTGTAGCACTGTGCTTTTTGTACATGCTGATTTTTGTTTTGGTTTTAGACACTAATAACCTAAGTCTTAAATGTCATTGTTAGTTGAAAATGTGTAAAGACTACACAGGTTTGTTTGTTTCACTCTTGGGTCTTAAAGTAATTTCAATTGTTTTTCTATATTTGAGTTATATGTTTCAGTTTCCAGACCAGTGGTCAAGGGGAAGAAAAATGCAAGGCAAAGTGCACAAAATAAGGATCCATTGCTCTTATGGCAGGGGAAAAGAGGATTCTGGGAACTGATGAGGCTATGCTCAAACAAAGGGACTTTGTAGGAAGTTGCAAAAGAGGTCCAACCACAGTACAGTTGGCTGAAGTGCTGGAGGCAAAATATTCAGTTAGACAAGTCATATGTGAGGACTCTATAGCCTGTTTCTGCTTTTTATCATGTTGGGAGTTTTTCTTTTTTGTTTTTTTTTCAGGGTGACTTGAATGTGTGACATTCCTCATGAATATGAACATAAGAGACTTTTTGGATGCATATTCCTGACTGTTGCACGAGCTGGGTTTGCTATTATCCTTATTGATGACCTTAATAGTGGGTGAATATAGGGGGCAAAAATAATGAATGGTTGTAATGATAATGGTTTCTGTGGTTAAGGTTGGAAGAAGTGTATTTAATTGGTAAGGGGAAAGATGTATTGTAGACAGAGGGGTCAGATGGAGGTAGGGGAAGAAGGGGCGAATGGAGATGGGGTATCAAGGCTGGGGGATAAAGGCTGGAGGTGTGGGGTTGCTTTGCAGATCACTGTGTTCTGGTATGGCATATTTATTTTTAAAGACTTGCTTGACCATCTTTACAGTACAAGCCCATTAAGGTGGGTGTTGATGAGCGCTGCCTACGTCTTGTAGCGCTATACAAATGTTCAATAGTAGTAGAAGTAGATTCCATGTATTGTGCCCACACTAACTGTTTCCACAAACTAAAAATAGCACTTCAGCAAAAACATCAATGCAGGTTGGGGTTATAAAAGTGTGCATTTGGGGCAGACATCAGGCATGGCTGCCAGTAACAGCTAGCATGCAAGTTTTACCACATGCTAGTTCTCATGATTGCCAACAGCACAGCTGTATGTAATGCCACCTCAAAAAGCAATCATTACTTTTATGAAAGATTAACCCCTAGCGATAGTACCTCAAGACTATTGCTAGGGGGTCATAGCTGCCATTTTGAACCTCAACAAATCTGGGGCAGGAATGGAGAGGGATTGATCCTGTCCTGGTCCATTAGACATCAAAAAATCCCTGGTTGAGTCCCAGAGGGTGGGGGGAGGGTTGGGAGTTGTCATTTGGAGGGGTTATATTGTTGTGCTGTGAGGACTTGTATGCATCAGTGATGCTGAGGGTAAAGTTATCGGTAGTTTAACTACTGGCAGGCTCTCCCAAGATGGACAGATCTCAGCTGAGGTGCCAGACCAAGACACACCACCCATCTGGGCAGCAGCAGAATGGGACAGTGTTGGCGGCAGAGGATCACATTTCTGTGACAACGGCAACAACACTAAACTTAAACTGTGCAAAAGAAAGACCTGGCAATCTACTTCCGTATTTTGCTATGAAAACTCAATGGATAGTCTCAACAATACAAATTGCACTATAGTGCTGGAAGATGAGACCCCCAGGTCGGAAGTCACTCAACTAGCTACTGGGGAGGAGCTGAAAACTTTTCAGAGTACAGCCAGCATTTATGATGTGGGTTGGATCAAAGCCCTCGGGACATATGACTGCTGATGTAGCTGCGCATGAAATGAGAGTCAGAAGCTGCAAAGATGATTTACATATTGGGACATGGAACATACGAAGCATGAACCAAGGGAAGTTGGAAGTGGTCA
This sequence comes from Ichthyophis bannanicus, assembly GCA_033557465.1. Taxonomy (NCBI): domain Eukaryota; kingdom Metazoa; phylum Chordata; class Amphibia; order Gymnophiona; family Ichthyophiidae; genus Ichthyophis; species Ichthyophis bannanicus. Next base: position 1,420,596,123 of record CM066032.1, read on the forward strand.
AGAATGAAATGGAACGTGTACAACTTGATCTGTTGGGTGTCAGCGAACTGAAATGGACTGGCATAGGGCACTTTGCATCAGATGATCACATGGTCTACTATGCTGGAAATGAAAGACAAAAAAGAAATGGTGTTGCATTTTTAATTAAGAAGAAACTTGCAAGAACTGTAATGAAATACAATGCAGTCAGTGAACGCTTAATCTCTATTCGTCTATGAGGAATATCTATCAACAGAACTATAATTCAAGTATATGCCCCAACAACAGCTGTAGAAGAGGATGAAATTGATGAACAAGTACAAGTTGAAATTGTCAGAACATGCAAACAGGATATCCTGATAGTCATGGGTGACTGGAACGCAAACGTTGGCAATAAAGAAGAAGGCAAAATGGTTGGAAAATATGGACTTGGCAACAGAAATGAAGCTGGAGAAAGACTGATAGAATTCTGCATGACCAACAATCTATTCATCTCACACACAAGAGGCGACTGTACACATGGACTTCACCCAATGGATTGTACAAAAATCAAGTTGACTACATCTGTGGAAGTTAACAATGGAAAAGCTCAATAACATCAACAAAGACAAAACCTGGAACTGACTGTTGTACAGATCACCAACTACTAGTATGCAAACTCAAGCTAAAGTTGAAAAAGAGCAAGCCACTCATGAATGTAGCAAAATATGACCTTGATAATATACCACTGGAATTTAAAGACTGCCTGCAAAATTGATTTGCTGCTTGAGATACAAATGATAGAGCTCCAGAAGAGTTATGGAATGACATCAAGAAGGCTGAGTTGGAAGAAAGCAAGAAGTCTCTACAAAAGGTGAAAAAGCAAAAATGGCCAAAATGGATGACGGAAGAAACTCTGCTCAGAAACGCAGAGAAGCTAAAGCTAGAGGAGAAAGAGAGGCAATCACAGAACTCAACAGAGATTTCCAATATGCAGCAAGACAGGACAAGGAAAAGTACTACAATGATGCATACAAGGAAATAGAATTAGAAGCTATTAGAGGAAGAACAAGATCAGTTTTCCTAAAGCTATGAGAGTTATAAAAATTCCAGCCTCGAATTGGAATGTTACAAGATGCTCAAGGATCAATGATGCTGAGAAGATCAAGAAAAGGTGGAAAGAATATACAGAGTTTTTATATAATAAAGATTAAGTGGACCAACAACCGTTTCATCCTGTACCTTATGATCCGGAACCATGGGTGATGAAAGAAGAAGTTGAAGCAGCATTGAAAGCCTTATCAAAGAACAAAGCACCAGGCATTGATGGCATTTACATAGAAGTATTACAGCAATCTGATGCAGCTGTTACCATACTTACAAGTCTCTGCCAAGAAATTTGGAAGACAACTTCATGGCCAACTGACTGGAAAAGATCTGTATTTATAACAATACTAAAGAAAGGTGATCCAACTGACTGTGGAAATTATCTCACAATCACTCTGATCCCACATGCCAGCAAGATTCTACTAAGATTATTCAACAGAGACTACAACCGTACCTGGAACAAGAACTACCTGAAGTGAAGCAGGGTTCAGGAAAGGGCGAGGAACGAGAGACATCATCGCAGATGTGAAATGGATCCTTGAAAAGACTAAAGAATATCTATTTGTGCTTTATTGACTATAGCAAGGCTTTTGACTGTGTAAACCATGAGAAACTCTGGACCACATTAAGAAGCATGGATATACCAGAACACCTGATCTTTCTCTTGCACACTCTGTACATTGATCAACAAGCAACAGTTTGAACGGAACCAAGAGAAACAGAATGGTTTAAAATCAGCAAAGGTGTATGACAAAGCTGCATACTTTCCCCCTATCTGTTTAATTTATATGCAGAACAAATAATCAGAGAAGCAGGATTGTATGAAAACAACAGAGATATGAAGATTGGTGGATAGTACTGATGATACCACATTACTGGCTTGGAGTGGAGCTAATCTGAAACATTTGCATCTCAAGATCGAAGAATATAGTCTTAAAATGGGCCTGCACCTTAATGTAAAGAAGACGAAGATAATGACAGCTGGCAAAATGAATAAGTTCATCATTGATGGAGAAGAAATTTAAATTGTGGACAACTTTATCTTACTTGGATCAACTATCAATAAAGAAGCAACAAGCAGTCAGAATGGCTATGAAGGACCTAGACAATATTCTCAAGAGCAGAGATGTCTCTCTCCATACAAAGATTCGACTCGTTCAAGCTATGGTATTTTCAATAACAACATATGGATGTGAAAGTTGGACAGTGAAAAAGATAGAGAGGAAGAAAACTGATGCCTTTGAATTATAGTGCTGGCGGCTAATACTGTGCATACCATGGACTGCTCAAAGAACAAACCAGTCAGTACTAGAGGAAATCAAACCTAAGCTTTCTTTAGAAGCTCAGATGAGAAGACTTTGACTTTCATACTTTGGACACATTTATTTATTTATTTAATCAGTTTTATATACCACCTTATCCTTCAATCAAAGTGGTCAACAAGACAACAGAGGGACTACATCGAGGAGGGGGGAGACAACAAGATATTTATTTTTATTTATTTTTTATTTATTTATACACATTTATATACCGCATCTTCCACAGTTCAGTTGCGGTTTACAGAGAACAACAATGAACAAAACAAGTTTGTTTTACAAGGAACGTCATATTATAAGTATGATTAACAGAATATAATTTACAAAGAACGTCATTATAAGTATAGGGATAAGCAAAATAGTATATGTATTGAAGAACGAGGTAATAAACTAAACAGAATATATTGTCTAACAATGTAAGACAAAGCAGAACAGAATAAACTATATACAAATTTATATATATGTATATATATATATATAAAACGCGATATTATAGATATATAATATCTATATTATATATATATAATATATATATATAATATATAATATCTATATTATATATCTATATTATATATATATATAGCGCGATATATAGATATTATGCGAAAATAGAGATCATTAGAGAAAGACATCATGCTTGGCAGGGTAGAAGGTCAATGCAAAAGAGGAGGCCACCAATGAGATGAATCGATACAATAACAGCAGCTACGGGTGCCAGTCTGTCAACAATGAGCCACGTGACTGAAGACCGAACACAATTTAGGACAACTATCCAGAGGGTCACAATGAGGAGACACTGATTTGATGGTACTTAACAACAACAACAACAACATATTGGGAGTGTCTTGGTTGGGTGGTGAATACCTGAGAGGATCGTGGTGGAGGTAGGGTACAGGGGGATGTTGTCTGGGGGAGTGCTGATCCAGGGGTGCTTCAAATTTGGTTATTGCTGGCCGGGGGGGGGGGGCTTCATTTTGAGGGGGATAGTGATTGGATTGGGATAGGGAGATCAGGTTGTACCACTGTGACACAAGTTTGTTGTATTTTTCAAACTTTATGCCTTGGCAGGTAGCCTGAATGCACCCACATTATGTGCAGAGGCATAGAATGTGGGCCTGTGTGTTAAGTGCCTTCCCTGTGCAGTAAATGAAGGTCAAATACTGGTCATGCCTCCTACCTTTACTGCAGATTTTTTGCATTTACCGTGTGTTAGATTTTGAGTATAATGCAGGGCAAATGCTTAACTTTACCATGCTTTAGTAAACATGCCCTAGTGTGTATTAAATTGAAAATATATGATTTTATGCATAGAACTAAACATATAAATGTCAATAAAGCACAATATTACAATATGAACTGCAACCAATCAATTCACAGTAAGCACCCATCTCCTGGGTCAAGATACAAGATATGCAAGCAGACCTTGCTAAATATTTGTAGGAGCTAAAGAATGTGGTTGCTGGTTATTGAGATTCATGAAATGTTGGAAATGGAGCAGTGGATACAACTTTAAACAGAGACATGAAGGAGGTAACCTGCATAGAGTAGCTGGCAATACTTAGCCACTTTACTGGGTAGATTAGATGGACCATACTGGTCTTTATCTGCTGTCATTTACATAGGAACATAGAAACATGATGCCTTTCCATATCACCCACTACAAGAGTCTCCTTTTTTCCTTTACAGATTCTCTGTGTTTGTCCCTTGCTTTTTTGAATTCAGATATTGCTCTTGTCTCTACCACATCCACAGGGAGACTATTCCATACATCTACCACTCTTTCTTTAAAGAAATATTTCTGCAAATTACTCCTATCTCCTTTCACCCTCATCCTATGTCCTCTCGTAGCAGAGCTTGCTTTCAGTGGAAAGAGGCTCTCCTCCTGTGCCATGGAGGTATTTAAACGTCTCATTCATATCACCGCTGTCCCACCTTTCTTCTAAAGTATACATATTAAGGTCCTTAAGTTTGTCCTCATATGCTTTATAACGAAGACCACTAACCATTTTAGTAACCACCTTCTGCACCGACTCCACTCTGTTTATATCCTTTTGAAGGTGCGGTCTCCAGAATTGTACACAATGCTCCAAATGAGGTTGCACCAAAGACTTATACAGGGGCACTATTGCCTTCTGCTGGCTAGTCCTCTCCCTATGCAATCAAACATCCGTCTAGCTTTCACCATTGCCTTTTCTACCTGTTTAGCTATTTTGAGATCGTCAGACACAATCATGCCTAGGTCCCGTTCTTTCATGGACAGAAGTATATCACCCCCTATACTGTACCACTCCCTTGGATTGTTGCAGCCCAAATGCATCAAGCTACACTTTTTAGCATTAAATCTCAGCTGCCAAATTCTAGATCATTCTTCAAGCTAAGCTAGATCCCTTCTCATGTTATCTACACCTTCCTGCGTGTCTACTCTGTAGCAGATTTTGATATCATCCGTAAAGAGGCCATCTTTACCTGACAGCCCTTCTGCAATACCACTAACAAAGATGTTAAAAAGAATCAGACCAAGGACAGATCCCTGCGGTACTCCACTGGTAACCTCCTTCTCCTCAGAGTGAACTCCATTTACCTGTACCTTTTGTCACCTCCCACTCAACCAATTTCTAACCCAAGCAGTAATTTTAGGGTCCATTCCAAAGATGCTTAGTTGGTTTATAAGTCACCTGTGTGGAACAGTGTCAAATGCTTTACTGAAATCTAAAAACACCATGTATGTTACACAAATATAATTAATTTCCATGAATTGATGCTCTCAATATGGTTAGGTAGAAGCTTTTGTCAGGGGTCTTAAGAAAACAGCTTGAAAATGACACATTTATCAAAAGAGGAAGGTGGTATCTGCCTAAGGGGAAAACACAAACAAACATGGAAAGGAATATGAAACAAAAAAGGGAAGGGGGGGGCAAGAAAAAGGGTATAAGGAAAGAAGAAAAGGGGCCACTTACCCACCCTGGGGACAAACCTAGGGGTGACCTGTACTGTGAGGTGAGCAGACTGCCAGACAGCATCTGGAGTGGGACCTTTGATGAGCTAATCATCCAGCTAGGGGAAGATGAATACTCCCATTTGAAGGTAGGTGGCCACTACCATGAGACACTTGGTGAAGACCCGAACTGCTGACATGAGCCCAAAGGGGAGCACCTGGTACTGATAGTGCTGGTCTCGTATCATGAACCTGAGATATGTTCTGTGACTTGGGTGGATCAGGATGTGTGTGTATGCATCCTTGAGATCCAAGGAGCTTAGCCAGTTGTCCTTTAGAAGGTAATGGAGCAGCATGCTCAGCGAGACCATTTTGAACTGCTTGTGCACAAGAAACCTGTTGAGATTCTGGAGGTCCAGAATGGGTTGAAACCCCCGTGTCTTTTTGGGGACCAGGAAGTACCTGGAGTAAAACCCCTTTCTGACCTGAGCTGGTGGATCTGGCTCAATGGTGAAGTCAGTCAGCAGAATGGAGACCTCCTCCCGCAACAGGCTTTGGTGCAGTGGGTCCATGGGGTACTCCCACATCTCGACTACTGCAACATAATCTACCATGGCTTCCAGCAACTCAGACCAACCCCCTCCAAACTGCCTTGAACACCACGGCGAGAATTATCCAGAGCGCAAAGAAAACCAACCATATCACCCCAATTCTGAGAGAACTACACATTCTCCCCCTTGAAGCACGGACAAAATACAAAGCCATCCTACTCACCCACAAAGCTATCCATCAAACACAGGACACACAGCTTCGCACTATACTGGCTCGTCCAGCTCACGGCAGATCTACTAGACAAGCCACCAGCGTTTCCCTCACCGTCTCTCACAAAAGAACCAAATGCTCGCAACGGACATGCAATCGAGCCTTTGAACTATATGCTCCAACCTTATGGAACTCTCTACCAAGCTACCTTAGAAACAATGCCGACCTACTATCCTTCAGGAAACAGCTCAAAACCATCCTCTTCCAAGAATACCTCAACTCAGACCCCACCGAAAAACCCACAAACCCCTGATCTCAAAACAATGCACCCCAACCCAAACCCTCCTCTTCCCGTTTATGTCCAATGCCTGCCCATGTCTTACATCTGTCCAATGTCTGTCCCATGACCTAAGTCTGTCCCAAGACAAAATCATCAATGTTTCCTCCCCGGTGATGGCCCTACCCCTGTATTTAATACCCCCCCCCTCCCTATGTTACACCGCTTTGACCCGGTGAAAAGCGGTATATAAATACAGCTAAATAAATAAATAAATACTCCCCTTGGACAAAAGGAGGTGACAACTGGGTGAAGTGCAGCCAGTAGTACTGCTGGTTGAGCTGCTTCACCCAGACATCCGAGGTGATAAGGGGCCACCTATGAGAAAAATGGATGAACTGCCCCTCTACCTAAGGGGAAACTTCAACAGGTAAGGGATAGTTGGCTATGCTCCTGAGGAACCAGTCAAATGCCCACCCCTGGCTTGGGCTGTGAGGCTGACTGGGCCTTCTGAGGCTTCTCTTGCCATTGCTGGTGGGGGATATGGACCTTTGGCTTTGCACTCTGGGGTGCTGGATAGTACCAGCGCTTTGATAGAAAACTGGTTAAATAAATAAATAAACATGGGTAGAAGGCCTTCTTACCCTGGTACTTCTTACGCAAAGGATCTGCAGTTTTCCTTGAGAGCCTGGAGAGCATCATGTACTCCTTCTCGAGCTTGCCCACTTTCTCCTCGACCAGCTTCCCAACGAGGTTCTCCCCACTGCAGGAAATGTTGGCTGGCTTATCCTGGACCCATTGATCTAGGTTGGAGGAATGGAGCCTGGCCAGCCGCCGGGCACCAATGCCCACTGCCACTGCTCTGCAGGCAGACTCAAAGGCTTCATATATGGCTCGCATGGCATACTTAGAGCAATCTTTGCCTTGGCCTACCAGGGTGCGGAAAGAGTCAAGGCGGTCAGGATGGGCATGGGTGGCAAATTTCACCAGATCCAATATAATGTCCTTCAGGAATGTCCCATATACAGCTGATAGGAAAGGATTCGGGCCACTAGCATGGAGCCCTGGTAGCATCTCCTCCCAAAGGAATCCAGGGTCTTGGCCTCCCACCACAGGGGCACCGAGGAGTGAGCCTTGGTGCTCTTCATGCATTTCAAGGTGGATTCAGCCATAATCGAGTTGTGTGGTAGTTGGAGCTTCTCAATGCCTGGTACCTTCTGGACTTGGTACATCGAGTCCAGCCACTGTCTGAAAGTGGGAACTGTGAGGGGATTCTCCCACAGCAGTCTCTGCAAGACATGGTGCACTGGCACTATCACTGTCTCCTTGGGTGCCGAAAGATACGGTAGGAACTCAAGTTCCTCCACCTTCGACTCATCCTCCACCTCAAGGAAGAAGAGTATGGCGCCATATCCCGCACAATATCCTGGAAAGACATGTCCTCCAGGGGTGATTTATGCTGCTCATATGGAGGGGACAGATCAGAGGGAAGGTCAGGAGATCTCTTGTTCGAAATGGCAGAGCTCTCCTTGGTTTCCCAGTCCTTAAGTCTTAGACTCCAAGAGGAAATCAAAGTATCATCAGGTTTCCTCCTGCTGCCTAATCCGGTCATGTGGAGAGGGCAGATGGTGGTGGGACCTGTGGCTCCCTGAGTGAGAATGGGGGTATCCCAAGATATCAGAACCCAATATGCTCAACAGGGAGATTGCTGTGGGAAATGACATTGATTCCAATCTTCTGCCCGATGCACCTGCCTCCGCCAGCAGTGTATGGTCTTCAGGATCGGTTGGCTGGAGTATGATGATGATGCCAAAGCCATCGACGAGCCTGCATGCCACAAGGCTAAGACTGCTGCTATGTGAGCCTTGAGGGCCGTCAGGCATTCTTCCAGCACCACCACCTCAAAGGGGACCAGGGTCAGGATTGCAACTTTGGCCACTGGTGCTGACACCTCTGGCAGGGACTCCATGATGACAGGCTCATCAGGAGACATCCGGCTGCCCTCCAGGACTGTGGGGGTTGATTAATCCCATCTGGGAGTCAATTTGTCCCACTGGAAAAGCTTGGCAGGCCGCTCCTGCCCTCGCTGCCCACGTCACGCTGGGAAGGGCTGCAGTGCTGATTCACCCTGGGCTTGTCCCAGTGCTTGGGTACCCCTTTTGACACTGACAGGACTGGTGTCAGATTCTTCCTCGATTCCAGTTGGACATTGATGGAGAGTCTCCGCTCAATGCTCCAGCCCTCAGTTCTGAATGCACGCGGGCATCCCGCCCAGATGCACCTCGATGGACCTCTGCGACAGTGTCGCCAATGCTGGAGCTGAGGATGCTGAATCAGACGTTCCAAAGAGGGATTCCTTCTGTTTTTTTCTGGCCCTTCAAGCCCCTCTTCATCATCTGCAGACAAAGGGCAGGTGGTCAGACCCAAGGCACTGCAGGCACCAATTGTGCCTGTCCATGACCGGAATAGTGTGGCCACATTGTGTGTATTTCTTAAAGCCACTCACTGGCTTAGAAATGTCCGGGAAGACCGCATCAGGGAGATCAAAGGTCTTGATTGTGATGGTGGGAAAAAAGGCCTGGAAAGGGAAAAGCACAAAGATAGCAAAGAAAAAGAAAAATATCAATTGAGAGCTGACTAACTGATGACAGGTGGTGAAAATTACTCAAGAAAAAACTTGCAGGGGGAAAACAGAAAAAGAGTATTTCTACTGGTGCATGACACGTCCTATGGGCTCCATGGAAAAAAGAAACTGGAGAAGATGGTGCTGTGGCAGGCAGGAAAGCAGGCACACATGTGTGGTTCAGCTCCCAAAAGTTTCCAATGGAAGCTGGGGAGCATTCCTGAGGTCACCCATATGTAAGGACTTACTTCCTGTTTGTTCACGGAGAAATTTCACTTTCTCATATATGCTTACATTATTTATGCTGCCAGCTTTGGGAGGAATGTAAAGTTGTGGCTCTTTATAGGTAAATAATTCTTTATAATTCTGGATGAGACATTGAGACATTATTTAACTGAAGGCTTGCAATCAGAATATTTACATTGCAAGTAATTGGCTCCACCCATCCCGGCATCAACACAGGAGTGATAGGGATATTCCCCTTATACATGTTTATTTACGACATCTTGATTCTTCACCTCCCAGCGTTATCATACTATCAATTATTGTATTCAGCGGGAAGGTTTTTTTTAAAGATGCAGAATCGGCAGCATATAAAGTTTTTAAATTTACAGGATAGACGGTGCTTAAACAACTTTTTTCCAGCAATAAGATTATTTTTGAAGCAAGGTAATTTAGCTGAGGGCCCCTGTGGACAAAAATCAATTCAGATTATTTTTTTTCTTTCCTTTTGCTTGGATCATTTATTTTTTATACATGGTGTTCTCTCTGCCATTAGGAAATGATTTAGTTCATTTTAGAAATGAATTAATATAATTATAAAACTAGCATCAGTTAGAAAAGGGTCAATAATCTCTATTTTTCACTCTCCTTTACAAAAATTATTCTCCCATAGCTACACTGCCAATTTCATGGGAACTGGAAGATTGTAGTCGTATATAGATAAATGAACATTTCTACAGGAGTTCTTTACAGTTTTAGATGAGCACAGAGAAAGCTATGTGGGAGGAGTGGCTCAGTGGTTGGGACAGGTTACCTCAGGCCAGAAGGCTGGGGGTTCAATTCCCACATGGGGGACAAGCAACTTCAGGCCGGAGGGACTGGGGTCTCTAGTTCCATGACCACGCCTTGGGCAAGCCACTTAACCCTCCATTGCCTCAGGTACACTTAGATTGTGAGCCCTTTGGGGACAAGGGAATAAAAAGTGCCTGTTAGTATACATGTAAACTGCACTGATTCTAAAGAGTGTGGTATAAATAAATAAGATAATTGATTTCCTTATGGAGATTGACTCCTTGGAAGAAGAATAGTGGAGTATAAGAATACTGAGAATATATTATACAATTCAACATATTAGGATATTGTGATAGGCTGTATGTTCCATAAATAAGACTGATTGCAGGCCAGAGTTTCCCTGGTGGTAGGGAAAAGAGAAGCCTGGTCTCCCAGGTAACCCATGAGGGTGAGACTGTAAGAGGTGGAACTAGCTAGGTGATAAAAATCCTGGGATGCTGGGAGTAACCAGCTGCTATTGTCAAGGTCCTTGGCTCAGGACTTGGGGATCGCCAATAGAGTGAGGAAGTTTTGTGGATAGGTAAAAGTGAGGTGTGTTCATGGTGATGTATAGAAATATTCTAGATAACAGCTGTACATAATTTGGAAGGGATAGACAGTTCCCATGAAGCTAGCTGTTGCAGATAGGCTGCCTTTTCCCTTTATTCTTGAGAGGGATTAACTGAAGGCCAGAAGGGAACCTGAGTGGCTACCAGTGCCAAAGATTATACAGTCTATCAAGAATCCAAATCTGGGAGAATTGCTCCATATTTCTAGGGAAGAAGTGATAGGGTCACCAGGGAAGGGAGAAAAAAATAAGGCCATTTGCAGGACAGGAAAATTCAAAGGGGTAATCTCAAAGTCCCTGGTCAAGGCTTTGAGAGAGAAAGTAATTAGGAAATTCTCTTTCCAGGAAGAACAACAAAAAGGTGAACATCTGAAAGATGTTAGGAATCTGTACAGGGTAATGGAAATAAAGTACAGAATGGGCAATACCCTTTTTATGCCTCTAGGGGTGGTTTCAAACAAAGGTAAGAATTTGTGGTTTTTAAATTGCTAGTTCTCTGATTGGGAGCTCTTAAAAGGGTTTTGGTACATTTTTAAAACAAAGTTACATTCTTTTTGGTGCTTTAGTTTAAAAGGAAAAATATTTTCTTTAGTGGGGTAGGGTTAAAACTCTGCTTTAGTAACTTTCTCAGCTCTTTAGAGCTACTGACACCTAATCAGGAGTTAGTGGGCCTGATTAGCCTGTGAAAGAACTGAGAGCAGCTGAGGCCTGCATAAAAGGCCTCAGAGCCCTGCACTGTTGAGGCATTTATAACAGGGGCTATACATTTCAAACAAAGGTAAGAATTTGTGGTTTTTAAATTGCTAGCTGTCTGACTGGGAGTTCTTAAAAGGGTTTTGGTACATTTTTAAAACAAAGTTATATTCTTTTTGGTGCTTTAGTTTAAAAAGAAAAATATTTTCTTTAGTGGGGTAGGTTTAAAACTCTGCTTTAGTAACTTTCTCAGCTCTGGAGCTACTGACACCTAATCAAGTATTAGTTCCCTCCCTACCCCCTACTCCCACCCACCCCTAGTGAGCGGTCTTGCTTTATAGGGCACTTCCCCAATTAACAAAACACAGGGACTTTAAACAGCATATTTTGAATATAATTAAAGAGATTTAACTGCTTTTTCTCTGAAAGGACAGCTGGGAAACCGGCTGGTACTTTGGTAGATCTCTCTCTTTTGCTTTAACAGAAACCTAAGTTCCACGAACGGAACAATGGCTGGGAAAAAGCTGTTGCCCCGGTTACAGCTTCTGCCTCTGTCCAGACAGAGGTCCCAATGCCAGTTGAAGGACCAGTTCCATGTGCAAGGTGCCTGCATGCTGAAGCTCTCAGGAAACAAGTGGATGAACTCAGAGAGGAGGTGGCGAGGCTGAGGAGCATTCCAGACAGTGAGAAGTACATTGATGAGATGCTTCTTTCAACAACCAAACTCTCCAGCAGAGGAGTGGATGGATATGTACAGAATAACGAAGGTTGGACACAAGTTACCAGGGCCAACAGAATCACCAATCCAACTTCTCCAGCCCTTGAATTAAAGAACCATTATGCAGCCCCGGAAGTGGAGGAGGTGAAAGCATCCCTGGAAAGAGAAGTACCAGAGCTCAAGTACCCCAAAGTTGCAGAATCAGTGACCACAAGGAAGCGAAGGGTAGTGGTGGTTGGTGACTCTCTTCTGAGGGGTACTGAGGCATCCATCTGCCGACCAGACTTGATGTCCAGAGAGGTATGCTGTCTGCCAGGTGCCAAAATCTAAGATGTTACAGAGAGTTTGCCGAGACTCATCAAGCCCACTGACTATTACCCAATGTTGCTAATCCATGTCGGAACAAATGATATTGCCAGGTATCCCTCTGAACATATCAAAAGTGACTTCATGGCTCTGGGACAGAGGGTGAAGCAGATAGCTGCACAGGAGGTGTTCTCTTCAGTCCTCCTGTTGAGGGTAAAGGCCAAGGCAAAGGGGCTCGCATCCTGGAGATGAATGCATGGCTGTGTGGATGGTGTCATCGAGAACGTTTTGGTTTCCTGGACCATGGGATGCTGTTCCAAGGGTTGCAGAGCAGAGATGGCGTCCAGCTATCCAAGAAAGGTTGAAGCGTCTTCAGTAGTAGACTGGCTGATCTACTGATAAGGGCTTTGAACTAGATTCATTGGGGATAGGTGAAGAAAGCCCCCAGGTAAGTGAAAGCCCCCAGGTAAGTGAAACATTAAATACCTTTATGGAAATGGGTAAAAGGGATAACATATGGAAAGCAATGTGTATAAATACCCATAGCATGGGAAATAAGCTCCATGATGTTGAAGCTTTGGTGGGAGTGGCTGGCTTGGATTTAGTGGCAATTAAGGAAACATGGTTTACAGAAAACCATGACTGGGATGTAACTATACCAGGCTATACTTTATTCAGAAAGGACAGGGTAGGAAGAAAGGGAGGAGGAGTGGCACTATATGTAAAAAATAATATTAAAGCTTTGGAATTTGTGATAAGGAAGCTTATCAAAGCTCAGGGAGTAATGACAAAAGAGGAGAATTTACTCTGATCAAGGGACCTGTGCTGGCAGGTTATAGAAATAAGACAGCTTGTTTCCATAAAAGACTACATGTTCCAGAATGCACCTGTATGCAGAAAGTCCCTAGGGGAGCTAGAGTGGAAAAGCATGAGTCTAATCAGAGAAAGCATTATGTCATCCCTAATCAAAAAGCCTCTAGAAGAATGCTTAATCCACAACACCTGAAGAATGCAAGGGAGGAGTTGCAATCTAAGCCCTTTAAAACTAGGTGGGAATCTTCAGGAAGACAGACAGAGAAGGGGAATCAGAAGAACAAGGAGAACAGAAGGAAGAACAACCGGAACCTGAAGGAACAAGGACAAGGAAGCAGACGGTCCAAGAGAGGAGCTCAGAGCAGTACGTATGCCTGGAGAGATACCTGGGGGAAAGAACCTTCAGAGGACTGGAGAAAGCCAGAGGTCTGGAGATCCACAGCCAGGGACCCTCAAGCAACACCAAGGAAGAGGTCTGTTGCAGCTAAGGAGAAAAGGAGCTCAAATACCTCTTGGAGGACGTCTGGAGAAAAGATCCTGAGGTCCAGAGATACCAACTGGAGGACAGGACACAGAAGCTCTATTGCATACTGGCCAGAATACCAGAAGAAGCAGCCTGACGCTTGCCTGGATTCAGGTATGAACTGTGAACGTTTCTCTAGCTTTGAGCAATGCAAACAGCAGGGAAACAGTTTCTCCCCATATAGAGGTCAGTTCCTAAAGCCCTCTGAGCTAGAGGAAGAAACTGAGTCTATACAATATCAGGAGCAAGGTTTAATATCTGATGCAGAGGATATTTATATGGACTGTTCTTTGAGTAGTTTGTTATTTTAGGAAAATCCTAAACATAGGAGCAAGCATCAAAAGGAAACATTCTAAATGATATACACCCCGATATCAATCGACAACCCGGACTTCTCTAAGATAACAGACTGCCTTACCCAAATGACCAGTTGGTGTCAAAACAACAACCTCGCAATAAACTACAACAAGACTGAAGCTTTAATCATCACTCGGAACCAAAGCTTCATACACCCACCAAATATACAGATACAAAACACTACCATACCAATAAGGTCAGAAGTGAGATACCTCGGGGTTACTCTGGACAATAAACTCAATCTCAAGCCACACATAGACAAAACAATCCAAAAAGCCTACTACAAAATGCGAATCATCAGGAGACTGAAACCACTCCTCGCCCCAGAACACTTCCGTACCGTCTGTCAAGCACTGATAACCCCACTACTGGACTTCTGCAATCCGATATACCTTGGACTACCGAAACAAGCCATCAAACCACTCCAACTGGCACAAAACACCGCAGCACGAATCATATCCGGAACTGCAAGACAGGAGCACATCACACCTACCTTAAAGGACTTACACTGGCTTCCAATCGGTGCACGCATCAGATACAAAACTATCATAAACCTATTTAAGATAAAACAGCACACATCAGCCAACAGCCTGCACACCCTCATACAACCAGACACCAGCACACGTTCTAGAAGAAAACAAACACACAACCGAGTCAGCACCCCAAGTGAATACAAACACACACGCAAGGACACAACAGACAGAGCACTCTCCATGGCTGCTCCAACAATATGGAACAAACTACCGGACAATTTGAGGGCAACTACAGACCTCAAAGACTTTAGAAAACAGCTGAAAAACCATGCTGTTCATAGAACACTATGGACACATCACATAACCTAAGTGACTGTATAACAGCACATGTTACCGCCTAACACTGTATGTATATAAAAAGTTTTTAGCACCACTGTATATAGCCCACATTGTACATAGCTCAAACAAATCTAGCACACAATTCAACACGCACTCAACTAAATTTTCACCCTCACTGCATGTATAACACACTCACACTACCAGATTGTTTGCTGTGATACCACCTTGATTATTATGATAAGGCGGTTTAGAAATACTGTTAAATAAAATAAATAAATAAATATTGGCTTCCCATAAAGTTTTGTTGAAAAGAAAAAGCTTTTGGGAAAGTTTGCATGTGTGCTGAAATCCAGCTACTGATTGCAGTTAATTGTCACCTGTGGGTAGAGGAGAGCCCAGCACAAGTCGTGCACACATGTGATTTAAAAGTTCTTTTCTGTATGGAGAAAGTGAGCTATATTTTTGTGTAAAGAAGTTTTCCTCTTTGATTTATTTCTACCTCAGCACTGCTAAGGAGTTTATTAGCAGTGGCTGTAAGAAAGTCTTTCTGTTCCATAAAGGACTTTGGTACTTATTTGCATAAGTTTTTCAGTTGCCTTATTTAATGAATAAACCCTGGAGAAGTTATCTGGATGGTGTTACCAAGCATATCTGTGTGTGGAATATTCACCCCATAAATAAACTCTAATTTTGCCTTACACTCGACCAACTACAAGAGTCTTCTTTATTTTTAAAAGGCAAGCTTTGTGTGAATGGACTTCAATAACCACAATCCTTTGCAAGACAGTTAATTTACATACTTGCCAAGATGGTGGTACCTTCATAACAAGCACCCCCTTTTACAAATTACAGAACTTAAAAGGGAGAGAGGAGGCACTGTGGGTTAAACTAGAAAGAGGGAAAGAGAAATCTATTTGCATTGGCGTGATATACAGTCCTCCCTCACAAGAGGAAGAGGTGGATGGAGAGTTAATTGAAGACATACGCAGCATTGCTAGGAATGGGGAAGTGCTACTGATAGGGGATTTCAATATGCCAGTTGTTTGGCACATTCCTGCTGCAGTATCAACTAGAAGTAAGGAGATCCCTAGATTCTCTACAGGGAGAGCTATTCAGGAAATTGGTAAAAGACCCCACAAGTGAAGGGGCCATACTGGACTTGTTTTTACCAATGATGAAAGTGTTTCTGATGTTCTAGTAGGAGATCATTTTGCATCCAGTGATCATCAGATGGTGTGGTTCAGTATTAGGACTAGGGCTGATAGAATCCATTCAAAAGCGAGGGTCTTAGACTTTAGGAAAACTAACTTTGCCAAGATGGGCCAATACCTCAGGGAGTCATTAGTGGGATGGGAACAGCTGTGGGATGTAGAAAAACAGTGGGCAAAACTGAAAGGGGATATTTTAAGGGCAACCAACCTTTTTTGTTAAAATGGCAAATAAAGGTAAAAGGAAAGGGAAACCGCTATGGTTTTCGAAGAAGTAGCTGAAAAGGTGAAGAAAAAGAGGGAGGTCTTCATGATATACAAGAGATCACAAAGAGAGAAAGACAAGCATCTACAGGGTGGCCCAAAAGAAGTGAGAACATCTCTTAGCATATAAGTTATTTAAAAATTCAAAAATACAGATGTAAACGATTGACAAATTAAAAAAAAAAAAGATGGAGACCGGAAATTGTCGAAATAAAGACGTTATATAGCTTAAAAAGGTAAATAAGTAAACTATTTAAGCTTTTAATTTACAAGATGTTCTCACTTTTTTTGGGCCACCCTGTATATTTGGAAAAACTTAGAGAAGCTAGCAAAGTAGTCAGGAAAGCAGAGATTCAAAAAGAGGAGGAAATAGCCAATGCAATAAAATGGGGGGATAAGACATTTTTCAGATATGTTAGTGGGAAGAGGAAGGGCAAAAGTGGTATTGTCAGATTAAAGAGTGAAGGGGAGGAATATGTAGAAGCTGATGATGATAAAGCGGAATTGCTTAACAAATATTTCTGTTCTGTGTTCACAGATGAAGAACCAGGAGCAGGTCGTCAGAAAACACCCACAAACAGGAACAGAAGCAAGGGGCATCTTGAACAATTTTCAGAAGACTGTGTTCGTGAGAAACTGGCTAAATTTAAAGTAGACAAAGCGATGGGACTGGGTGGGATACACCCTAGAATACTGAGGGAACTTGGGGACCTTCTAGCATCTCCACTGACTGACCTTTTCAATGCCTCGATTGGAGTCGGGAGTGGTGCCAAAGGACTGTAGAGAGGCTCATGTGGTGCCTTTACACAAAAGCGAAAGTAAGGATGTGGTTGAAAACTACAGGCCGGTTAGTTTAATTTCGGTGGTGAGTAAATTATTGGAAACACTGCTGAAAGAGAAAATAGTGAGGTTTCTGGAGTCCAGCGGATTACAGGATCTGAGGCAGCATAGATTCACCAGAGGCAGGTCTTGTCAGACATCTCTGATTAATTTCTTTGACTGTGTGACCAGGGAGTTGGACCGAGGGAGAGCCCTAGATGTGGTGTATTTAGATTTCAGTAAAGCCTTTGACACCGTTCCTCACAGGTAACTTATAAACAAACTGAGCACCCTAGGGGTGGACCCTAAAGTTACTGCTTGGGATAGAAATTGGTTGAGTGGGTACAGGTAAATGGAGCTAACTCTGAGGAGAAGGAAGTTACCAGTGGTGTGCCCCAGGGATCTGTCCTTGGTCCGATTCTTTTCAACATCTTTGTTAGTGATATAGCGGAAGGGCTGTCGGGTAAGATTTGCCTCTTTGCGGATGATACCAAAATCTGCAATAGAGTAGACATCCAGGAAAGTGTAGATAACATGAGGAGGGATCTAGCTAAGCTTGAAGAATGGTCTAGAATTTGGCAGTTGGGATTTAATGTTAAAAAATGCAAAGTCATAAATTTGGGCTGCAGCAATCCAAGGGAGCAATATAGTATAGGGGGTGAAGAGCGGGACCTAGTCGTGGTTGTGTCTGGTAGAAAAGGCGACAGCAAAAGCTAGAAGAATGCTTTGGTGCATACGGAGAGGAATGGCTAGCAAAAAAAAGGAGGTGATAGTGCCTCTGTGTAAGTCTTTGGTGCGACCTCATTTGGAGTATTGTGTGCAATTCTGGAGACTGCACCTTCAAAAGGATATAAACAGGATGGAGTCAGTACAGAGGGTGGCTACGAAAATGGTTAGTGATCTTCATTATAAAGCATATGAGGACAGACTTAAGGATCTTAATATGTACACCTTAGAGGACAGGCGGGATAAAGGTGATATGATTGAGATATTGAAATACCTCAGCAGCATAAATGCACAGGGGGAGAGCCTCTTTCGATTGAAAGCAAGTTCTGCTTCGAGGGGACATGGGTTGAGGGTGAAAGGGGATAGATTCAGGAGTGATATGTGTAAATATTTCTTTATGGAAAGAGTGGTGGATCCGTTAATAGTCTCCCAGTAGAGGTGGTAGAGATGAGGACAGTATCTGAATTCAAAAAAGCATGGGACAAACACAGAGGATCTCTAAAGGAAAAAAGGGGACTGTTGTAGTTGTTGATATGGAAGGACAGACTAGATAGGCCATGTGGTCTTTTTCTGTCATCATGTTTCTATGTTTCTATGTTTGTTTTATCAGATTAACCAGAAACAATAGGGTTTTAGCATCAGTAGTTGGTGCATCCCAAGGTATTTCAGGGGGCTGTATTAACCTTAACTCATGCCCACCCTCTAGTCGGCACTTTGGGGAACATAGCACATTGACCCACTTGCTACTAAAATTTTATTGGCTCAGAATTTACCAAGCAGCAAAGGATTTTTTTATATCTTGACCTGATTATTAAAAGGTTCCTCAGTGTTTGCCATCTAAGAGCCCTCTAATTCCTCTACCAATGATAGCACACCCAAAGGACTGCATAGTGATGGATGTGGTAGACCCCTTGGACAAAAGTGCCCAGGATATCGAAATATCTTAGTGATATTAAATTATGCAACTAGATTTCCCTGAGCAGTTCCCTTATGCTGTACCTTAGCCTGGGTAATTGCAGGAGAACTATTAAAGATGTTCTACCAGATAGAGAAGAACAACCCAAACTATAGTTACATGAGTCAAGGTTCCACATTAGGAATCACCATCCAGGAAAAGGATCTACATATCATCATGGATAATATTTTGGCTCCCTCTGCCTATCATAAGGAAAAGAATGGAGAATAAATAAAGGATATTGTGTGACTGCACCTTGAATATTGTGTGCACTTCTGGTCACCATATTTAAATTAGGCTATAACAGAATTAGAAAAGGTATAGAAAAGAACAACCAAAATGATAAAGAGGATGGAAGGATACCCCTACAAGGAAAGGTTTAAAAGGTTAGAGCATAACCTTCGTGTAAAAGAGATGGCTGAGGGGGGATTTGACAGAGGTGTATAAAATGAAGAGTGGAGTAGAATGGGTAAATATAGATTGGTTGTTTACTTCTCTAATCAGTAGAAAGACTAGGGGACACACGCAATAAAAATCAACCAGGATCTGCCTTAGGCTTGGTAAGTGTCTCTGATAGTATACTCAAGCATGGTTTCATAGAATTTCTGGCACAAGAACATGGAAAAAGAAAATCTTTGGAGTAAATTTCTATAGCAGTAGTCAAAAGATTCACAAGGTAAAAAAAATCCATTAAGCATTTTACATAGAGCTACAGAGCAGACAAACAGTGAGCCAATCAGGAACAAACCCCCCTTACCCCCTCTGGAGGCTTGATGGTGGCTCATCTGCAAGATGCCTGCCTTCTAGCCTGAAAGGTACTGGTTCAAGGCTAACCTCAGACTGTGATAAAAAAGCACAGTCTTTTTTTTTATTTTTCTGAAATCTCTAGTTATCTTTCAGCTATGTTTTCATTTGGGAAGAAGCCACAGCTACCTCTTTAATTAACAAAATTGCCATGAAATGAAAACTTATAAAAACAAAACAAAACTGTTGTATTTCAGTGACCTTCATTCCTGATTCCTGATTTGCTTACAGCTCTATGTAAAATGCTAACTTGATTTGATTCCTGCTGTAGAGATTTACGCCAAAGATTTTTCTTTAGCCATGTTCTTCAACCAGAATACTATTAGAGACAGAATTTCAGATTTTATCGTAATATTTGTGTTATTTTCATTAACGTGCTTATTTATTATAGGTGATGTTTTTGTTTTCTTTTTGCATAGTCCAATGAAGAAAATGTGAGGAAAGTAGGTATGTACATTCAACACAGATTATTAATTTTGGGCACCTAAACATTTAGCTATGGGTACCAGTCTGTCAACAATGAGCCGCCTGACTGAAGACCGAACACAATTTAGGATAGCTATCCAGAGGGTCACCATGAGTCGACTCCGACTCGACGGCACTTAACAACAACAACAACAAACATTTCTGGCCTACAAATCATTTTTGCACATGTAGACCTATGATTTAATGCATGTACAATTAATTTGTGGGACAAAAAGTTAAGGCACACCATTAAGATGAATACGTGCAAAAATGTGTAAAAACACACAGAAAACCCCCCAAAACCTTCATTTAAAATGAAAACTAACCAAACTTTATTTTGGCCTTGTCAATCTTCATGCATGGTGCTATCAAGTCAGTGTTGACTCCTGGCAACCCAACAGCCCTGGATTTTTATGGCAGCATGACCAGAAGTAGATTGCCAGGCTTTTCTTCTGAGGCAATGGAGGGTTAAGTGATTTGCCCAAGGCCACAAGGAGTGCTGATGGGAAGTGAACCA
The DNA here is from genome assembly GCA_033557465.1 of Ichthyophis bannanicus. Taxonomy (NCBI): domain Eukaryota; kingdom Metazoa; phylum Chordata; class Amphibia; order Gymnophiona; family Ichthyophiidae; genus Ichthyophis; species Ichthyophis bannanicus. The sequence continues at coordinate 1,420,616,702 of CM066032.1, forward strand.
TGGTCTCTTGGGTACCACTAGGCTACTCCTCCACTCCTTGTCAATCTTGATAGATATACTATAAACTATAATAGAGAAAAAAAGAATAACAATTCAGTAGGCAGAAATTTACTAATAAAGCATGCAGAATTTTGAATTACTGCATGCAGAATTTTCAATTTTTTGTGCAAAATTCCTCCAGGAGTACTTACAGTTAAGGTTCTTAATGGAATCTCTAGGAGTACATAGGAATAGAAGACATTTGAAATCAGGGTGAACATTTTGAAAGTAACACATAAAGAATCAATAGAGACATTGGCATTCTCACCCATCAGTTTTTCAGCTGTAAAGTGCTACTGTCTCATTACCTCTATCTACCTTTCCTCCCTTTTCTACTGAGCTGTACAGTAACAGCATGTGCAGACAGCCTATAAGCCCAGTGTAACTGCATTATTTTTTCACAGACTTAATGAGGAAAGGATAACTTGAAAGCTTGTCACAGATATATTAGCTTAGTCCAATAAAAAAGTATCACCTACAGCTTCTTTCTTTGACCTTTATTTCCACATATCTAAATAGAGGAACATGCATACTGTACCTGAATGCAACTCGCCTTGCTCTTCTCTTGGAAAGGCATGAGCCAAATACACATAGGGGCACATTCCAACATGTGCGCCCAGGCCCCTGTGCGCCTGATCAGAAATGGGATGCACAGAGGTAGACCCAGTTCCTATTCTATGGGGGCTAGACATTCCCCGTGGGATCAGAATTGGGTCTAGGGTCTTACGTGCAGGCCGGGACAAGATTCTGATCAGCCTGCATATATAGACTCATGCCCAGCTAACACAGTCAGGCTCCTGAATGGAGCCGTGGTGCCATGGCGTCCCATTCCCATGGCACTGTGGCTCCTTCAGGAGCTGTGAACCCCAGCAGCCGACCATTATTTCCTTTCCCCACAGCCCAACCCCCAATCTGGCCTTCCGTGGCCAGGATCGGGCTATGGGGAACCCCCTTCACCCCCACACCTCACTTGCACTGCACGGGTCTGCCATCCCCTGATGCCCAGGGGGACTTATTCCACCTCCGAGGTGGAATAAGTCCCCTGTCCAGTCAGCCAACCCCAGATTTACAGGGCCGACTTCAGAATTGGCCCTGTACGTCCGGGGTTTGGACCGCCCACTGCCTACCCTTGCTCCGCCTCTGCAACGCCCTCTCCCGCCCCCCTCTAAGCCTCCCCATACAAACAAGAAGTTTGTATGGGGAGGCTTTTGACAGGGCCGGCAGGGTGGCGAATAGTGCGGATGGACTTCCCAACAGGACATCCATCCCCGCTATTAGCAGGACAGAATAGACCCCATAATCGATAAATAAATAAACAAATAACATGGCAAACACAATTCTTTGCTAATAATGGCATCTTGAAAGTATTTTGCTTCTAATGAAGATCATAACTCTCTACCAACAGAGAGTGATGAAGTTTCTATGGGACAGTGTTGTGCTAATAATTCTTTTAAAGTGGGATTTGAGAAGGGACATTTAGGAAGAATCTGGGATGTCGAGAGCACAACGTCTAAAAATCTGGGCGAGTGGCAGCAGGGAAGGGAGGCATGTATAAGTACCTTCTGAAATTACTGTGTCCGCCCTAAAAGATGAACGTCCCAGTAACGGGTTCTGGCAACAGGTCTGTGCAGATAGCACAGCCGGGTATATGCATGGATGTAGGCCATTTCATAAACATGGATGTCCGTGAATTCCAAGGGCTTGGAAATGGGTACTTGGACCTACCAGCAGGTTATTTCAGAAGCAGCCGACTATGTTATGAGACTTGCATGTCCCGGCTGGCCATTTCAGATAATCAGAAGTGCATTGGTGAGCCAGTAATATGTTTGGAGTATGTATTTATGTGCAAGTTCCTTTGACCAGGAAATATAAATTGTGGTGATGAAAGCGCATTTTGTCTTCCCCTGGAATCGTCGCTGCTATGAAACAAGCACTTTTTTGCACCTTATTTGTGGTCAGGAACAGGAACAGGCATGGACGCTGCAACAACCAGGACTAGACTTGCTTGTGCCATTCTGAAATTGCACTGAAACATGCATCTCTATTGTGCCACCCTGGCAATGCCTCTGCCACACCCCCATGCTGCATGGACAGGCTCGTGCTGGGGATCTCAATAATCTTGGGTTTCTAATATGAGTCCAGGGACGTCTCTATGATTTGCATGTCTGAATGGCCATTTCCAAATCACGGATATAGCTTCTAAAATAGCCCCCTTAATCAACACAGTGAGGACAAGTTAAAATGAGCAGATGAAAAGTTGTATGATGGTAAGGCGTATTGAGTTTCTTAATTATGCAGCATATCAAACTGGAAAAAAATATCTGCTCCCAGTGTGGTCATTCCTTCCAACGATTCTTTAATGCCTGAGGATACAGAGATTTAGGAGCATGCTAAGATAGGAGGCTTCTGTTGGTGTGGTGAGGGTTGTTCTGGTGGGCAGGGGTGGGGGGCAGAATACTGGCTGACTACATAAACTATTATTAAAGAGGACCTGGGAAATCCACTGCTTACCCCTGGGACAAGCAGCATGGAATCTGTATACCTTTTGGGAACCTGACAGGTACTTGTAATCTGGATTGGCCACTGTTGGAAACAGGATTCTGGGCTTGATGGACCCTTGGTCTGACCCATCTGGCATATTTTATGTTCTTATGTTCTTAAACAAGTACTTCAACACTCTTGGAAACGCCAAATGAAATCTTAGTCAATACCAGGCTATTCCTTCTATATAGAACACCTTTTTTAGGTAAAGCTCCCCAAATCAAGCATATACAATTATGAAAATGATAAAAATCTAAATTGGAAAGATTTAGAGATGTGCTTACGAATGTGCGCTGCTGCAGTAAAAAAAACCCAAAAACCTTGCTAAGTGCTTCGCATGGGTTTGGGCAGGATCAGGGCAGGTTTGGAGAGGAAAATGGGTGCGGCAGGTGGTGACAGCGAGTGTGAAGGTTGGTCCTGCTAACTGTCATAACTGCTGATAGCATGGCTGTACCTGTCATCACCTCAAGGGGTGCCATTAAGTGCAGCCACACTACTTGCAGTCCGAAAGTGCGAAGCTGACAGGCCCATGTAAAAAAAAATATATTTTGTCAGTCACAGCTGTGGGGCACCCCAACTATCTGTGTACAGACCATCTTGTGTGCCAATTCAGAAACCCACTGCCCTTCAACATCCCTCAGGAAAGTTTACAGGCCAGATCACCCCAACAGAAGCCTTCTTAAGCACAAATTCACCCATCTGAAATGCCATCCAAGCACAGATCACCCCCCAATTGAAGTTTCCTTGAATACAAAACACCCAAATCAAGAAGACCTCCCTAGCATTTATATATCCAACCGAACCATCTAGTGGGGGTGGAGGAGGAGTGGGTTCCCTCTACTGCCCTAGAGCGGTCCCCATCCACTCCTGCCCCCTACAGCTTGGGGCCAAAACTTCCATTTTGAGAACTAGTGGCTCCAGGGCAAAACCAGAGGGGGACTGCTCCTGCCCCACCCCAACTAGACACCAGGGATTCCCTATGAGAAGTCCCAGGGATGGGTCCGATGAGAGTTTTCATGCTTGAGGGGTCTTCTTGGTTTGGCTGCCTCATACTCATGGAGCTGCTATTGAGGGGATCTGGTTTGGAGAGGCCTTCTGTTGGGGGAATCTGTGCTTGGTGGGGCTTCTGTTGGGGGGATCTGTACTCGGGAGCTTCTGTTAGGGGAATCTGTGCTTGCAGGGGCAGGGGTAGGGTCGGGGACATTGCAGTGGCAGATTTTTTCTTTACACATTTTTTTGGTTTTGGGCCTGCATTCCTGCATTAGTAGGTAGTATGAATGCAACCATGCTCTCTGCCAAAGCAGGGAAGATGGGTCTGTGTGGTAAGTATCTGCCCTGTGTGGTAAATGTAGGACAGATGCTGGGAACAACTCATGTAATTACCGCAGAGATTTTGCATTTACAGCGTGTTATTTTGTGCACATAACATGCATTAAGTGCAAATACCGCACTTTAGTAAACATGTCCCTAAGAAAGTCCCAAGTCTATTTCTCTCTTAGTTTTCGGTCCGGGGCAGGACCCTTTTCACTGTTCTCCTTTTTAATCCTCTTCTAAGGTCTTGGTGGACTCCCTCTTTACTTGTGTTCTTCATGGCCCAGGAATGGGTACTCCAGACTTCTCAAGATCTTCTGCAAGACACTGCCAAAACAAGCACTTTCTAAATATTACAATACCTTCCCTGAATTTAGACTAAGGGTCCCTTTTACTAATACTTAACTCAAGCTACCACATAGTCCATAGGAATGAAATGGACCATGTGGCAGATAACTTGAACTAGTTAGTAAAAGGATCCTAAGTTTTTCAGTTTCAGTATTTCTGGACTCTTAATATGAAAAATACCAAAATCTTCTTAAAGTTATCTCCTTAAGGAAGATACAAAATAGGGAACATTACTTCTTCTTCCTCAAAAGACAAAAATCACTCAAAAATACCTAAGCTAGTTCTCCAAGTGCTAGGGATGCACCGGGGTTCAGTCCCTCACACATAGACTGGATTTCCCATGAGTTAAGATGGGATGCATTGTGCTAGTCCTACATACCTCTTGAGGAGTATTCAAAAGTTAAACCAGTTCTTTTCTCCAGAACCTCCCTTAGGTCCACATCTCTTCAAATCTTCTCCTTAGCATAGGCCAGGATGGTCTAGGGCAGATTCTACCCTGTACAAGACCTAACTGGTATCCTGCTGCTGCTGCTGCTCTTTCACACCTAAAATTCCTAACAAGAAGTACCTTTGACCCAAATATACATGGGGTTATATAGTTCCCTCCAAAACTTACATGGATACACATTGCCCAGTGAGGGACCTGCAGGCCCATCCTCCACTATGTAACCTGAGGGTTAAAATAAAATACATTTTGCCTGGCTAGGCTGGAGGAGTGCTGTCCAGGGCTATCTGTGGCAGCTAGAAATGTTTTGTTCCCCTCCAGGGAAGTTTTGCGGCCTCCAAAGCTATGTGTTTATATGGGGGAGGTACAGGGATCTCTGCAAGAATTTCTTGAGTGAGCAGCCTTTCTGGAGGGAAACTAGAAAGGCTGAGGCAGGAAATTGAAACTGAAAGCAGCTGTTGGGGCTTTCTCGTGGATAAGGTAAAATGTCTGAGAGATTACTGAGTGAAAGAGGGCTGAAGAGAGTGTTTTTGAACTTTGCTGAGTAAAGAAAAGGGTTGAACTGGTTATTGGTGACTGTGGAGGTGTGGTTTAATTCTCTGAAAACTGAATTTCATGACCATTAGGAACTTTGGGTGCGTGACTCTGAGAGAAATACTGACCGACAGGTTGAGAGTCTTACTGAGTAAAGAAGATTTCTTAAAGGAAATTAAATTCTCCTTGGAATCCTGTCTAAGGTCTGGAAAAGACATTTATACTCTGTACTGGAACTGTAATTCTGAATCTGACTTTAAGCTCTTGAGAGTGGATGAGAGAACTGATTTTATAAGAAATATTCTCTTGAACTACAGGAAAAAAAACCCTCTGAATTTCCAGAAGTGGCTAATTTCTGACTGAAGTGACTGACAAGTATCCTGAGAAAAGAAGGAGAAATTCAAACCTAAGCTGTTTGTGTGCAATTGAAACAGAACACAGAGCTTAAACATTCTGTTGGGCTCTGTGCTTAGTTAATTGAGACTGACCCTTAATGGGCCTGAGAAGATAGTCTCATTCCTGGATTGAAAAAATAAAGCAGTCCCTTACTGGTTCAATTAAGAGAAGTGTGTTTGGGAGATTGCTGCATATGGGTGTGGTTGGGTTGCAGTCCAGAGTGTGAAGGTGTGGAGTGGATGTATTCAAAGAAACAAAGGAAGACAGGGTATATCAATTATCCTTCTATTTAACTAGATAGGGAAAATGCTATAGCTGCTGAAAAAAAACAATATTCCTTCTTAAGGAGAAAGACATTTTACCCCAACTTATAGGATAGACAGGGTTTTCCTTTGTTGATTTATTAAAGTTAGGGAGTAGGATCCAGCACAGAGGAGGACATCTGAAGAACCTGGGAAGATCTTCAATCTAGTAGCAGAAGGATCTGGAGTCTTGGGCTCCTTCACAAGAAAGAGAACTGGAAGAGGTACTGGTGTACTCTACACAGAGACAAACAGGGAAAAATGGAAATTACACTTACCTGGTAATTGATGTTCCTTGAGGGAGTACAGTTCAGTCCTCCACCACTGGGTAGTGCACCTCCTCCTGCAACATGGAGAATGGACAAGTCAAACTTGTGACATCACCGGGTATATCCTGCTGGTCTTCTCCCATGATTCCCCAGTGACCTACTGTCAAAGCAGACTCAAAGGAGCAAACAAACAACCAGTTAAAGTACTAAATACAAAGCTATGCTCAAACTTCAACTTTAAAATCACAGGGCCCCAAAAAGAAAGGCCGAAAACACCCTCCTCCGTGCCCCTGTCCCCCTGCGCACCAAACAGCGGAAGACAGAGAGCTAGAAGGAAGGAGAACTAAGGAAGAGTATAGGCAGAAAAGGTTGCTCTCGCGATTACCTGCCAATCAGAGCCCGTTGCCGACGCTAGGATCCGAAAGCACACTCGGAACTGACGCCTCGCGTCTGAAACATCCATCCCCGGGCGGGAATGAGGACTGAACTGTACTCCCTCAAGGAACATCAATTACCAGGTAAGTGTAATTTCCATTTCCTTATCGGTCCTACAGTTCAGTCCTCCACCACTGGGATGTACCAGAGCAGTAATCATTGGGAGGGACCTATCCAGTCGGCTCGGCCCCTAAACGAACAGAGCAGGCACCGACCCCAGCCCGCTCCTCACGTCAACAGGCGGTAAGCCAACCAGGAAGACACGACCGAGAGCCCACTTGGATCCTCTGCACTGGTGAAAACAGCACAGAACTCTGCCCCAAGCAGCGCTAGTGCTTCAGAAAGACAAACTCGCCATCGCAAACACACTGAATGCCCTAGAAACAGACCTACTGAGAAGGCTACCGGAGCTCCGCCTGAAAAATCCGCTTGAGCTCCCCCTTGGCTCTCGACCCCACCAGGGTGTCAAGTGTTAGCAACCGCTGCTCTCCCGCAGAACCCGCCTCCACGGAGGGACAGGCAGCGAAGAGACCTCCCAGAAAGCGACGGAACCTTCACCTAAGGTCCAAGAAACGCAGGTTACAAGCAAAGTGTTCTTGCGTAAGTCCCAAACCGACAACTAGACAGGCACAGCCGGATTCCACGAGGGAGAACGGAACCGAGGTCCATCCAGACAGAGGTGGGAAGCAAAATGAGGGAAATGGAAAAACCACCAGCGTCAAGCACCCTATTTGTCACACCTCTTAAGGGCTTTATTCTTTGCAACACAAAGTAGCTCTACAGCTATGTCCTGGACCAGTTGGAGTCTTTTTAATTGAGAATGTGGAATGCAGCTAAGCAATGAGTTGCAATAAACCAAGCGTGATCCACCAAGGGCATATAAGAGGGTGTCAAGTGCCCCAGAGTCCAGCGTTGTTTCAGAAGATGTGGAGTCTTACATGGTGTGACAAAAAAGAAAGGAGACTCTGGTAGCCACGCCCACGACGCAATGCCAGTAGGCCAACCGCTTACATCACCTGGATATGCCCTCCGGAATTGGAGGAACCATGCAGAAGTAGCAATCGCCGACGTGATCCATGGGCCCTCTCCAGATCATTGGAACCGCAAAAGACTTTGATGGTTTTTTCCCATCCATCCACAGCCTGAGATCTGCTACACATGTATTGCAGCATATGTGTGGCGCCTAGCTTTTATCCTGATCTTTTATTCTGCAGCCAAAATATAAATTGTAGGCTTTCTGAACCGCCACAGTCATATGCCATTTTTGTGATGTAAAAGTCACATCACCACAACTAGAGCAGAAATTATCTGCATGATTAACACCAGTACGAGGAATCGCCAAATATGCTGTGAGTGACCTATCGGTATAAAATAAATATGTCTTTTTTTTTTTTACTGTCAAGCGAGGCAAATTTAAGTAGTGACTGCATCAACTGGTTTTGGACAGTTATTTCGATTGGTTGCAAGTAAAGATTATGCAAACTCACACAAATGTTGCAGAATACACTGGTAATGGTCCCCACTGACTAATGAAGAGCACATATCTTAGCAACCAGACCCAGTCGGCCATTTTCACTATGACCTCTGAAAGGCATAGAATGGACCAGGCCACGGCCCCGTACCAATGCGTCGACGCTATCCAGTAGCCTCATATGTCCTCTGCTAAACATCGACCCGTCGCCGCAGACTGACAGGTCGCCATGAGGTCCAATATGGGCTGACCGCATCTGAGCACACGCGGTGCGCACACCGCCTGATGCAATCTCACTCCTCCGGCAAACACTCGGACCCCGCTAAGGACATTCGCCACCACAGTGTCCCCACCGAAACGCAGGCCGCCAAGGCTTCAACCGCGCACGCTGTCCCTTCGCTCGGGCCACCCTGACCACCCGACCGACTCCACCCTGCCGATCGAAATAGGCCACCATCCCGGAGATCTCAGACAGCACCTACAGCGCTTGATCCGCTACCGTGTCCGCGAACGCCTGCCACGGCTGACGTACCGCGTACCGTTCCAGTCAGACGATGGAACACTGGGCGTGCTGTGTACACTAAAACGCCTTGTACATAAAGGATCCCCAAAATGTAGCTGAGTCTAACCACGCTCCGGCCAAGCTCCCGGAAGAAAGGGACAGAACCTTATAAAAAAGAAGTGGGAACAATTAGGAAGGCTTTCCTGTTTGATGATTATTTTATTTTATTTTTTTTCCTTTTTACAACTCCACAAGGGCCACAAGGCACACAACCGAACAGGGCATTGTCCAGAGAACGCAAGGCCCCTCCTCCAGGCTGACTCCACATCCACAGCCTAAACCGGCAGTCACCTTGGCTAATGCCGAGCAGCGCGGAAGCCAACTTGTAAGCCCAGCATATGAAGTATGCCTACTAGTACAGCATTCCACCATGGAGGGACATGTAACCGGACGGCTTTGAATATGAACCTACAGATATCCCGTGCTTGCTCCAAGACAAGCACTGTGCAGCCTACTGGTCTTCTCGGAGCACCGCCATGACCCGAAGACCTAAACCGGCCAGCAAAAGACGACGTACGCTGGGCCCGAAGGAACCTGGTTGAACGGATCCCAGCACTCCCTGTATCGTTAGAATCGGAGCCTCCCCCCAAGGACTCAGCCCTGGCTGGAACCGGCTGAGCATAACTCCAGGCCCTGCAGCGAGTCCCCACGAAGAAGTGGGACGCAACGATGCCTTGAGGAAAGGGAAGGCGCAATGGGTGAAGCAAGTTGCTAGCCGACCAAGGGAGTAAACCCCACACACGCGCACCTCAACGGAAGGACGGAAGAACCGAGGATTCTGGTCCCACAGGTGCGCCTGCTAGCCTTTAACAACATACACCTCCGCAGGTACAAAAAACTTAAATTGTGAGCACCTTCAGGGGTAAGGGGAATAGACAACAGCCTCCGACTGTGGACCACCTTGTCTTGCACAACAGACAGCAGCACCCCACCAAACAAATGATTGGGAATATATGACCTCAGAACCCCAAGGCAGAGGTAAAACAGTAGAACGTGCAGTGGACGTGAATTTCCAGATCTGCCAGCTCCCCTGCCCACATTGAGAAGAGGCAGAGAAGAACTGGACCAGCGGATCTGGAGGGGTGCCTCCTGGACAGCCGGGCCACCGAAGGGAAAGCTGATGACTGAGGCCCAAACTCCTCAGGATGGCCCCGTCTTGCATTGGCAACCCCATGCAACACCATGACAACCCCGCTCACGATATCCCAAGCGATCTCTGTCATTGCTGCAACAATCACCTGAGCATGAGATCACAGACGGAACACGGACATGCAGACGCACTCAAGGAGAGTGCACCTAAGAAGTATGAGCCTATCCAACATCCAGCACCACATGTCCAGGTGTCCCACTCCTGTCACCCAAAACACAGGACGCTTGAACCTAGGTGACCGTCATAGCAAAGACAGGGAGGCCTGACTGCCGCTATCAACCCTTCCAGGATCCTGGAACACTAAGCCCTGGACTGTGCCATCCAGCAACACTTCTCACGATCCCCAGCAGGGGCCTTTCCCCAGATGGCCCAGAAGGGCAGTGTTCCCGCCAAATGGGCAAGCTGCGCTCTGATAACATAGTGCAGAAAACCAAATCAAAGTGTCTTAACCTAGCTAATTTTTGTCTAATAGTGATCATTCATAATATCAGCCAGGCTCAATCATAACATTAGTATTAATGATCTCTAAAGATTGAGGAGTTACTAATGTAACACTAATTGGTTTTTTTTTGTTTTTTTTAAAAGAGCTTCAAAGGCGATCTTGGAAACTGCAGACCAATGAATCTGAGTTCAGTGCCAGTTAAATGATAGAACTTGTTCTGAAAAGCAGCACCAAGCTGTCTTTTCAAAGGGTTAATAAACATGTGAGTAAGCCAAATGATATGTATCTGGATGTTTTAGAAGGTACTTGACAAAGCCCCTTATGAACTTCTCCTGAGGAAGGAGATGATGTGCTATTATAGAATGGGAAATGGATCAAAAACAGGAACACAATAGGACTAAATGGCCAGTTTTCTCACAGGAGACCCGTAAATAGTGGAATGTCTCGGGATCTGCACTGGAACTGGCATCTGGTAACATCTACTGCACTGAAATGATCTGGAAAAGAGATCAGCAAGCATGGCGATCAAATTTGCAGATGGCATAACGACATTTAGAGGCTGTCTGCACAATATCCAAGCGTATAAACATGGAAATAGCATCCTTATGTAAATGACAATTTCAGAAAGGGCTCAATTTGTAGGTGGTTGTGCCGCCGATGACCCTGAATGGCCAAATCCTAGCACGGAAACCTGCTGCTGACAGACGTCGCTAACTGCCAGAATGCAGACAAAGGTAAAGGCACCCCCCAAGAAATAAAACCCAAACCAATCACATTGCATTCAAAGAACTATAAACTATCATGAAATTAAAAGGAAATTAAAATTAAAAGGAAATTAAAATTAGAATTAAAATCAAAAGTAACAGCAAAAGGAAGTCCTTATCTGGGTGTAGCCGCGTGGAACAGCGTCGTCTGCTCAAACGCGGGGCTGCTCCGCTCTCCGCCACGAGGCCTCAGCCCTGCCGAGAAAATAGTGCCAATCCGAAGCAGGCCCGTTTGGCGCCAGACACCACAGAGGCGGCAAGAGCTCAGAGCCCCTCCATGCGGACTCGAGAGACTCCCTTGTGGCGTCGGGATGCAGCAGTTACCCCGCTGTAGCTGCGGGGTGAAGAGCTGTCCAGACACGCTGCTGCCTCGCGCCACCAGAAGTAGCAGACGCTGCGAGCCCCGGTCCACCGGCTAAAGAACCTCGAACGGCCTGAGGCGCCCGCCGCGATGGGAATCTGCCGCATGGACACTGCCAAAATGCAGGTGTTCCACAGAGCTCTCCCCCGTACAGTCCTGGGGGAGAGATCATCACCGGGCACAGAGACCGAAGAATCCCAAGCAGAGAGGCTAGCTGGCAGCGTGAACTTTGAAAAGGGACAGAACCCCCCTTTACACTAAGGCAGACTAGGTGAAAATAAATAAAGTAAAAGTAAATGAAATTAAATGAAAATGAATACAATTTACAGGATTACACCTAAAGAAGGGCAAAAGAAATGCAAGGTAAATCAAATCCTGACTAACTGCTCCTAAACTGCTTCTCAAGTGAGCCCAGCACCTAGGCTCACTACGTCCTCATGCTGCATGGAGACTGGACACACTGGGGAATCATGGGAGAAGACCAGCAGGATATACCCGGTGATGTCACAAGTTTGACTTGTCCAGTCTCCATGTTGCAGGAGGAGGTGCACTACCCAGTGGTGGAGGACTGAACTGTAGGACCGATAAGGAACATATTTGAGCTCAAATGAAATGGAAAAAACCCACAAGGAACATTAGGAAATCCAAAAAGGAAAACTTACCTGTTAGAGGGAGAAAAGTTTGAAGGTTCTGAAAAGGAAAATAAGAATTCCTTAGTAGGAATTGACCTGGAAATTTCTGTGTAAAAGTTTCATAAGCAGATCTGAAGAATAACTTGACTTGCTGTTACTTGATGTGACTGAATACACTTACCTGAGTTTTTGTTATGCTGATATGAGCAAAACATTATTATTGTGAGTTAAGAAGAATATTTTGGATGGCTACACTATTGTAGTATTTAATAAATTGCACTAAAAATCCTATTTCTGAAAGCAAATGTCATCTATGTAGTCCATTATTACAAACTAGTACTAGGAAGAAGGGGAGGAGGAGTGCCACTATATGTAAAAAATAATATTAAAGCTATAGAATTACAGGGCTTAAAAGTGAACAAAGTGGCACCGTGGGTTAAACTAGAAAAAGAGAAAGAGAAGTCCATTTACATTAGTATGATATATAGATCTCCTTCACAGGGAGAAGAAGTGGATGAAGATTTAACAGAAGACATGCACAGTATTGCCATGAAAGGAGAAGTGCTATTGATAGGTGATTTCAATAAGCCAGATGTTGACTGGCATATCCCTGCTGCGATGTCATCTAGAAGTAAGGAGATCCATAGATTCTCTACGGGGAGGATTACACTCTCAACTGATAACAGAGTCCACACATGAAGGGGGTTATCCTGGACTTGGTGCTGAACAATGGGGAAAGTGTTTCTGATATTATAGTGGGAGATCATCTTGCATCCAGTGATCAACAAATGATGTGGTTCAGTATTAGGACTAGGGCTGATAAAATCCATTCAAAAGCGAGGGTCTTAGGTTTTAGGAAAACTAATTTTGCCAAGATGGGCCAATACCTCAAGAAGTTGTTAGTGGGATGGGAACAGTTGGGGGATGTAGAAAAACTACCCATTACCCATGTCTACCAATAGCCAAATTAATATGAATAAAATACAGTCTCTAAAATGCTTGTATGCAAATGCTAGAAGTCTACAAAACAAGATGGGAGAGTTAGAATATATAGCACTAAACGAGAGGTTAGATATGATTGGAATATCAGAGACATGGTGGAAGGAGGACAACCAGTGGGACACTGTGATACCTGGGTACAAACTATATCGTAATGATAGAGTTGACCAAATTGGTGGAGGGGTTGCACTCTATGTTAGAGAGGGCATTGAGTCAGAAAGGATTAAAGTTTTGCAAGAAACAAAATTTGCTGTAGAATCTCTATGGATTGAAATTCCATGTAAAAAGGGGAAGGCGATGGCAGTGGGGGTGTACTATCGTCCGCCTGGCCAGAATGAACAAATGGATGATGAAATGCTCAAAGAAATCAAGGAAGCTAGCAAACGTTACAATGCAGTAATAATAATGGGTGATTTCAATTACCCCGGCATCGACTGGGTCAGTGTCACAACAGGACATGCTAGGGAGATAAAGTTCCTAGATGAAATAAATGACTGCTTCTTGGAGCAGCTGGTTCATGAACCAACCAGAGGGGAAGCAATATTAGACCTAGTCCTTAGTGGAACACCAGATGTAGTGCAAGAGATAAGGGTGTTGGGGCCACTTGGCAATAGTGATCATAGCATGATCACCTTTGATTTAATTAGTGGAAGAGGGATAGTAAGGAAATCCACAGTACTACCCTTTAACTTTCGAAAGGGAGACTATGATAAAATGAGGAAAACAGTTAAGAAAAAACTAAAAGGAGCAGTTGCAAAGGTTAAAGACGTACATCAAGCTTGGGTGTTGTTGAAAAATACTATCTTGGAAGCCCAGACTAGCTGTATTCCACGCTTTAAGAAAAGTGGAAGGAAGTCCAAAAAACTGCCAGCATGGTTTAAAGGTGAGGTCAGAGAGGCTGTTGTTGCCAAAAAAGCATCTTTCAGGAAATGGAAAAAAGAGCCAAACGATGAAACCTGGAAACAGCACAAGCACTGGCAAGTCAAATGCAAGGCATTGATAAGGCAGGCAAAGAGAGAATTTGAGAAGAAGCTTGCTGCGGAAGCAAAAACGCGAAATAAAGACCTTTTCAAGTACATTCGTAGCAAAAAACCTGTGAGAGAGTCAGTTGGTCCATTAGATGATAAAGGGGTTAAAGGAGCACTAAGAGGCGATAAGGCGATAGCGGAAAGACTGAATGAATTCTTTGCTTCGGTCTTTACTGAGGAAGATGTAGGGATGTTACCCATGACTGAAGTGGTATTTAAAGGTGTGGAAGAATTGAAGGAAATATCGATACATCGGGAAGATGTCTTACAACTATTAGATAAACTGAAGAGTAGCAAATCACCTGGGCCGGATGGTATACATCCAAGGGTGTTGAAAGAACTGAAATTTGAGATTGCAGACCTGCTATCAGTAATCTGTGAACTATCATTAAAATCATCTCTAATACCTGAGGATTGGAGGATCGCCAATGTAACACCAATTTTTAAAAAGGGTTCGAGGGGTGATCCGGGAAACTACAGACCAGTGAGCCTGACATCAGTACCGGGAAAAATGGTAGAAACCATCATAAAGAATAAAATTACTCAGCATGTAGATAGTCACGACCTAATGGGAGACAGCCAACATGGCTTTAGACAAGGAAGATCTTGTCTTACTAATCTGTTATGTTTTTTTGAAGGAGTGAATAAACAGGTGGACATAGGTGAGTCGGTTGATATTGTGTATCTGGACTTTCAGAAAGCCTTTGACAAAGTCCCTCATGAGAGACTTTTGGCAAAACTAAAGAGTCATGGGATAGGAGGCAGTGTACTACTGTGGATCAGGAACTGGTTAAAAGATAGAAAGCAGAGGGTAGGGCTAAATGGCCAATTTTCCCAATGGAGAAAGGTGAATAGTGGTGTACCCCAGGGATCTGTGCTGGGTCCGCTGCTTTTTGACATATTCATAAATGACCTGGAAAGTGGAATAACAAGTGAGGTTATCAAATTTGCAGATGACACAAAACTATTTAAAGTTGTTAAAAACCCAGGAGGATTGTGGAAAATTGCAAGAGGATCTTGATAAATTGGAAGACTGGGCATCAAAATGGCAGATGAAATTTAATGTGGAGAAGTGCAAGGTTATGCACCTAGGGAAGAACAACCCAAACTATGGTTACACGATGCAAGGTTCCACATTAGGAACCACCACCCAGGAAAAAGATTTAGGCGTCATTGTGGATACCTTGTTAAAACCCTCGGCGGCCAAGAGAGCAAATAGAATGCTAGGTATGATAAGGAAAGGAATGGAAAATAAAACAAAAGATATTATAATGCCTCTATATCGTTCCATGGTGAGACCGCACCTTGAATATTGTGTGCAATTCTGGTCGCCGTATCTTAAAAAGGATATAGCGATTTTAGAAAAGGTTCAGAGAAGAGCCACCAAAATGGTAAAGGGGATGGAAGGCTACTCCTATGAAGAAAGGCTAAAAAGGTTGGGGCTCTTTAGCCTGGAGAAGAGACGGCTGAGGGGAGATATGATAGAAGTCTGTAAATTAATGAACGGAGTGGAACGGGTAAACGTAGATCGATTGTTTACCTTATCAGAATATGGAAAGACTAGGGGACATGCAATGAAGCTACAGGGTAAACTATTTAAGACTAATAAAAGAAATATTTTTTCACTCAACGTGTAATCAAACTCTGGAATTTGTTACCGGAGGATGTAGTAAAGGCTGTTAGTGTAGCTGGGTTTAAAAAAGGTTTGGACAAGTTCCTGGAGGAAAGGTCCATAAACCATTATTAAGAAGGGACCCAGGATATCAATGCTTGAACCAGTACAAGCATTGTGGAACCTGTGTCCCTTGGGGAAGCTGCTAGGTACGTATGACCTAGATTGGCCACTGTTGGAAACAGAATGCTGGGCTTGATGGACCTTGGTCTGACCCAGTATGGCATGTTCTTATGTTCTTATGTTCTTAGTAGGCAAAACTGAAAGGGGATATTTTAAGGGCAACCGACCTTTTTGTTAGAAAGGTCAATTAAGGTACAAGGAAAAGAAGGCCATTATGGTTCTCAAAAGAAGTACCTGAAAAGGTGAAGAAAAAGGGGGAGGCCTTCATGAAATACAAGAGATCACAGAGAGAAGAAGACAAGTGTCAATATTTGAAAAAACTTACAGAAGCTAGGAAAGTCATCAGGAAAGCAAAGATACAAAAAGATGAAGAAATAGCCAATGCATAAAATGAAGGGACAAGACATTTTTCAGATATGTTAGTGAGAAAAGGACATGCAAAAGTGGTGTTGTGAAACTCAAGGGTGAAGGGGAGGAATATGTAGAAGCTGATGAGGATAAAGCAGAATTGCTTAACAAATATTTTTGTTCTGTGCTCACAGATGAAGGGCCAGGAGAAGGACCACAGAAAACACCCACAAATAGGAACAGAAGTGAATAGGATCTTGAACGATTTTCAGAAGCGATGGGACCAGATGGGATACATCCGAGAATATTGAAGGAAGTTGGGATCGTTTTAGCGGCTCCACTGACTGATCCTTAAAATGCTTTTTAGAGTCTGGACTGGAGTGGTCCCAGGGGACTGGTGAAAAGCACATGTGGTCACTTTACAAAAATGTGGAAGTAAGAATGAGGTTGAGAACTACTGGCCAGTTAGTCTTACCTCTGTGGTGAGTAAATTATTGGAAACGCTGCTAAAACAGAGGTTTCTGGAATACAATGGATTGCAGAATCCGAGGCAGCTTGGGTCTACCAGAGACAGGTCTTGTCAGACAAATCTGATTGATTTCTTTGACTGGGTGACCAGAGAATTGGACTGAGGGAGAGCCCTAGATGTGGTTTACTTAGATTTCAGTAAAGCCTTTGACACCGTACCACACAGTCGATTAATAAATACTGTAAATTGAGCAGAACCTAAAGTGACTGACTGGGTTAGAAATTGGTTGAATGGGAGTTGACAAAGGGTACAGGTAAATGGAGCTCACTCTGAGAAGAATGTTACCAGTGGTGTGCCTCAGGGATCTGTCCTTGGTCCGATTCTTTTTAAAATCATTGTTAGTGATATTACGGAAGGGCTGTCAGGTAAGGTTTGCCTCTTTGCAGATGATACCAAAATGTACAATAGAGTACACACCCAGGAAGGAGTAGATTAACATGAAAAGGGATTTAGCGAAGCTTGAAGAATGGTTGAGAGTTTGGCAGCTGAGATTTAATGCTAAAAAATGCAGGGTCATGCATTTGGGCTGCAAAAATCCAAGAGAGCAGTATAGTATTGGAGGCGGAGTACTTCTGTCATCGAAAGAAGAGCAGGACCTGGGTGTGATTGTTTCTGATAATCTTAAAGTGGCTAAACAGGTAGAAAAGGCGATGGTGAAAGCTTAGGTGCGTAGAGAGAGGAATGGCCAGCAGAAAAAAAGGAGGTGATAGTTCCTCTGTATAAGTCTCTGGTGCAATTTCATTTGGAGAATTGTGTGCAATTCTGGAGACCACATCTTCAAAAGGATATAAACAGGATAGAGTTGGTGCAGAGGGTAGCTACTAAAATGGCCAGTGGTCTTCATTATAAACCATATGGGGACAAACCTAAAGAGGAAATGCAGGATAGAGGAGAAACAATAGAGACTTTTAAATATCTCTGTGGCATAAATGCACGAGGAGATCCTCTTTTGATTGAAACTAAACTCTGCAATGAGGGGGCATAGTATGAGGGTGAAAGGAGACAGACTCAGGAGTAATATGCAGAAATATTTCTTTACGGAAAGAGATGTAGATGCATGGAACAGTCTCCTAATGGAGGTAGCAGAGACAAGGACAGTATCTGAATTCAAGAAAGCATGGGGCAAACACAGAAGATGTCTAAAGGAAAAAAAAGAGGACTATAATAGTTGATTTGGAAGGGCAGACTAGATAGGTCATATAATCTTTTTCTGCTGTCATGTTTCTATGTTTCTTTGTTTCTAAATTAGGTCTCATCAATGAGTTCTATAGAAATATGATTAGTGTCTTATTTTTCAGCTATGTATTCAGTACCTCTACCTACAGCATGTGCCATGGCATTCCTCGACAAAAGTAAATATATAGAGCTGTAGAATTTATTGAAGTAGCCATTGGTGGAAGAGTCACCCAGTGGTTTGAGCAATGAGTTAGAATATCAAGGTTCAAACACCATTTCCCCACTATTTATTTAACATCTTTTCTATATCGCTGTATCTACTAGTCAGGGCGGTTTACAGGGAACAAATAGAACAATTAGAACTTCACATGGAACAAATAGATCAATTAGAAAGGGATCGAGAACTTTATATTGAACGGAGGCAACAATGTATACAGTGTGATATAATGATAATAGAGCCTAAAATGTGACTCTACAAAATTGGATGCAAACTGATGTGCAATGCAAAGTTTGAAACATTCATTATGCTAGGGCATGGGGTTTAGGAAGTGTGTGTGGAGGGAATGAGGCAGCTTTGGTGTGAGCCGTTAGTGAGAGGATGGCTAGGTGCCCAAGCCTAAGTGCTCCAAGAAAAGGAAAGTTTTTAGTATGCAGCAAAATTCTCCTATATCTGTGAGTGAGTATATCTCTGTGGGGAGTGAGTTCCAGATGGTTGGCACGTAGAAACAGAATGCTCTATTGGAGGTGGAGATGTTGGTATGGGTGATTGATGCTGGTATTGCAATGAGGTTGTGATTGACTCTTCTCTGTGTTCTCTTACTTAGGGGCTGGTTGAGAAGGGGCTGAAGAGTGTCCACTGATAGATGGTGGATGGTCCTAAAGACGGTCAGCGCAGCTTTGTATTTCACCCTTGTGTGGATGGGAAGCCAGTGTAGCTGTTTCAGTATGGGTGTTATGTGTGACTGCCGGTTGGTACCCGTGATTAATCTGGCTATTGCATTCTGTGTGAGCAGTAGGGAGTGTAGGGTGGATTTAGGGAGTTCCTGGTAGATGAAATTAGCATAGTCTCTTCTTATGACCTTAGGCAAGTCAATTAGGGTCCTATTTACTAAAGTGCAATAAGTGAAGTGCAAAACCTAAGGTACGGTATGTGCAAAGCCTGTGAGGAACATGCTGGGGGCATGGTCAGCGTCTGCCATGCATTTACCACACGGGCCCTGAGTTACATGCATTATCAGATAGCACATGTGCACCAGCACTATCTGCTGATGCATGTAATGTGGGCCTCCATGGTGCTTCACACCACTTTCACCCCCCCCCAAAAAAAGACAAGTTGCCAAGCGCTGTTGAAAGGCATACCCACCAACCTTCCTACTTCCCCGATCCAATTTGCCTCCCCATCATAACCCTCCCAACACAATCCCACCTCTGACCACAACTCCCTCCCCCAGTTCAATACCTAACCTCACCCACACCTAACTTTCCCTAACACTTACCCCAAGTGATCCCTGGTTGTCTAGTGGACAGGGCAAGAGCAACCCCTTCTCCCTTCTTGCCCAATTGCTGCCCAGGTTCAAAATGGTAGATCTGACCCCTAACTGTAATCTCATGATACTACTGCTAGGGGTCAATCCGCCAAATAAGACAGCTTGAGAGGTATGCTTGTCATTGGTGCTTGGCGATTTGTATTTTTGGGGGGTTCGGAGCAGCAGTTGCATTATCTGACTGCCAGTAGTGCAGCACCACGTAATGCTATCTCTTGAAGTGGCACTAAATGCAGCTGCACTATTAACAGTCCTAAAAGATAGTGTGCAATAACATCCTGAACAGCTGTGTTTACTGCACAGTAACGTTTAGCGCAGGTCTCTGTTAATTGCTTACCACACTTTCGTAAACTTGCCCTTTAATCTCCTGCTGCCTCAGCTACTCACTTAGATTGTAAACTGTTTTGGGAAGGGACTTTATATCATTTGATTATCCTTTAATAATTATCAGCATTGGACAACACTGCATAAACTACTAGCACTATCACATTATAAGCATTGTGTTCAGTTCATCTATTTTGAGGCCAGAATAGAGGCTGAGATGAATAAACGGCCAACCCAGTGACTATAAACAGTGTTATTCAAAACTATAGCACAGGTGCTGGGAGGCCAAATAGAAGCAAATAGGGTAAAATGGGCTTATAATTAAACATTTTGAGCCTGTCCTGTTTGAAGATACAAAATGCATTAGCTGCCCCATCTTCATATTCGTGAACCTCTTTATCCTGTTCTATTGAGGATCATCCCATACAAACACTGTAGGGAAGCCAAACTGACCATGATACCATGCCCACCAGCACATGTACGCGCTGCATGTCTGATGCATCCCTGCCACTTAGTAACAGGAAGTTGCATCAGAGGGAGTGGGAATGTATCAGACATGCAGTGGATCCAAAGCCCAGTGCTGACTTTTCACGTTTTGCTGCCTGACTGTCTGCTGTCATCCAGCACTGCATGTATGACAGGTCCCTGCCCTTCAGTAATAGGAAGTTCCATCAGAGAGGGTGGGATGCATTAGACATGCAATGTATACATGAGCTCTAAAGCCCAGTGCTGATGTTTTACTTTTTGCTGCCTGACTGTCCTCCACCTGTAACCCCACAGCTGGGCCTGGTCAGATCATTGTGCTGACTGTGCTGCCCTCCTGTACAAATGCATGGTTTGCATAGTGGGTCAGGCCAGCCCTGGAGCTGGGGAGGTAATGGAAGAGGGATTATATACCGATATGCTCATGCTTCTGAGACAAGGAGGGTCAGGAGAAGGAATAGGCTTCTAGAGGCAGATGGAGCACTCTCATTGTCTTTTCACCTAGAATCTCTGGAAGCCAAGAACTGAAAAATGCTATTTATTTATTAGTATTTAGCTCACACTTTTCCTAGTGGTAGTTCAAAGCAAGTTATATTCAGATACAGTAAGCATTACCCTAGCCCCAGACAGCTCAACATTTAAGCTTGTACCCAAGGCAGTGAAGGGTTAAATGACTTACCTAAGGTACCATTGAGATCTGAACCCTAGCCTTTCTGATCCCATGCTGCCGCCCTAACCACTAGGCTAATCCGCCATGCTATGTCTTTATTTAAAAGTAAAACTCTTTTTTCTGCTTGATATTTGGTGCCCTTTCTGTGTTTTTCTAGATTTAGAAGTGTCTGTGTATGAATAAGAGGTAGTGAGGTTTGAAGGAAACATGGAGATAGTGTGTTGAGAGGTATGTTTGTTAGGTAGGGTCTAGCAAACATGCTTTTCAACAGACAAGTGCAGCAAGGTGACATTTTACTTACCAGCCAATGTCCTTTCCTTGAGTCCTGCTAGACCAGTCCAGACAAATGGGTTGTGTTCCCCGATCAGCAGATTGGTGGAGACAAAGACCAATGAAAAGCCCAAGTTTCAATGACATCACTCCCATGCCTTTATCTGCCTCAGCCACCAGAGATCCCTTTAGTATTCATCCCAAAGCATATGAGAGATAAAGAGCAAGCCTCACACAACCTCAAATGTGGGCAACAATGTGTACTCAACAGTAGTTATCGAAGATAAACCTACAAAGCCAAGTATAAAGTCATGGTGGACCCAAGACTACCACAGCGGAAGGAATAGAGCGCTACAGTTTCAGGGGCAGGCTCTGGACTAGTCTAACAGGACTCAAGGAGAGGACATTATCTGGTAAGTAAAATGTCACCTCCCATATCGTCCTGCTAGACCAGTCCAGACAAGTGGGATGTACCAAAGCTACAACGCCACTGGGGGGGAAGAAGACATAGAAGCTCGCAAAACGTGAGCTGAAGGCTGTGCCCACCCGCGCTTGGACATCCAAAATGGTAATGCTTGACAAAAGTGAAAAGAGATACCCATGTTGCTGCTCGACAAATGCCTGCAAGTGCTTCCAAGCTCCACTCTGCCCATGAGGACGCTTGTGTTTGGGTAGAATGGGCGCATAAAGCCTCTGGAACTATCTGGTTCCATAACAGATATGCAGAAGCAATGGCCTCCTTAATCCAGAGCCCCAAGGTCGACTTGACCACCGTCTCACCCTTGCGTGGACCAGCAAACAGCATAAAAAGATGGTCAGACTTACAAAAGGAATTTGTAACCTCCAAGTACTGGAGTAGCACCCTCCAGACATCTACAAGGTGAAGATCCTTATCCTTCCCCAAACACTACTCCTTGCAGAAGGAGGCCAGACAAGCCACTTGGTTCACATGAAAGGGCGACAGCAGTTCAGGCAAGAAGGAAGGCACAGGCTGAATGGAAATGGCCTCAGTTGAAAAGGACAGATAAAGATCTCGGCAAGACAGAGCCAGCAGCTCGGAGATTTGCCTTGCAAAACAAATTGCAACCAAGAAGACACCCTTGAGCGTCAAATCCTTCAAGGTAGCATGTTTCAATGGCTCAAAGGGGGCTGTCATCAGGGCCCTGAGCACTGGACAATGGAAACAGGCCAAAGCTGCCACCTGAATCTTCAGGAAGCTAAGAGAGAAACCCTTCTCTTTGCCATCCTGCAGAAAGGCCAACAAGGATGACACCTTGGCTGCCGCAGGAGCCATGTGCCGCGTGCCACACCAGCACTTAAAGAGGCACTATATCCGAACATATGTTAGCTTGGTAGACCTCCTCCAGGCACCAAGTGACAGCAGGAGAGTAGCCCTTATGCGCTAGCAGTCTCCTTTCAAGAGCCACGCTGTAAGCGAGAAGGGAGCCAGATCCTCCAGGACAATCGGTCCCTGTCACAACAATCCCTGAGATGGAGGTAGCCAAAGTGGAGGCATTTGAAGGAGCTGCAAAAGGTCTCCAAACCATGTTCTCTGTTTCCAAGACAATCCTGACCAGGTGGTGCTCTATATGCTGAATCACATGCCCTACCAAGGGCCATGGAGGAAATATGTACAGCAGCTGCTGAATGGGCCAAGGCTGGGTTAGGCATCGATACCCTCGGACCCCATTTCCATGTGGTGACTGATGAAGCTGCAGGCTTTGACATTGGAGAGGGTCGTCATCAGATCCATTTCAAGGCGACCCCAACAGTGCACAATCAACTGAAAGGCTTCTTGACTCAACTCCCACTCGCCGGGATTCAGGGAGTGCCGGCTGAGGAGTCCACTTCCATGTTGCCCATTCCGGCAATGTGCTGAGCCAACAAAGCTTGGAGATTCTTCTCTGCCCAGGCAAACAGGAGATCCATCTCCAGGGCCACTCTGATGCTTCTTGAACCGCCTTGCCGATTGATGTAAGCCATTGTCATGGCACTCGAACCGCCCAGACCTCGACCAGGGATCAGAAACACAAAAGAGCCAGCCTGATGGCCCTCACCTTGAGGTGGTTGATGGACCACACTGCTTCCCTTCCAGGGGCACCCAGAGGCTACAGGATCTGAATTTTCATGCCAGAAGGACCAGGCCTGTTGCAAAACAGAAAAGAATTTCAGGGATGACAAGCCAGACTCTGGAGGCTCTCCTCTTGGAAAAAGGCTCCCTGACACTAGAGGGCATAGCTGCCACAGACCCCCTAGAGGATGAAGAGTGTCTGACAGCATGGTCGCCAGAGCCTCCGGTAAACTGAGCATCCTTACCATTAACGCCATTCTGCACCTCCTGCCCTGAGGCAGGAAAGGGCGAACTATGTTCCCCGGCTGAAAGGGGGAAAGCATGCCCTCCAGGGGTGACTCAGCAGCTGCCATACAGGAAAGGCAAAGTCCAGAATCCAAGGATGAAGCTCCTCGATTGCTGCAGGTCAAACAGCGTTTCCTGGAAGAAGACATAAAGAGTTAGGGTAAGTATCACCAGAGCACATGTTAAGGCTGCATTGGCCCATAAGTGTGCACTAACTGTGCTTTTACAGAAAGCATGTTAAAGGCGCTAGGAAAGGAACATGGTTGGAGACACTTGGGTGGAACGCGCGTTAGGACCGTACAATCCCTAGATGCACAGTAGGCAAAAACATTACTAACACGTGCAGAAAATGGCAGGAAACCCCCACCCAGCACCAACTGTGGCTAGTAGTCTACCCTGAATTGCATCCCTCAGAGACAGAACTAGGAGCCCCCCAACAAGGACAATGACAAGCCTTGGTACTCACCCCCTGAGAGCCCTGGGCATAAGATCTGTGCAGAGCTCAGCTCTACTCTGAAACAGCTTCACTGGCTGGATTTATATTTCAGCAGCAATGTGTGAAAGGTAGCTGGCAGGCAGATCCCTCTGAGAGCCTTCTACAATCTTTGGGAGAGAGCGGGGGGGGGGGGGGGGGAGATAAGGGAGGGGTGCTGAGGTTGCATAAGGCTGCTGTACTCTTCCAGATTCTTCCAAATCCTTCCAATTTGTGGCTGCTCAACAGGCCCTTATCATGATAAGTGCATGGAGCTGAACCAATTTTTCCCTCATCCTATGGCTACCAAAAAGACCTCAGTCTAGTGGAGCCTCCCACAAAGTGCTCAAGTGAGAGAGTCACTCCTCTAGGGCTTGAGATGGTCGTTCATGAGCATTTAACCAATCTTTTTTCTCTCAATCTTCAGATTTTCTACAGAGAGGAGAAAATCCATCTACCATCTGCTAGAGACAATGAAATACTGAAGGAACCTCTGGTGGCTGAGGCAGATAGAGGCATGGGGGTGATGTCTTTGAAGCCTACGCTTTTCATTGGTCTTTGTCTCCACCAATCTCTTGGTAGGGGAACATAACCCCCTTGTTTGGACTGGTCTAGCAAGGCAATATAGAATGCACTGTAGCTTTCATTGTATCATCTCTTTAAAAGCAGCCACTTACAGCTTCTTACAGGGTTCTCTTTGCAATACTTTTCAGGTTATCCCTCAAAATTCATTTCAATGGACTTGAATAGAGTAAAAAGAATAATGTGGTTGTGGCCATCTCTTGTGATTTTCTTTGTGAGGAAAATAAAAGTAAAATATATTGGGAGTTAATCAAGTAAAAGGGAGGCAGAGTTTGTACCTGGCCTGCACAGAAGCAAATATATTTGGGGTAGAGACTACTGGGAGACAAATAATATAATTCAAAAACAGAAACATATATTAATATTTAAAATAAAATGTATACATAAAAATACAAAAAATCCATTCATATTTGCAGTGGGGTTAGAGAAAGGCTACCAGATTTATGCCTAACTTCTCTCCAGTGCCAACTACCATGTACATAAAACCCTGCAAAAAGACCACTCAGAGCCCATAGCAAACCTGCCATAACAATAACATAACAGCACCACTGGGCTTTGAGGGGTGATCAGATGCTGGGCTCTGAGGGATGGACAGAGGTATATTGGTTTAATATTTGTAGTGCTGTCTTTTCATAGGTTGCTGCTGTGTGAGTCCTGATACTGTTATGTTATTGAGCTGATAAACATAGCCTCTGCTATTTACATGTGGATACATGTAATTTGGCAAGTTACTATAAATCTCAAGAATCTTGTGTACAAATAACATTATCCACACCCCCTTTGTGCTTTAAGATTTAATTACCACATTATTCATGTTTAAATACTGTAATTTGCATGTCAACTGCAAAGAATGATTAATTAAAAAACCGTTTTGACATTTGGGATGACACAAACAGAAATGATGGATAGAGTAAATTAGTGTTTGCTGAACCCAAAGTGTGGAGAACTTACCACAAATTATTCATACCTTGAGCTAATCTTAGTTAATGAGCAACTCAGGATAAGTAATTGAGAAACAGTTTCACAGATAAGGTCAGGATGCTACTGCAAGAATCACTCTGAAATAATCTGATACCAAACTATTCCACTAATAAACATGAATAGTTTCAAGCTTTGTAGTATTCTAGCCTCATAATATAACATTTTGGGGCATGTCTACTGAATTGTGAACATAAGAACATAAGATATGCCATACTGGGTCAGACCAAGGTCCATCAAGCCCAGTATCCTGCCTCCAACAGTGGCCAATCTAGGTCATACGTACCTAGGAGTTTCCCCAAAAGACACAGGTTCCACAATGCTTGTATTAGGGCAAGCAGTAGATATCCTGGGTCCCTTTTAATAATGGTTTATGGACCTTTCCTCCAGGAAATTGTCCAAACCTTTTTTAAATCCAGCTACGCTAACAGCCTTTACCACATCCTCCGGTAACAAATTCCAGAGTTTGATTACACCTTGAGTGAAAAAATATTTCCTCTTATTAGTCTTAAATAGGTTACCCTGTAACTTCATTAAGTACCTCTTGTTTTTTAAGCGATGTCGAGTCAATGCTAACTCCTGGCAACCCAGCAGCTCTTGTGTTTTTAGGCAAGGCATGACCAGAAATAGATTCGTAGGCCTATTTTTTGAGCCATAGATGGTAAAGTGACTTGCATAATGAGCACCAGTGGGAATCAAGCCCAGATCTTTTGGGTAGTAGACGGTTGCTCTAACCACTAGGCTACTCTTCCATTTCCTATGCAAGCATAAGTCTCTAGTGTACTCATGTGAAGTAATGTGTACAGTTCTGGTGCCTGAACCTTCAAAAGGTTATAAACAGGATGGAGTCAGTCAAGAGGGCAGCTACTAAAATGGTCAGGGTTCGTCATCATGCGTTGGTATTGCACTGAACATGCCATAGTTCGAGTACTATTGGCATATTAGTTGCAACACCTTAATGCCCATTAGTAAAAGACCCCCTAAGTGTAAATATTTTTCTGATCCCATTGGCATAAAAAGCCTCTTTTCAAAGAGTAAAAAAGCTAGGGATTCAGTCATGAGAATATGAGATGAAGAATGAAATTCTCACTTGTGAGGAAGTCACAGAATATTTGAAAATAATCTTTGGATATTGAAAACATGTTATCAAAGAATAAGGAAGTAGAAAGTATGAATATTACTTCTGTAGTTTGGAGAAACCATGTGAAAGAGCAGAAAACTAAGGGAGCACTAATGGGAGCACGTGATCTGACATGCTCTGAAGACATGCTGGGACATATGTTGCACAGGGCCATGACAGTTAGAGTGGAGGATTCCCGCACTGACTGTCTAACTCAGATTAGGGTTATGAGTGGGCGGGTTAGGGGCAGGGAGTGGGCCTGGGCTCACCTAAGGCCACCTCCATAGGTGGAGTTAGGTGCGCCCACGCTAAGGTCGCTGTGTTAGGGGAAAGTGTTCCACGTTAACTACTGAGGAAATGCTTTCCACACCTCCAACTGTTAACATGGTGATGTTGCATCTAATGCACTATAGGTTTGGTGCATTAGATGCAACATCCTACGCTCATTAGTAAAAGGATCTCTAAGGATTCAGATTGGTTGGCACTATTCTCCCCAATTCTATTAAATATATGTTGACTTTCAGAACTGTACTATGAGAATGGAAAAAATAGACTCTTTTAAATGCTTCCATCCAGGTAACAAGAGTCATCTCCCGAGAATCTCTCATTTTGACCCAAATCTCTTTAACTTATTATGCAAATGTATTACTAGCTACAAACTTCTGCTGATAGCAAAATGTACTTTTGTTAGCAAGGGGCTGAGATATTTTGGGGCTATCGGGTACAAAATATATTTGATAATGATCTGACCAGACTATCTCTAATTTTTCTAAATAGCCAATCAGATTCTATATTTGAAGCTACTAAAATAATACATGCTCTGCCCAGTCAGCTGGAAACTCTTTAAACTGTCTGAATTACAGTGATGTAGCAATGGTCAAAATATTAGTGCCTTTTATGCTCATAATGCCAGTTAAATTCTCGTAGAATTAGGAATTGATTGCATTATTAGATTAAGACTGGAATACAGTCTGTTATTGCCTCATGTATTCTATCTTCCAAACTAGGAGGTCAGTAGATTAACAAATCAGTAATCTATAATTTCATTAGTAAGCATTCATATACCACAGGTGAGTCAAACTATGACCAATTCAATAGAGGATTTGATAAAAGTGTTCCATGTAAAGTTCAAATTCTTTCGTTCCACTTGTTCCATGTAAACTGCTGTGACTAGTAGATTTGGTGATATAAAAGAGTTGTTAAATAAAATAAATATATACATAAACCCCTCCTTGTCTTCCATATAAGCCCAGGCTGATCACTAATATATATTCTTCGGGCAATATATCCCCTATTATTGGATTATTCAACTCAGTCAGCTAGGAATCTAGTATCCTTGCGATGTGTAAATTACCATTTACAATCAGGTCATGGTTAGTAAAGAGCTATATTCACCAATATGAGGGTATTATAATACACCTAATGCAAAAAATTTCAATCTCAGACTTTAAGGGGCCCTTTCACTAAAGCGTGTTACGCAATTTGATACACATTAACTGCACACTTGAGCCCATGGTAATAGTTACCTCAGAGGCATGACAGTATGCTGATTTTCCTGCTAACTGCCAATTGTACATTAAGGTGATGAATGGGCAGGTTAGGGGCAGAGAGTGGTGATAGTGAGCATACTATAGTGAGAATGGTGGGACATATCACGTGCTGATTCTTTCTCTCTTCTCTCTTCTTGCCCTACACCCCTCCTCAAAAACTCCGCTCCTCTGGCAGATCTCTTTCATTGGTGCTCTTCTCTGCCACTGTCAACTCCAGACTTCATTCATTCCACCTTGCTGCTCCATATGCCTGGAACAAATTACCTGAGTCAGTACGTCAGGCTCCTTCTCTAGCCCTATTCAAATCCAAGCTAAAAACCCACCTCTTCGAGGCTGCTTTTGGATTCTGATGCCCCTCATTCTCTCATTCACCACTTATGTGTATCTTACCATACTCTAGTCCCCAGTATTATGACATTGTTCGTAGTCCCCAGTTTTGTGACATTGTTCGTTTTGATTAGATTGTAAGCTCTGATGAGCAGGTACCATCTCTTACATCTATATGTACAGTGCTGTAGTAGTAATAGTAGTACTACAATCAATACTGCAGTTATGGCATGCATTCACATGTTAATTGTCAGGAGCATTCTGGTCATACCCCAGCAGTTACCATGGAAACTTTGCAGTTAACGCACATTAATTTTCATGCTTAGCACACATTTGAAGTGCAAAAAACCTATCACACTTTAGTTAAAGGGCCCCTAAGCAGGCCCAGAGTTAGGCATATGCAACATAATTTCGTAAGGTCCCGAATTTTGAAAATCCCAAATACCCAGAAGAGCCATCAAAATGGTAAAGGGGATGGAAGATGCCACTATGAGGAGAGACTAAAAAGGTTAGGGCTCTTCAACCTGGAAAAGAGATGGCTGAGGAGAGATATGATAGAGGTCTATAAATTAATGAATGGAATGGCATGGGTAAACGTAGATCGATTGTTTACATCATCAGAATACAGAAAGACTAGGGGACATGCAATAAATCTACAGGGTAACCTATTTAAGGGGTATGTTTACTAAACCGTCTTAATGTTACCGGCGCTAGTTGCAGTGATAATGTGAAGAATGCCATATAAGGAGTGGGCGTTCCGGTCCTAAGGTAGCAAGAATCTGTATCGCACGATAGTGTGCGCCGTGGCACGTTAATGCGCGTTAACCCTACATACATGCCAGCGCAGTGTTAGAAGCTATAAAGATATAGCCCACTGGTTACTGTAATGACAGTGGAGGCAGAGGGTTTGATCCTGCAGTGGTGTAATCTAAAAAGGCTATCTGAGGCATTTTCTTTTAATTTAAATCAGTGCTGCCAGCAAAAACACCCTCACAGTGCCGTAATCTAAGGTGCCTCATAAGGCGCCCTATAAGGCGCCCCATAGGTCACATTATAAAGTACCCTGTCCGCCAAGGCACCCTATAATGTGCCCTATAGGGCGCTGTATAGGGCGCCTATGAGGCACCTTAGGCTACAGCACTGTGAGTGTGTTTCTGCTGGCAGCACTGATTGAAATGAAAAGGAAAAGCCTCAGACAGCCACTGTTCCCTCTAAGCTGTGCGCATGTGCGCGCGCACACACCTCGCCGAGCGAGCGCACATACTTTACAACAGAGCGCACAAAAATTACAGCTCTGATTCTGATAGAAAACAACACAGACGTCTTAAAATTTAAAAGTTATGATTGTAATTACTAGAAATTTCCCGCTTCATTTAGTAATCGTCTATTTTCATTTAATTTGATTAAAATCAGTGTGGTGTACATACTGTATTCTGATGTGTAGTCAAATTTTAAAATATATAATTCCGAGTGTCGTTATGTGGGCACAAAAATTTAACCTTCCTTCAAAAGCTGCACACAGCTGATATTTTATGTGCACACAGCCTACAGAAAATTAGAGGGAACATTGCAGACAGCATTCTTAAATAACGCCACTGGGGGATCAAATCCATAACCTCTGCCTAGTCTACAGTCATTGAAGTAACCAGTGGGCTACATCTCTATAGCATCTAACACACTGCTGGCTGGCTACAGAAAGACTGCAGGTCACCACACAAGCTGTCTGCTGTGGTTACCAGGATAGAGTAAACCCACCCATACCCATGATGCACTGCACATGCAGATCAGCAGCCTATATCTGATCACAAGATGGGGTATGCGCCTCTATAGCACCCCGGCCTGGTAGGGGGAATTGACCGTGTGTGTTACTGGCACAGAGTAGCTACACACCTTGACATCATGAGGTTCCTGTGCTCACCCTGAGGGTGAAGTGGGAGGCCCAGCACCAGGTCTGCAGCACATGGCATTGCTGAGATAGGTTGCGCTGCAGGTTCCCATCAGTTCCAGTGTGTGATGGGTAGTCCCTGCAGATACACCTAGGATACACCTGTGTTTCCCAGTCATGTCTAGGCCTTGTGGACTATGATGCACCCAGAATAGTGTATGTCCTGTGTGGGTGCCATGGTCACATGTTATAAGTGAAGGGTGGTGTTCAGATCCCAAAGCAGATTATGTAGCACCACCCAACCCGCCCCTGTGGGTCAGGTTGGGGGACAGGATCTCCCTCCAATAGATCCACATTCTACATCTCTGCAATGGTGGCAGTAGAGGGGAATGCAGATCTGTTCACATCACATAGGGCAGGTGCCCCCCACCACTATCTGACTTTCACCAGCAGAGGGCATGGTCAGTTTCCACCCACACACATGCTAACTGCAGACAGTCCACTAGCTAGTACATAGTGCATGTTCCTGGAGGAACCATGTGTACCCAAAAATGGGATGCGAGCACACACACCAAGTAGGTATGTCAGTGATTGGGCTCCAGAAAAGGGAACCATGAGAGAAACACTATATAGCACTATGGGGTAACCTAGCCATGCCGTGGTCACTGCTCAGTCAGGGTGAGAGTGACCTCCAAGCATGACATGCTGTGGCCACCCTGTCCGTGCAGGTGGTGGCCAGGCACTACAATGTCCCAGCCATTGCCCTATGCCCTGTGCAGATGCTACCTACCCAGGCCGCCCTATCTGGGCCATACTCACAGTACCTTGCTCCTCATTATGCACATTGGCAGGCTAACACTGTAAACAGTGCAAGCATTGTGGGCTCAGTAAGGTGTAGGCAGCCACATAACACTGGATAGACATACGCACACTACCACACCTATTTCAGCATTGTGCAAATATGGAGGTGGTTGGCAGCCCTGGCTGCCACACCAGTTCTGGGCACAGTTCAGGCATTGCTATGGTACTCAATACTGTTAGGGTCACTCCCTGGGGGAGTTAAACACTGTCAGAAACAAAACTCCACAGCTATCAGAAAGGTTGATATGATGAATCCCTGTCAACAAATTTTGTTCAACCTAGGATTTGTTATCTGACATTATTCATAGCAACCTTTTGATATATGTGGAATGTGTTTCCACGTTTAAGACGGCATTGCTAAGTTATGCAGGTGCTAGTATTGGTAGATGCTGCTGCGCGCAGGGCCCAATAGTCTGACTCTCCATGAGCCACTGCATAGTGGAGCCTGTGGGTGTGGGTGTTTGTGCCCCTGTCAGCTGCTGCTCTAGGGCAGAGGTTCCCAACTCCGGTCCTGGTGGGCCAAACACGGTTCAGGTTTTCATGCTGTCCCTAATGAATATGCATGAGATACATTTGCATACAATGGGGGCAGTGCATGTAAATGCATCTCATGCATATTTATTAGGGACATCCTGACAACCTGAATGGTGTTTGGCCCTCCAGGAATGGAGTTTGGAAACTCTTCTCTAGGGATTGCACATGTTTATGGTGTATGTGCTCTGTAGGGTACAATATAGGCGTTTATGTCGTGTTACTTTTATCTCCAATAAAGATTCCGTCTTTATTACCATGGTTTAGTAAGAGTAAAATGAGGGGATGTGGTCTGCAGGAGCCACAGCTGGGACTTGAACCTGTGACCTTCTGCCCCTGAATATACTGGCTGTGTGTACTGCATCAAACTGTTGCCACAGAGGCAAGTTATTCCCTGGGGATAGCATTACTGTTCATCAGACAGCCCTTGTCTGTTGCACTGCACGCCACCCACCTGAACAGGGCTTGGCCTTGGTGTGCTGTGGGCAGATGCCACTGCTCCCTCCACCACCAGTACCCTCTGCCACCATGCTGACATGCCCTTATGCTGGTGGTGCTGGTGGTGTGCCGTCCCAGGCCATCCAGTGTGCCAGTAGGCGGCTGCCTATGGTGTGGGGTCTGGGGTAGGGGTGCCTACATTGACATCCGTGCTTCCTCCGGCACTGCCTGTCAATGTTATGTGCCTTTTGGGGTACCTGCTGGGTGATGTCCGCTGGGACACTGTGGGTCACACACTCGTGGGCATGTTTATATAAGAACATAAGAACATAAGACATGCCATACTGGGTCAGACCGAGGTCCATCAAGCCCAGTATCCTGTTTCCAACAGTGGCCAATCTAGGTCATACATACCTAGCAATATCCTCAAAAGACACAGGTTCCACAATGCTTGTACTGGGTCAAGCATTGATATCCTGGGTCCCTTTTTAATAGTGGTTTATGGACCTTTCCTCCAGGAACTTGTCCAAACCTTTTTTAAACCCAGCTATACTAACAGCCCTTACTACATCCTCCGGTAACAGATTCCAGAGTTTGATTACACGTTGAGTGAAAAAATATTTTCTCTTATTTGTCTTAAATAGTTTACCCTGTAGCTTCATTACATGTCCCCTAGTCTTTCTATATTCTGATAGCGTAAACAATTGATCCACGTTTATCCGTTCCACTCCATTCATTAATTTATAGACCTCTATCATATCTCCCCTCAGCCGTCTCTTTTCCAGGCTAAAGAGCCCTAACTTTTTAGCCTCTCTTCATAGGAGTAGCCTTCCATCCCCTTCACCAATTTGGTGGCTCTTCTCTGTACTTTTTCTAATAACGCTATGTCCTTTTTAAGATACGGTGACCAGAATTGCACACAATATTCAAGGTGCGGTCGTACCATGGAGCGATACAGAGGCATTATAATATCCTTTGTTTTATTCTCCATCCCTTTCCTTATGATACCTAGCATTCTATTTGCTTTCTTGGCCGCCGCTGCACACTGGGCGGAGGGTTTTAACATGTTATCCACGATGACTCCTAAATCCTTTTCCTGGGTGGTGGTTTCTAATGTGGAGCCTTGCATCGTGTAACAATAGTGTGGGTTGTTCTTTCCTAGGTGCATAACTTTGCATTTGTCCACATTAAATTTCATCTGCCATTTGGATGCCCAGTCTTCCAATTTATCCAGATCCTCCTGCAGTTTTCCACAATCCTCTTGGGTTTTAACAACTTTAAACAGTTTTGTGTCATCTGCAAATTTGATAACCTCACTAGTTATTCCCTTTTCCAGGTCATTTATGAATATGTCAAAAAGTAGCGGACCCAGTACAGATCCCTGGGGTACTCCACTATTCACTTTTTTCCATTGGGAATATTGGCCATTTAGCCCTACCCTCTGCTTTCTATCTTTTAACCAGTTCCCGATCCACAATAGTACACTGCCTCCTATCCCATGACTTTTTAGCTTCGCCAAAAGTCTCTGATGGGGGACCTTGTCAAAAGCTTTCTGGAAGTCCAGATACACTATATCAACCGACTCACCTTTGTCTACCTGTTTATGCACACCTTCAAAGAAACATATCAGATTAGTAAGACAAGATCTTCCTTGTCTAAAGCCATGTTGGCTGTCTCCCATTAGGCCATGACTATCTACATGCTGTGTAATTTTGTTCTTTATGATGGTTTCTACCATTTTCCCTGGTACTGACGTCAGGCTCACCGGTCTGTAATTTCCTGGGTCACCCCTGGAACCCTTTTTAAAAATTGGTATTACGTTGGCGACCCTCCAATCTTCAGGTATTACAGATGATTTTAATGAAAGTTCACAGATTACCAATAGCAGGTCTGCAATCTCATATTTCAGTTCTTTCAACACTCTGGGATGTATACCATCCGGTCCAGGTGATTTGCTACTATTCAGTTTATCAAATAGTTGTAATATATCTTCCCGGTGTAGCGATATTTCTCTCAATTCCTCTGCAGTATCACCTTTAAATACCACTTCAGTCTTGGGTAACATCCCTACATCTTCCTCAGTAAAGACCGAAGCAAAGAATTCATTCAGTCTCTCCGCTATAGCCTTGTCTCCTCTTACTGCCCCTTTTACCCCTCTATCATCTAATGGTCCAATTGACTCTCTCACAGGCCTTTTGCTACGAATGTACTTGAAAAAGTCTTTATTTTGTGTTTTTGCTTCCGTAGCAAGTTTCTTCTCAAATTCCCGCTTTGCCTGCCTTATCAATGCTTTGCATTTAACTTGCCAGTGCTTGTGCTGTTTCCAGTTTTCATCATTTGGCTCTTTTTTCCATTTCCTGAAGGTTGCTTTTTTGGCAGCAACAGCCTCTCTGACCTCACCTTTAAACCATGCTGGCAGTTTTTTGGACTTTCTTCCACTCTTCTTAATGCGTGGAATACAGCTGGTCTGGGCTTCGAGGATAGTATTTTTAAATAACACCCAAGCTTGCTGTAAGTCTTTAACCTTTGGAACCGCTCCTTTTAGTTTTTTCCTAACTATATTCCTCATTCTATCATAGTCTCCCTTTTGAAAGTTAAAAGGTAATACTGTGGATTCCTTTACTATCTGTCCTCCACTAATTAAATCAAACATGATCATACTATGATCACTATTGCCAAGTGGTCCCAACACCCTTATTTCTTGCACCAGATCTGGCGTTCCACTAAGGATTAGGTCCAGTATGGCTTCCCCTCTGGTCGGTTCATGAACCAGCTGCTCCAAGAAGCAGTCATTTATTCCATCTAGAAACTTTATCTCTTTAGCTTGTCCTGCCGTGACACTGACCCAGTCGATACCGGGGTAATTGAAATCACCCATTATTACTACTCTGTTGTGACTTTTGTTAGCTTCCTTGATTTCTTTGAGCATTTCATCATCCATTTGTTCATTCTGGCCAGGCGGTCGATAGTATACTCCCACTGCCATCACCTTCCCCTTCATAAATGGAATTTCAATCCATAGAGTTCTACAGCAAATTTTGTTCCCTGCAAAACTTTAATCCTTTCTGACTCAATGCCCTCTCTAACATAGAGCGCAACCCCTCCACCAATTTGATCAGCTCTATCATTACGATATAGTTTGTATCCAGGTATCACAGTGTCCCACTGGTTATCCTCCTTCCACCATGTCTCTGAGAGTGCAATCATATCTAACCTCTCATTTAGTGCTATATATTCTAACTCTCCCATCTTATTGTTTAGACTTCTAGCATTGGCATACAAGCATTTTAGAGACTGTATTTTATTCATATTAATCTGGCTATTGGTAGGCAGGGGTAATTTGGAATCTTTATGCTCTGTCTGCTCCTTACTCAAGGGCATTTGGGCTACTATACTCCCTTTTGGAACCTCACTGCTTTTGGTAGTATCCTTCAAGGATACCTTTGTCCGAACCATGCGCTCCTGGGTGACTGTCGGCTTTCCCCTATTTTCTAGTTTAAAAGCTTCTCTGTTTGCCCTTGGTCAGTTGCTGGCTTGCTGTTTTTCTGTTTCTGTGTTCCTATGTGCCACCTAGGCATCTGCCTGGTCCACCCTGTGCCCCATCTGCCCCACTGCATGTCCTGCCTTCAGTCCCCTGTGCCCCATTTGCAGCCTCACCGTCGTGCCCTCTCGTACTTGGCCACTATGCTGCTGCTGCTGCACATGTATCACTACTATCACTTTTCTTGGTTTCCCTGCCTTTGCTGTACATTGCTGACTAAAATGGTTTCTCTCTCCTGCAAATGTGCCTCTAGCGCGAGGTTTTCACTGGCGCTAATTTTCAGACCTTCATTTCACGGCATTAGTGTGCATGGAGCCTCTCCCCGCCCACTCTCCGCCCATTGACCCCTTCTCTCCGCCCCTAGGGAGCCTTACTCCACCCTCTGGGGAGCCTTACTCCACCCTCTGTGCACCTTAACGCTGCCGGCCACATTATCGCGCGATACGTGACGTTCTCGCATAGTAATGCGCCATTATCGTGCGATAGCATCACTTATCGCGCGATAACATCACAGCTGCGCCGTTAGCGCCGTTTAGTAAACATACCCCTAAGAAAATATTTTTTCACTCAGTGTGTAATCAAACTCTGGAATTTGTTACCGGAGGATGTAGTAAAGGCTGTTAGTGTAGCTGGGTTTAAAAAAGGTTTGGACAAGTTCCTGGAGGAAAGGTCCATAAACCATTATTAAGAAGGGACCCAGGATATCAATGCTTACCCCAATACAAGCATTGTGGAACCTGTGTCTTTTGGGGAAACTGCTAGGTACGTATGACCTAGATTGGCCACTGTTGGAAACAGGATACTGGGCTTGATGGACCTTGGTCTGACCCAGTATGGCATATCTTATGTTCTTATGTTCTTAATCGAGCGCTGGTCCCTTGGTTACTAAGCCAGTGCACTTACCTTTAGTATACTCCTCCACTCCAAACTAAAAAAAATCAAAAACCCAAAACAGAATTAGAGTGCTCTCTCTATCTAGAGTCTCTGTTACTTTTGTCCCTAAAAAGCAGGAGATTTACAAAATTGTTGCTGTTGTCTTTCTGAGTTGCAGCTCACCATAGCTTCGGTGGTGGCTTCTCAACAGCTGTTATTTCTCTTGTCTCTTCCTGTGCTGCTCCTGTCTGCTGGCAGGTTTGTGGGCAGGCTGTCCCACTCTGGTTGTTTCCCGCTATGCTTCCGCTACAGAGGCAGGCTGTGAAGTCTCTCTCCTCTCAGTTGCCCTTCCCTGCTAGGTTCAACTTCCTGGGACAGTTCTTTAGTAGGAGCTGGTTTCTCTCTGCACAACTGGACTCACTCCCAGACTCTGCTGTCCCAGGGCTCTCTGTTACTTCTACGTCTGCCAGCACTATGCCCAGTGCTTACTTATTTGGTTTCTCTCAGGCACTCTGATCTGCTTTTTCACTTAAGCACTCACTGAGGCTGCAGCGCTGACTGTTCTCTTCTCTGGCTTGTCTGTCTTCCTTCTGCTAGGTTAAACTTTCTTATTTGACTCCCATTTTCTTCTTGCTTTCTGGCCCTCTCACTTACTCTTTTGCCTTCTTTCTTTCTGTGAGGAGGGAGGGTGCGGGGCTCCTTATCTTGCTTCAGCTCATGGGCTCCTGCCTTCACAATACATGGACCCTTTGATCTTCTGTCTCTTCAGCAAGCTCTCTCTGTATTCTCCTATGGCAGGCTCTGAGTCACATGTGCCTGTCACCACCTCTCAACAAACATTCTTTACACCCTTCTGCAACAACCTCTCAACAAGAGTGAGAAGATCAACCAATCAGTCTTATCAGTCCCGAGTGCATTCACCCACTCCAATTATGAACATAAGAACATAAAAAATGCCATACTGGGTCAGACCAAGGTCCATCAAGCCCAGTATCCTATTTCTAACAGTGCCCAGTACTGTAGGGATCTGTCCTTGGTCCAATTCTATTTAATATCTTTGTTAATGATATTGCAGAAGGACTGTCTGGTAAGGTTTGCTTGTTTGCAGATGATACCAAAATCTGCTATAGAATAGACACACAGGAAGGAATCGACAACATGAGGAGGGATCTAGCTAAACTCGAAGAATGGTCTTGAATATGGTAGCTGAAATTTAATGCTAATAAATGCAGGGTCATGCATTTGGGCTGCAAAAATACAAAGGAGATGTACAGTGTAGGGAGTGAGGTACTTCTTTCCACAAAAGAAGAGCAGGACCTGGGCGTAATTGTGTCTGACGATTTTAAAGTAGCTAAACAGGTAGAAAAGGTGACTGCGAAAGCCAGAAGGATGCTTGGGTGTATAGGGAGAGGAATGGCCAGCAGAAAAATGGAGTTGATAATGCCTCTTTATAAGTCTCTGGTGCGACCTCGTTTGGAGTATTGTGTGCAATTCTGGAGACCGCACTTTCAGAAGGATATAGGCAGGTTGTATTCGCTGCTGAAGGTGGCTACTAAAACGGTTAGTAGTCTTCGTTATGAAGCATATGAGGACAGACTTAAAGATCTTAATATGTATACTTTAGAGGAAAGGTGGAATAGGGGTGATATGATAGAGACAATTAAATACTTCTGTGACATAAATGCACAGGAAGGTCTCTTTCAATTGAAGGCAAGCTCTGCTACAATGGGTCTTAGGATGAAAGTGAAGGGGTATAGACTCAGGGGTAATGTGCAGAAATATTTCTTTATGGAAAGATTGGTAAATGCATGGAATAGTCTCCCAGTGGAAGTGGTGGACATGAGGACAGAATCTGAATTCAAAAAAGCATTTGACAAATACAGAGGATCTCTAAAGGAAAAAAGGAGACTATTGTAGTTGATATGGAAGGGAAGACTAGATAGGCCATGTGGTCTTTTTCTGCCATCATGTTTCTATGTTTCTTTCTCCTCAGAGTGAGCTCCATTTACCTGTATGCTTTGCTGACTCCCACTCAACCAATTTCTAAACCAATCAGTAATTTTAGGATCCATCCCTAGGGTGCTCAGTTTGTATATAAGTCACCTGTGCAGAACAGTGTCAAAGGCTTTATTGAAATCTAAGTACACCACATCTAGGGCTCTCCCCTGGTCCAACTCCCTGGTCACCCAGTTAAAGAAATCAATCTACAGCAAGTTTCTTTTCAAAGTTATTCAACCTACTTTTTTTCATCTAACTTGCCAATGTTTTGATCATCTATTTTCTTCATTAAGGTCTACTTTCCATTTTCTAAAAGATGCTCTTTTGCCTTCCATTGCTTCTTCCACCTTCCCTTAAAACTACACTGGCTGTCATTTAACTGTCTTTTGACCTCTTTTAATGCATGGAATGTAGTTTATCTGGGCTTCCAAAATGACTTTTCAAAATTATGCTCATGTCTAATGCCATTTTTTTACCCTGGCAGCCATTCATTTTATTTTTTTTCTAACAAATTTCTTCACTTTGTCATAGTTTCCCTTTTTAAAATTAAGTGCTACAGAAGTTAATGTTTTTTAGCATCTTCATTTCAATGATGACAAAATTTGACTGCATCATGATAACTATTGCCTAGCATCATTACACTTTGCATCAGGTCCTACATATCAGTAAGGACTAGATCTACAATGCTTTCTTCTTCAGGTGGATCCAGGACCAACTGCTTCATGAAACTGCCATTTGCGGCATCTGTAAACTTGACCTCCTTTGCACTCTTGATGAAACATTTACCCAGTCAGTACTGGGATAATTGAAATCTCCCATTATTATTATAGTACCAAATTTGTTGGCTTCCTCATTTCCGTTAAAATTTCACTGTCTGACATATCATTCGGTCCAGCTGGATGATAGAATAACCCCACCATCGTATTCCTCCCCATTACACATGGGATATTTATCCATAAAGATTCCACATTCCATTTTGTTTCCTGCAGAAATGTAATCCTGTTTGACTCTGTCATCCTTAACATATAGTGCTATTTCTCCACCACTTGATCTTCTCTGTCACTTTGATATAATTTGTACCCCACTATTATGGTATCCCATCAGTTGTCCTCCTTCCACCATAAGAACATTTTTTAAATGCTGTCAAGTCAGTGCTGATTCCTGGCAACCCAGCAACCCCTGGGTTTTCTTGACAAAGTATGACTGGAAGTAGATTGTCAGGTGAAGGATTACTACTGGGAATCAAACCCAGATTTCTTAGGTACTAGGCTGTTGCTGCTGCTCTAACCACTAGGCTACTCCTCCATAAAAACCTAAGATATGCCATACTGGGTCAGATGAAAGGTCCATCAAGCCCACTATCCTGTTTCTAACAGTGGCCAATCTAGAGCACAAGTACCTGTCAGATTACTAAAAGGTGAACAGATTCCATGCTGCTGATCCCAGGGGTAAGCAGTGGATTTCCCAAGTCCACTTTAATAATTGTTTATGGACTTTTATTATTATTTAACTAGGCAAAGCGGCATACATTAAGCTACTATATATATATCTTTTTCCCTTGTCCCCGAAGGGCTCACAATCTATGTTTTTGTACCTGAGGCAACAGTGAAGCATACGTGGACAGCTCCCTGCAGCGGGGGCCTGGGCTTGCTGC
The DNA here is from genome assembly GCA_033557465.1 of Ichthyophis bannanicus. Classification (NCBI taxonomy): domain Eukaryota; kingdom Metazoa; phylum Chordata; class Amphibia; order Gymnophiona; family Ichthyophiidae; genus Ichthyophis; species Ichthyophis bannanicus. Next base: position 1,420,657,036 of record CM066032.1, read on the forward strand.
GAAAGTGTCATCTGCCTCTCACTACCTACCCATACCACTTCCACCACCACCACTACTACTACAAACCCTACTACCGCTAATATGCTCTGTGCGACAAGGCCCACACAATGCTGTGGACACACTTGTAAAACACAGTTCCTGCTCCTCTGCGCTTACAAGCTAAGCACGACAGGCGACAGAACAGTTGGAGAATATGATAGTCATGGGGCATTGGTATGGGGATCCACCTTCGCAGAGCAGGTGACAAGAAGGGTAGGATCCTACAGAAGTCCTGAGGAGGCAAGTGTGTAGTCCAGAATGGAAAAGGGCCTGACATGACGATGGAGGTACCAACACACATAGGCAGTGACATCCAAGAATAGCATCAGGGTATGAAGATATAGGTCCATAATGGGCAGTCATAGCGATGGCCACAGATAGGAGTAAGATGACCATGATGAGGCTGTTGGACATTGATGCATGCAGCAGAATCCTGACCAGCTTGAATTAAGAGAGATGACACATGGAGGCAGCTGCAAGGAGGGGATATCACTTGCGCAGAAAGCAGTGGAGTCAAGAGGGAAATCATGCCACTGTAGGATTGTCAGTAAGGAAAGGCCAAAGTGCACTGATGTGCCAGTGGAGGACGCCACAGGTAGTAGCCCTTAGTTGCATATGTGTGCAGAAGGTGGGCGAGGAGTTCAGTACGAGCCAAAGGTTGTGAGCTGAGGAAAAGTGGTTGAGCACAGCATGTCACATGGGAATGTGGACAGGAGGGAGGAGCAATCAGGGGTCCAGACAAGAGGCTCTGCTGAGCCCATGTGCAACAACATCCTGCACAGGCACATGCTGCTGGCCTAGCTGTCATAGCTGGCTGCAATATGGTCCTGTGATTCAGAAGTACATACTGTCTATAAGAGGTAATTCAGACAGTCAACATTTTTAGAATGGAATTGAAAGTCATTGAACCTAGGGTCTGGGAATGGAGAGGGAAAATATTAGTCCAACAGCCACAGACAATGTGGTACTATAACTTAGGTAGCATGTGCTGCCCTTTCTATGTGACTGTTCAACATAGCTGTGATATGGTATGTTATGCTCCATGTACTGAACATGTACTGATTGCACACTATTGTATACATAGCACAACAGCGACAGGAAGCTCCACAGGGACCTGCAGAACCTCAGGACCACCCTGCATAGGATAACTCTGCCACAGCAGCCACCAGCAGTCCATCGCTGCAGTAGCAGGTCAGGTCCACCTTTACCAGCACCATAACCACAGCTACAGCCTCCATAGCTAGGAGCATGGGGCCTGAACAGCAAGGAGGCTCTGAGACTGGCAAGGAGGAGAAAGAAGGGGAAGACAAAGAGGAAGAAGAACACATGGTGGGGGAAGAGGAGGAAGAAGAGAAGGAAGAGGAGGAAGAAGAGGAGGAAGAACATATGGCAGAGGAGGCAGAGGAAGGAGAGGAGGAGGAGGAGGAAGACTTGGAAGAGGAGGAGGAGGATGAAGGTGAGAAGGATGAGGACAAAGAGGATGAAGAGGATGAAGAGGAGGAGGAGGCAGACCGTGAGGAGCTGGAGGACAGAGGAGACATGGAGGACATGAGGAAGCGACATGACAGCATAGCAGAGGGGCCTGAAGCTGCTGCTGTGGATCTGAATGAAGGGCAGCCTGCAGTACCGGTGGTTGGAGAACCAGTTGTGACTGTGGCTGTATTGATGCAGGCAGCAGTTGTAAAGGTGGAGGCAGGGGAGGCCTCAGAAGCAGAAGGGCTGCCATTGTACCATCCCATACCCTCCAAAGACTGGCACTCCACAAGCACTGTGCTGGGGGCTGCCCATGTAGGAGTGGGTAGGTGAAGACTGCCACAGCATCCCCCAATGACCACCACCACAGCTCCTCCATCACCCTATGATGCAGCCCAACTTCATGAGCTCATGCACTCTATGGATGTAGTGGTGGGGGTAGCAGAGGCTATATGCATGAGTCTGTGTGCCCTCACTAATGCCATGCTGCAGCAGCAGCAGTCAGCCCAAGGTGCCCAGGGGAGGGGAGCCAGTAGCCCACACAGGGAGTGTTGCTGTACTGGACACACACTGGGAGTATGGGCCTATGACATCCGCTTAACAGGGAATAGGGGTAAAGTGGGGTTGGTTTGGGGGAGGGGGAGGAGAGGGGGCCCAGGTGGTGGTTGGTTGGGGGAGAAGGGGGTTGGGGGGTGGGAATGTGTGGGGGGAAGGGGGAGGAAACGGGTAGTGTGGGTAGTGTAATGTGCAGAAATGTCAAGCAATATGTTTTATATGTACCTCTGTTATATGCTACCTCATCCCCATTTTCTATAAAAATGTTAACATATAAAGTTTGTATTACTTCCAAACATCTGTGTTTGGTCTGGCTTTGTTCCCTAGGCAGTGGAGGCTTGCCAGTGGTAGGCTGTATGGTGTAAATGATAGGTAGGCCTGATTTATGGTGGGAGTCAGGGTATTTTGCACAAGCAGACCTGTATATGGGAGTCCGAGAAGGGCTGTACTGCAAGCTCCACATCCCCTACCGATTTGTGCACCAGTGAGGCCACCAATGACTGACAGGGCTCACCTACATAGATGCCATATCAGCTTGTTACACAGATCTGCTCCAAGGGGCTGTTCAAGATGTCCACTCTTGCAGACAGGCAGATGCCACATGGGGAGCAATGCATAGCCAGCTGTGTTTGGGTAGACATATGTGAGATCCCCCTAGACAGGCCCCCACCCAATGGTGAGGCACCACATGAGCGTGCCATGATTGCATGCAATGGTGGTTGGAACGCTGCATCCCCTTGAACACCCTGTTGTACCTGGGCACATGGTATGTGGGAGTATAGGCTGGTGCATGGCAGCTCCCCCACACCTCACAGTTTCAGGGGCCTTGAACAAGCATCAGTGTCTGTGCCCATGCTGACATAGCATCATGGCCTCACATCCTTGTGTACATTATGGCTCAGCGAGAATGTGTGTTGCCTTTTGGACAGTGATGTTGGACAAGTTTCTCATATTACATGTGCTCTTTCCAGTGAAGCACAGTCAATGACATACCCTGGTCCTTTTTTTGCACTGGGTGGCATTGTCAGCAGAGAATAATATAAGTTTCTTATCACATGGAGTACTGTGTGCCCTCCTTTTATAGTGCAGTCTCAAATTCAGTCATGGACCATTGATGGCTATGGCATGCACCAGCACTAGATCCCTGTGGCCATCTTCTGCCATGCATCTTGTGTGGTGAAGGCACAGCGACATACTACAGTGCCCCCACACCAGTAGCTACAGACCTGTGCATTCTCCCAAGTAGCGGACTCACTTGTATGGTTGCCACGTAACCCAGTGGCCTTAGCAAATGGTCGCATAAATCCTCAGATGAGCCAATCCATTCAATATTCTAAACTCTGCAACTTGGAATCTTCCAATGTTATCACTATCACTTAGCAAATGGTCTGCCTATACATCAGCATGGCTGTCATGTGATCCGGCAGACGTCTGCAAAACACTAGAGCTCCACATTTGCTAAATGAGAACTTACAGGAATGTTTCTGGGCCCAGTATCACCTATAGGAGTTAAAAAAAAAAGAGCACAATCACCCATAGGCAAGGGTAGGAACAAACAAAAACAGGTGTGCCAAGACAGTGGTAGGTAAAGCAGTCTTTATTAAGCCACCCCAATGCGTTTCAGCTGACGCCTTCTTTGGAGGAAATGCCTCAAATAAAATTAAAAATATAGACAAAAAAGTCACTAACCAAACAATAAGACATAATAACAAGGTTAAAAATGTGAATCCACTGTTAAAAACAATAAGTTAACCTAAACAATAATAAAAATTCATGAGACAAGCAATAAAAGAAAATTAAAAATTAATAAACAACCAAACTTTACTTTTTTGTATTTCAGGTTAGATTTTCACCCTTTAGCTCAATCTGCTTTCCTAAATGTTCCACGATAATAAGCATAGATAATAATGTTTACTTTGATCCAAAATATAACTATATGCATTTTTTTCAACACACACCTTTGACTTCCCAGTTTGGCGCCATTTTCAGTATTTAAAAAGTGAGAGAGGTTGGTGTCGCTTGTAACACCAGCATTATTCCTGCTTGGAAGATGTTGTTGCGCATCTATAAGGCAAGTTTCCTCTATTATCTTTTAATTTATAGGCATTGCTGTAGGTAATATTCTAGCTATCAGTTTTTTAATAAAGATATGATTATGCTTTTTTTTCTCCAATTAGAAATGACCATTGGTAGTCTTTGCTTAACGATTGTGGTCACAGCAACTTAGTAAGAATTTTAACTCACACTGTCTTCTGCTCTCTTTTTTACATTTTTTTGGAATACACTCAACAAGATAGGTCCCATGTTCAAACAATTTTCCTTCTTGAGGGAACACTATGCTAGTAATTAATGGGGGTTTACGATACAGTTTATTGCATGGTGTGGTTTCATTCCTTGTACAGTTAATACACAGTTTGCTTTGACTATGCAGCATATACAACATATTATGCAACTAAAGGGCTTACATGTGGTCCTCCTTGTCCCTTCTGTTTGCACTCTTTGGTGAGGTGTTTTATATTATCTATTCTCTCCACCTTTGGTTGCTTATTATATTCATTTTTAATTTTCTTTTATTGCTTATCATATGCATTTTTATTATTGTTTAGGTTAACTTATTGTTTTTAACGATGGATTTACATTTTTTACCTTGTTATTATGTCTTATTGTTTGGTTAGTGACTTTTTGTCTATGTTTTTAATTTTGTTTGAGGCATTTCCCCCTGAAGAAGGCATCAGCTGAAATGCGTTGGGGTGGCTCAATAAAGACTGCTTTACCTACCACTGTCTTGGCACACCTGTTTTTGTTTGTTCCATTCCCAGTATCCCCTATAGGCAGCTGGCGACGAGCCATTGTCAGCAACTGATGCAGAACATTGGTGTGCCAACCCCATGCAGACCTCACACAGAGTGACACATACTGAAGGGTGGGTAGACAGGATCAGACAATGACAGATACAGTGAATATGAGTTATGTGCCAATGTGTGGGAGGTGGGAATGAACTAAGGTCACATTACTATAGAGCTAGGCGTAGAGCACAGGACATATTTTCATGTTGTCCTATGGTTCTCCATGGATACATTGTCATGTACATGGTATCAGCTATCCTAGTGTGTAGCCCATCTATCATTGCAAGGTGTAATGTGTCCACTATTCCCATAGGCCAGCCCTAGGTAGCACTGCAGCAGGCCCCATAGTGAGCGGGAATACCATGCAGATGAACCTCGAATGGACTGTCAGAGACCCATGTAACTGGGTAAGCAGCCACCTCGCCACTTGCTTCTTGGACACCATACGTAGTTTGAGAAGTGGCACACATGCACTTTGTGACGTTCGTGGGAAGATATATATCACTAGGCAGTATGAGTAAAGCAGCTGACTAGGAAATCAGAGGTTTTGGGCCATAAAAAGGTGACCACAGGCAGCTGCCTAGAGTAGGGATTTCCAGGGGTGGCAGAGCACAGGGAAGTCTTCAACACACATTGGGGTAAGCCATAACGCTACACACAGGTTTTTCTATGTGCCTGATGCGGTGACAGCTTGCCCAATTCAGCGCCCAGCTGTGGAAAGCAATGTGCAAATACTTGATATATTTGTTTGGCAAGTATCCTCATAAACAGGTATGCACCACTACAGCATTTTCCACATACATGTGTAGCTCATCATAAATGAGCATGCCACCGAATATCAGAGGCTATATTACTAACCGGTTATTTCCTTAATGCACACATAGCCAAGTCCGCCATTTTGATTACCAAGCTGCTTTCATTTAAATGTGCCTATGGGGCACCTAGTTGTATGTTAGCATGGATGTGTATACCCAGGTAACTGTACAAATTACACATAAAGGATGCTGGCCGCTCATGTCATAACTACGTATGTTTCAAATATGCACGGATAGGCCAGAAAAGCCTGATGTCGGCCATGAAGAGGACAAGAAAGCAGAACTTCTCATCTGCGGAGGTGGAGCTCACCATTGGCCTCATCCTCAGGGACATATTTGCCTCTTTGGGTCTGGGGATGCCCACACCCAGCAGTATGCCTGGCATGACATCACCAGGCAGGTGATTGCAGTGCACCACCATAATAGGGAGGTGGAGGACATAAGAAGAAGTGGCATATTCTCAGCCAGCAAGCTCAGGAGAAGCAGACTGCGAACCTCTAATTGCCACCAGAGCAGAGGAAGGCCCTGAGTGACCTGGAGGAGAGGGTTCTCGCATGTATGGATGACTGCTGTATCATCGAGTTGACTGGTCTGGATAGCTCTGCACCGGCTGCACCAAAGAGTGAGTAGGCGTGGTTGCCAGCTTACATCTTTTACTCCCCAAAACATCCCTACAGCACAAACCCCTGGCACAGCAGAAGGTGTGTGGTGCACATCCTTCCTTGTGGGATCCTTCTTTCCTGCAAACACTCTGCTCCTGATGTAGATGCTTTCACAGTTCCCAGTCCCCAAGCTGCTCATCTAACTTTTGCTGCTGCTCACCCTTGAACCGTCCCAGTTGCCTTGCTATGTTCTTGTGCATGTTAGCCACACAGCACCCCCAGCATACTTGACCATACATGACACAGTTTATGGCAACTTGCATGAGAAAAAGGTAGGCACCCATTTAATTTGCTGACTGTATTTGCACATTGCCACATTGTACATATAGCGAGGTCATGGTCGGTCAGACATCCCACTTCTCCTCCCTGTGCAACACATGCAAATGTCTTCCTTTTCTGTCCAGTCACAATTGTCCATTGCTGAGGGACAGTGACCCTGTGAGTCAAGTGCGGATTTAGAGTTAGTGCATCAAACATGTACCCAAACACCATCAAACCTCCCCACCACACATTAGTCCAGCTGTGCATACTCACTATTACCTACTGCTCTGATACTCAGAGGGGGCACATCCTGTTTGCTCACACACTTCCCTAACTCTCCTGCAACCCCGCCATCCAGCTGCAGCATTACATCGATCTGAGACTACCATATGCATCCCCCATAGGCGGTTGCCCCTTTCTCCTTCCCACACAGTCACACTCCTTGCCCTTCATGGCCCAGTGCAAGACTTCTGCACTGATGGTGCAGTCTCTGCCATCATGCTACATTGCCTCCCTGCAGCTTTGAATTGGGCAGCCTCCCTTAACTGTGTACTCTATCTGGCCACCCTGAACCCTCACTCCACCTCCCCAAAAGCTGGTATGCAGCATTAGTACTGCATGCACTCCTTACACAGTGCTTTTGTGCTAGCATAGGCCTTCCATTTCTTCTCTGCACCATGCCCTACCTTCACTGAACCTCCATTCCATGGGGGGATGGGGAATCCACATGTGTCAGCCCACACTTCTCCCACCTCCTTATATTGTCCACAGACACCCCCCCTAGCCCTAACCCTCATCTGCCTGCCTCTCGCACAGATGGACCCCCTACAAGACCCTCAGTTGAGAACCCAGGTCTGTCTGTAGTGAGCACACAGCTGCGTCCTGGTGTCCCTGCACAAGCCAGCACAGCACTGCACCTGGGACACTCCCCAGCACTCACGAGGACTCAATGGCTGCAACACCTCTGCCTTCTCAGCCACAAGGTCATCCTCTGGATCTGACGGACCTGAAGTTCCCCATCCCTGAGCAACCTATGGACACCTGTTCAGATGTGGCTGAGCAGCAGATGCTGCAAGATGGGGCAGAGATGGCCGGCCTGATAAAGAGTATCCTCAGCAGCCTCAAGAGTATCAGCCAGGAGGTCTCAGATGCAAAAAGGTTGATGTGTGAAATAGCAGAGCACCAGGAGAGGCACCAGGAGGCAGTGCTTCGTCTATACTTGCCTTAACCTCCTTATTCAACTTCCAGTTATGTTCTACTGCCCCAATTTACAAGCATGGTCACTGCCTTGACCTTGTCTTTTTCTCCAACTAATCACCCTTAAACTTCTCCACCTCGGTTCTTCCCTATCTAATCATCATCTTTTAACTTTCACTCTTAACCATCTCCCATCAAATTCTTGGCCAGCATCCACCAACATGTTTTGGAATCTTCAGGCTATTGGTCCTTAAGCTCTCTCAACTGCTTTCTCATCTCTTTTCTCATCCTCTACATCATCTGAATCCGTCAATTAGGCAATCTCTTCCTATAACACTATACTCCTCTACTTTGGATGCTCTCGCTCATCCCATTCCACATCCTGTGAGGCATACTGTACTTCATCCTTGGCTGATCTATCTATATTCATTTGCCTACTCTGCTGAGTACATACGGCTATAATCCCATGTCCATTCTGACTTAATATATTTCATATTTTTGCTAACCTCCTTCCAGTCTGTTACAGCACTTGCCATGCAAGAGTACTAAGACCATTTGACAAACTCTCTTGCCTCCGGCCCTTGCTTTCTCTTTGCCATGATCAGCACTCTCCTCAAATTGCCTCCAACCCCTCCTTCCCTCTCTGCTTAGACTTTGGCTCAAAGATTAGTCTTGAGTTCCCCACTAGGTCGCCTCTGTGTCTTCTTCCCCACTTTATTCTCAAACCCTTCCTTCAAACCTTGCCACCCTTTCTTCCTTTTCTAAAATCATCTGAGGAGGAAAATGCACATCTTCTCTCCTCCCATTCCCAGCCATCTACTAAGCTCCATCTCTCCTGCTGTCTTCTTTTCCACCTGTCATATCCTCAACCTATCACTTTCCACTGCAACTATTCCTCCTGCTGTGTTTGAACACATTATGGTTACACCACTCCTCAAAAAACCTTCCCTTTACCCTCCCTTTAAATAACCTTTAAAAAGGAGATAGAGCAGCTTTTAAACTAGATAATAGGGGAAAGCCGACAGTCGCCCAAAAGCGCATGGTTCGGAAGAATGTATCCTTGAAGGATACTACAAAAAGCAGAGAGGTTCCAAAAAAGAGTAAAGTAGCCCAAATGCCCTCGAGTATGGAGCAGACAGAGCTTAAAGATCCCAAATTACCCATGTCTACCAATAGCCAAATTAATATGAATAAAATACAGTCTCTAAAATGCTTGTATGCAAATGCTAGAAGTCTACAAAACAAGATGGGAGAGTTAGAATATATAGCACTAAACGAGAGGTTAGATATGATTGGAATATTAGAGACATGGTGGAAGGAGGACAACCAGTGGGACACTGTGATACCTGGGTACAAACTATATCGTAATGATAGAGCTGATCAAATTGGTGGAGGGGTTGCGCTCTATGTTAGAGAGGGCATTGAGTCAGAAAGGATTAAAGTTTTGCAAGAAACAAAATTTGCTGTAGAATCTCTATGGATTGAAATTCCATGTAAAAAGGGGAAGGCGATGGCAGTGGGGGTGTACTATCGTCTGCCTGGCCAGAATGAACAAATGGATGATGAAATGCTCAAAGAAATCAAGGAAGCTAGCAAAGGTTACAGTGCAGTAATAATAATGGGTGATTTCAATTACCCCGGCATCGACTGGGTCAGTGTCACAACAGGACATGCTAGGGAGATAAAGTTCCTAGATGAAATAAATGACTGCTTCTTGGAGCAGCTGGTTCATGAACTGACCAGAGGGGAAGCAATATTAGACCTAGTCCTTAGTGGAACACCAGATGTAGTGCAAGAGATAAGGGTGTTGGGGCCACTTGACAATAGCGATCATAGCATGATCACCTTTGATTTAATTAGTGGAGGAGAGATAGTAAGGAAATCCACAGTACTACCCTTTAACTTTCGAAAGGGAGACTATGATAAAATGAGGAAAACAGTTAAGAAAAAACTAAAAGGAGCAGTTGCAAAGGTTAAAGACGTACATTAAGCTTGGGTGTTGTTGAAAAATACTATCTTGGAAGCCCAGACCAGCTGTATTCCACGCTTTAAGAAAAGTGGAAGGAAGTCCAAAAAACTGCCAGCATGGTTTAAAGGTGAGGTCAGAGAGGCTGTTGTTGCCAAAAAAGCATCTTTCAGGAAATGGAAAAAAGAGCCAAACGATGAAACCTGGAAACAGCACAAGCACTGGCAAGTCAAATGCAAGGCATTGATAAGGCAGGCAAAGAGAGAATTTGAGAAGAAGCTTGCTGCGGAAGCAAAAACGCGAAATAAAGACCTTTTCAAGTACATTAGTAGCAAAAAACCTGTGAGAGAGTCAGTTGGTCCATTAGATGATAAAGGGGTTAAAGGAGCACTAAGAGGCGACAAGGCGATAGCGGAGAGACTGAATGAATTCTTTGCTTCGGTCTTTACTGAGGAAGATGTAGGGATGTTACCCATGACTGAAGTGGTATTTAAAGGTGTGGAAGAATTGAAGGAAATATCGATACATCGGGAAGGTGTCTTACAACTATTAGATAAACTGAAGAGTAGCAAATCACCTGGGCCGGATGGTATACATCCAAGGGGGTTGAAAGAACTGAAATTTGAGATTGCAGACCTGCTATCAGTAATCTGTGAACTATCATTAAAATCATCTCTAATACCTGAGGATTGGAGGATCGCCAATGTAACACCAATTTTTAAAAAGGGTTCGAGGGGTGATCCGGGAAACTACAGACCGGTGAGCCTGACATCAGTACCGGGAAAAATGGTAGAAACCATCATAAAGAATAAAATTACTCAGCATGTAGATAGTCACGACCTAATGGGAGACAGCCAACATGGCTTTAGACAAGGAAGATCTTGTCTTACTAATCTGTTATGTTTTTTTGAAGGAGTGAATAAACAGGTGGACAAAGGTGAGTCGGTTGATATTGTGTATCTGGACTTTCAGAAAGCCTTTGACAAGGTCCCTCATGAGAGACTTTTGGCAAAACTAAAGAGTCATGGGATAGGAGGCAGTGTACTATTGTGGATCAGGAACTGGTTAAAAGATAGAAAGCAGAGGGTAGGGCTAAATGGCCAATTTTCCCAATGGAGAAAGGTGAATAGTGGTGTACCCCAGGGATCTGTGCTGGGTCCGCTGCTTTTTGACATATTCATAAATGACCTGGAAAGTGGAATAATGAGTGAGGTTATCAAATTTGCAGATGACACAAAACTATTTAAAGTTGTTAAAACCCAGGAGGATTGTGGAAAATTGCAAGAGGATCTTGATAAATTGGAAGACTGGGCATCAAAATGGCAGATGAAATTTAATGTGGAGAAGTGCAAGGTTATGCACCTAGGGAAGAACAACCCAAACTATGGTTACATGATGCAAGGTTCCACATTAGGAACCACCACCCAGGAAAAAGATTTAGGCGTCATTGTGGATAACATGTTAAAACCCTCGGCCCAGTGTGCAGCGGCGGCCAAGAGAGCAAATAGAAGGCTAGGTATGATAAGGAAAGGAATGGAAAATAAAACAAAAGATATTATAATGCCTCTATATCGTTCCATGGTGAGACCGCACCTTGAATATTGTGTGCAATTCTGGTCGCCGTATCTTAAAAAGGATATAGCGATTTTAGAAAAGGTTCAGAGAAGAGCCATCAAAATGGTAAAGGGGATGGAAGGCTACTCCTATAAAGAAAGGCTAAAAAGGTTGGGGCTCTTTAACCTGGAAAAGAGACGGCTGAGGGGAGATATGATAGAAGTCTATAAATTAATGAACGGAGTGGAACGGGTAAACGTAGATCGATTGTTTACCTTATCAGAATATAGAAAGACTAGGGGACATGCAATGAAGCTACAGGGTAAACTATTTAAGACTAATAAAAGAAAATATTTTTTCACTCAACGTGTAATCAAACTCTGGAATTTGTTACCGGAGGATGTAGTAAAGGCTGTTAGTGTAGCTGGGTTTAAAAAAGGTTTGGACACGTTCCTGGAGGAAAGGTCCATAAACCATTATTAAGAAGGGACCCAGGATATCAATGCTTGAACCAATACAAGCATTGTGGAACCTGTGCCCCTTGGGGAAAGTGCTAGGTACGTATGACCTAGATTGGCCACTGTTGGAAACAGAATACTAGGCTTGATGGACCTTGGTCTGACCCAGTATGGCATATCTTATGTTCTTATATGTTCTTATGTTCTCCCTTCTTTTCCATTTTCAGCAAATCTCTCTCCTCCCTTTCGCATACAAACTACTTGATCATGCAGTTAATAGCTGCTGTCTTGACTTTCTTTCCTCTCAAGCTCTTCTGGATCCACTGCAATTTGGCTTTTGTCCTCTACATTCTACAGAAACTGCCCTTGCCAAAGTTTCTAATGATCTTTTCCTGGCCCTATCCATGGCCTTTATTTGATATTTTTTTACCTCTCTACTACTTTTGACACTTGATCACCACTTTCTCCTCGATACTCCGTTCTCACTTGGATTTCATGACTGTTCTGTCTTGGGTTTAATTCTTATCACTCCCATCATGCTTTTAGAGTGTATGCTTTGGTGGATCCTCCTCCACTACAATTCTACTCTCAATCAGTGCACTTCAGGGCTCTGTTTTGGGATCTCTTATCGTCTCTTTCTATGCTCATTCCCTTGGTACCCTGACTTCTTCCCATGGTTTTTATACTGATGACTCTCAGATTTACTTCTCTATACCAGAAATCTCTCCAGTTATCCAGACCCTAATCTCAGCCTACTTGTCTGATGTTGCCATTTGGATGTCCTGCTGCCATCTGAAACTGAGCATGGCCAAGCTGGAGCTTCTTATCTTTCCCCCTAAACCCACCTCCCAACTTTCTCCTGTCACTGTCATCCTCCATGTGTCCCTGGCTAGCAGTCTTGGGGTTATTTTGACTCTTCTCTTTCCCAGGGCTGGCCCAACCACAAGGCAAAACTAGGCAGCTGCTTAGGGTGGCAACCTCTTGGGGGGGGGGGGGGGGAAGCACAAAGACCAGGACATTCAAAGCTAAACAACAGATTCTGACAGCCAGGGGGTCATCAGATTTAAGGTTTGCCAAGGGTGCCAACACCTTCAACCAACTCTAGGGCTAGCCCGGATCTCTCCTTCTCTGCATGTATCCAACACATAGCTAAACCTATTATTTCTTTCTATATAACATCAGCAAAATTAATCCATTCCTTTCTGAACACACTTGTCTCCTCCTGTTTAGACTATTGCAACCTGCTCCTCGCTGATCTCCCAATGAATCATCTCTCACCATCAATTCATTCAATACTCCGCTGCACAGCAAATCTTCTGCCAGTGTTACTACACTCAGGTCCCTTCATTGGTTCCCTATCTGTTTCCACATACAATTCAAACTTGTTCTACTGACATACATTTGCATTCACTCTGCAGCTACTCATTACCTCTCCTCTCATCTCTCCCTACACCCCTCCTCAGGAGCTCCGCTCATCAAGCAACTCTTTTTTTATCTATGCCCTCTTCTTCTACTGCCAGCTCTAGACTCTCACATGTCTGGAACAGACTGCCTGAGTCAGAACATCAGGCTCCATCTCTGATCCTATCAAATCCAGGTTAAAAACCCACCTCTTCAAGGGTGCTTTTGGATCCTGACATCCCCCTCCCTTATTATTCTCTTGACACCCATATTCGTTTTAATAATTTCCCTTAAAGAGATACTCTAGTACCCTGTTCGTTCTGGTTGTCCTTGCTCCACATCTGTATGTATGTGAACAGCGCTGCGTATGCCTAGTAGCACTATATAATTAAATAATAGTCGTAGCAGCAGTAAAAAAAATGCAACTTTTTTAAACCTTTTTTTTGCCTCTCATTATTCCACCTCTCTCTCTCTCCTTCCCTCTCTCTCTGTTCCCTTAAACCCTTCTTTTTCCTCACCTCCATTCTTCCTTCTTCCCTTCCTCTTCTATCTTCTGCTTTGCCATCCCCCCATTTCTTCCAATCTTTGTCCTCTCCTTTCTTTTTTTTTTTACCCTTCAGGTTTTCCTAACTCTACTCATAATTCCTTGCTTTTGGAAGCCAATGTTATATCATTTGAATTATTTAAAGGCTATAACATAGTATCTTTTCTTAAATTTCAAGTCATAGAATTAAATCTGTAAGAGTCCCAGAGCCGAATCCTTATCACTAAACTCTGCACATTATGCTAAAATCTAGTAGGATTTGTTGCCTTTTAAAAGTGACACATGGACTGAATCTTTGGAACAATATGAGGAAAACTGGTGCCATGGGAATTTCCTGGTAATATATAGTCAGTTGTGGATAATGTTTGGGCTGCTCCATTACAAATGAATGGAATGATGATGAATTTTTCACATCTATCCATTTGATTCTACAGCCTAGCACTTTGTTAATAGGGAACTGTGATAACTGACAAAGAGGCATATTGTGTTTGCATGTTGGTTCACACTTGTATATATCATTCAATTTAGTTGCAAATTAGTATCTTTAGTAAGATATTCACATTTTAAAAATGTATCTTTAGAAAGCTTGTACAAGCGGAATATAGAAATATTAAAAAGTTTATAGTACAGTGTAATATAGGATTCTAGACAGGGCTCCCTGACAGCATAAGTAATTCAAATTTTGTCTTCATTGTTTACAAACAGTAAATCAATTTCACCTTCAATATATTTCAGTAACAGTGAAACAACTGTGACCTGTCTTGCTAGAAAAGTATACATTTGAACATTCACAGGTTAATGCTATTATAGTTGTTGGGTTCATTAACTTAGGGGTATGTTTACTAAACCGCGGTAATGTTACCCGCGTTAGGTTCCGTGGTAATGGTACAGATGCCCATATAAAGGCGTGGGCGGTGCATCGTTATGGCAAGCCGTACTAGCTAACGCATGTTACAAGGTGCCTGATAAGGTGCCCTGTAAGGTGCCTTGTAAGTAAGGTGCCTTATAAGGTGCCTTGTTAGGTGCCTTATAAGGTGCCCCATAAGGCACTTTGTAAGGCACCCAATAGGGCTCCTTAGGCTAAGCGCCGTATTAGGCACCCCTGGACAAGGCACCTTAGAAGACACCCTGGGTTATGGAACCATAGGTTAAGGTGGCCTAACAAGGTTATGGTGCCCTAGGTCAGTGTGCCCTAAGGGCTGCAAGGTGCTTCAGGATGACATGCATGACCTGTGAGGCATAGAGACAGATGTAGCCCTAACACTAGATAGAGCACCGAGGAAAGGCAATGAACAGGTGAGTGAAGGAGGGAGAGCTGGGAGCTGCTGGACCTGCCATATCTGCGGGCATCCCATGTGGCTGCCAGTACTGTTGACAAACATGGTGGAGGCAACTGTACCACAGCACAGGGTGTTGGCAATGTAAAGTACTGGAAAGACAGTGGGTGGCAGATGATGAGAATACGTGTCCCCCAGTGGAGGCGGAGGTGGCAGGATAGTTACAATGATGGGTGGACAGAGTGCCATGCAGATCAGGCACAGGCGAGGCAAGCATGAAGAGGAGCAATGCAGGAAAGGGTACCAGTGCAGGACATGGGGTGACAGCCTGTACTGGCAGACAGGACTCTACACAGCTGACAGACGCAGATAGACGGACCGAAGGAATTTTGGCAACTGTGGTGAGGGCATTATGGACTGGCAGCACAGCTCTGCAAAAATATGACTGTTACAGGCATACAAACTATTTGAGTAGGACAGGCATGAAAGGAGGGAACAAAGAGAATTTGAACCCATGAACACTGCTGAAAACGGCATTGCACTAACCAGTAGGCTATACCTCCATGGTGTATCTCATAGCAATTTCTGGGTACAGAAGGACTGCAGGTCACCACACAAACTGTCTGCTCTGAGTGCCAGGATAGGGTAACCCCACCAGTACCCATGATGCATGATGCTGAATAGCTGTCTACAGCTGATCACCAAATGGGGTCTGCACCTCTCCGGTACCTCAGCTTGGAAAGACAAACAGTGCGTGATACTGGCAAAGAGTAGCTATAGACCATGCCATTTTTCAGGTTCTGTGTTCAGCCTGAGGGATAGGATGGGCACCCAGCACTAGGTCCGCAGTACATGTGGTGCTAGAGATAGGTCCTGCTATACATCCCTACCAATGTGTGACAGGCTTTCCTTGCAGTGCATCCAAAGGTAATTCCATGTCCATCTGCATTCTGCAGTCACATGTGGCCACCTGGGACCAGACACCGCCCATATTAGTGCGTACCCAGTGTTAGGGTCTGGCTGACATGGGCACCTGTTATCAGGGCTGAGGGGTTTCTAGACTTGAGGTTTGTGCCTCTACAGGTTAAAGTGGTATACACTATATACCCCAAAAGGCCCACAATGACTGTTTTTATAGGTAAGGGACAGATGCCTGAGCTGTGGTGAAACAACCTCCATCCTGTTGGTATAAGACAATCCTCTAGGGTTGATGGGCCAGAGCCATACATGTGACTGGTGCAGTGACAGATCAGCAGTAATGCTGGGATTAGGCCTGGAAAGCCTCAACTGCCTCACACCATGGACTGCCGTTCACCAGCAGACAGCACAGTCAGACTGCACATGCAGCACCCTACAAGGTGTTCCAACCATGCATAGACTAACTATAGACAGTCCCTTAGCCAGTCCATAGTACATGTTCACAAAGATACTATGTACACCAGGCAGGTATCACAGTGATTGTACCACAGCACTGGGAACACACAAGTATCACTAGAAGCAGATAACATAGAGTCTATGTGGGAACCTAGACATGCCATGGTCACTGCTCGGTCAGAGTGAGTGCCCTCCCAGCATGCCATGCTGTGGCTACCCTGTCCATGCAGGTGGTGGTCGGGCAATACAGTGTCCCAGCTATTGCCCCACACCCTGTGAAGATGCATCCTGGCCAATCCGCCCTGTCTGGGCCATACCCACAATACCTTGCTCCTTATTATGCACATAATCAGGCTAACACTGGTAACAGTGGGACATTGTGGGCCCAGTGAGGTGTGGGCAGCCACAAAACAATGGATAAACATACACACACACACACTCCTATTGCAACATTGTGCAAAGATAGGGGTGGTTGGCAACCCTGCCTGCCACACTGGTTCTGATCACAGTGCTGACATTGATAAACTGTGCAGGAGGTAGTAGTAGTGCTCTGGTGATAACTGCAGCTCTGTGCTGGGGCCAACAGCCTGACTTTCCATGCAGCTTTGGATTGTGGAGCCTGTTTGAGTGCGTGTTTGTACTCCTGTTGGCCGCTGCTTTGGGCTTTGCACATGTTGCTGTTGTATCTGCATTGTAGGGTAAAATATAGGGACATGCTCTGCAGGATCCACAGCTGGGACTTGAACCTCTGCTTTTGGACACACTGGCTGTGTGAACTGCACCACACTGTTAACACAGATGCACAGTAGTCTCTGCAGCTACCCATACATTTCCTCAGCCAGAACGTTTATGTTGCAATGCACACCATGTACTGGTACAGGGCATGGCCAAGGTCCACTGCAGGCAGGTGGCACTGCCCCCTCCAGCATGGGCACACCCCCCCTGCCATGCTGACATGACCATATGTTGTTAGTGCTGGTAGTGCGCAGTCCCAGGCCATCCACTGTCTGGGTAGGCAGTCACCTAGGGAGCAGGGTCTGGGGTGGGAAGGCATACATGGGCATCCTCACATCCCCCCATCACTGCCTACCAATATTATGTCCCTTCCGCTTGGGGGAGGGTTGGCTGGGGGGATGTCAGTTCAGTGCCCTGGCAACTGGTAGTTAGGGTGGACCAAGTAGATGTAGGTGGATTGTGTTTTTGCCTTTGTCAGCTGCTGTCTTGCTGATGTCCAGTTTCTGTGTTCCTGTGTGCCACCTAGGCGAGTGCCTAGTCCACCCTGTGCCCCAGCTGCCCCCACTTCATGTCCCGCCCGCAGCCCCTATGCCCCATTTGCACTATCGCCATAGTGGCCTTTCATACTTGGGCACTATGCTGTTGCTGCAAATAGAGCACTACTATCACTTTTCTTGGGCTCCCTGCCTATGTTGTACATTGCTGATGCTGAAATGGTTTCACCCTCCTGCAAATGTGCATCTAACGACAGGTTTTCAGTCCCAGTAATGTTCGGCCCTTAATTTCCCCATGTTAGTGTAAAAGGAGCCTCCCCTGCCCACTCCCCGCCCATTGACCCCTTCTCTCCGCCCTCTCTCCACCCTCTGTGGGACTTACCACGGCTGGTGACGTTAGCACGCATTAAGTAACGTTAATGTGCGTTAACGTAGCCACTGCTACATTACCGCAGTTTAGTAAACATACCCCTTAGTGTCCCATCACAACGATATATAAAAAAGTGAATACCTAGATAACTTGCTTTATTTTAGTGTGATTTGTATACACAAATGGAGATAATCTGACAGTTATGCTAATCCTAATCTTAACCCACCTTTATTCAGGATCCTAAAATTGGAAGGAACAGTGTTGCTAGATCTCAAAAGTTTCCAGCCCAAAGCGGGTTAAAATATAGCCCAAAACAGCAACTCATTTTGGCTCCGCCTTTCCCTTTTCCTGATTGGCTGGTCTGGCGGTCCATCAGGTATCCAAACAAAGAAGAGTGAAAAAACAAGAGCAATGAAAAAATAAATCTAAAATTTATTTGTCGGAAGATCAGCCATGAGGTGAAATACCCCCCGAAGCTGTTACTTCCATTTTAATTAAGTGTACTAATATGCCCCTTAAAGAGCAAAAAAAAAGGTGGAAAATAAACCACTGTATAGGTGCCACCTTAATATAATATAAATGTCCCAAAAACTTATTTAAAATCAGTTAACTTAACTGAATCTTCCTGGGTAATGAAGTCCTTCAAAATCTTGCCAAGTAATGAAGTCCTTCAAAATGCCAACACCGAATGATCCAGGTACTCTCCAACTTCATAGAATTACCAGACCAAGATGTCGCAGAACCAGCAGTTGTCAAAAGAGAACACAGCACTGCGTTTCGGGTGTATTAAAATTTCTTGCCCTGTCTCAATGCTTCAATGAACTGCCATGCCGATGAAAAATTCCCAAATGGCGTCGCAACCTTTCTGAGACGCCGACGCATGCTCTTTGTAAATCCGAGAAGCAAAGGAAAGACTCTGTCATTAAGTAGTTAGCTTAAGCCAGTAAGGTAACAACATTCATTCAACCAATCAGAAAGGTGTGCCATGACCAAAGAGATATCCACCAAGAGAACAACTTTATATGATACTTATCCAATCCAGTTCACGATTCAATCCAAAAGGTTCCACCATAGACCAAGTGAATATCCATTTTTGTTCTAAAATCTGAAGCCGTTGTTCACAATCCCCACCATGGGGATTGTCAGATACATGATGCAGTATGCGCCAATGTAAATCCTCAAATGAATGATGGTGGTCCAAACAATGTTGTACTACAACAATGGAGTCTTTCCTTTGCTTCTCGGATTTACAAAGAGCATGCGTCGGCGTCTCAGAAAGGTTGTGACGCCATTTGGGAATTTTTCATCGGCATGGCAGTTCATTGAAGCGTTGAGACAGTGCAAGAAATTTTAATACGCCCGAAATGCAGTGCTGTGTTCTCTTTTGACAACTGCTGGTTCTGCGACATCTTGGTCTGGTAATTCTATGAAGTTGGAGAGTACCTGGATCATTCGGTGTTGGCATTTTGAAGGACTTCATTACTTGGCAAGATTTTGAAGGACTTCATTACCCAGGAAGATTCAGTTAAGTTAACTGATTTTAAATAAGTTTTTGGGACATTTATATTATATTAAGGTGGCACCTATACAGTGGTTTATTTTCCACCTTTTTTTTTGCTCTTTAAGGGGCATATTAGTACACTTAATTAAAATGGAAGTAACAGCTTCGGGGGGTATTTCACCTCATGGCTGATCTTCCGACAAATAAATTTTAGATTTATTTTTTCATTGCTCTTGTTTTTTCACTCTTCTTTGTTTGGATTATATTTTGTTGAGTGTTTTGTTTTTGGAAATTTTGGTCCATCAGGTATAGCCACACTCACTGAGCCACATGGCCTCACTCCATAGGTACACCTGTAGTGTGCATCGCAAAAGAGTTCAAAATTTAAAGGTAAAGCACTCTGATATTACATCCAGGGAGGAGCTTCATCATAGTGGCCCAGCAGGTCAGACAAGCCTAAAGAGAGAGACAAAGCATTCAAGTAAGAGTAAAGGCTTTACAACTCTTATAGGCCACAGTATTGCTGTTTTTCTTTTAATATGCATTCTTTGTGGCTTAAGAAAGTAAAAAGTAGGAACAGAGATTTGAAAATGAAATATTGTCTTTCCTAGGGTTACCAGATTTTTGGAGAGAAAATGTGGGACACCTGGGTAGGGCTGAGCTGTGCTTGGAGGGGCAGGGTCAACCCTCATCAGGCATCTTTTCCATAGATAGTTCCAAATGATCAGTCTAAGTAATGTTTGGTAATTTCAAAAGTTTAAAAAAGACATTAGCAGCCCACCTTGATTTATACTGTGTGTATAAATATATGCACACTTAAGGCCTGATTCAGCGGTGGTCGCTAGCGCAAATACAATAGCTAGCTGTTGCTGCTGTACACTAAACACAGATATTCAATGTCAGGGCCATACCTGGCCACCGGCATTGAATATCCAGGTCAGCTGCGGAAGCAGGAAGCTAACCAGGCAGAGGCAATACTCAGCCATTGCCCATTTAGCCTCGGCAGCAAAAGTTAGGTCAGCCTTTACTGCACCTTAGATTTTCCACCGAGGGTTAACCGGACAGTGGCTGAATATTGCTGTTGACCAGTTATCCCTGGGTACCGTTCACAGAATGCCCCAATACTAACTGGTTAGCACGGGGCCTGGAACTGTGATACCCATAGATATTCAGCAGCACTAACCATGTTAATGTCATTGAATATCCTGCTTAGGGGCATTCTTCAAATTCTTCCTCTTTTTTACAGAAAAAACGCTAATGTTCCATCTTCCACCATGATCAAGAAGATTACATTATAGATGTATGCTGGAGAAGCAATGTCCTTTACCCTGTCACCATTGAAATCGGGGACAGGAGGTGGTTATAGTCCATGGAGTCTGGGACACTACCTCAAAATTGAGGACATCTGGTAACCTTAGCCTTTCAAGACCCACTCCATTCCCACTTCTATCCCTGCCTCTTTCGCCCATGGCAGAATCCATACTTTTCCCCTGTGGACGTGGGGCAATTTATAAACTCCCAGTTTACCTGTGAAATCTCTTTGAAAATTGCCCAAATAATGGAATTCATAGCTGGCAATGGATGTTTTAGTTTAACAGGGACTTGCTTTTTCAAAGGTTTTGTTGAAAATTTTAAAATATGTAAATCAATTTCTTGAAAAGAACATTCATAGAATGTTATTAAAACTGGGTTCAGTCTGAAGCCCGAAGAGAAGAGATGGTGAATATTTGTCCAAGGAGGCCATTGAATCAAATAAACTTGAGATTCAAAGCTGGAGCACAGATTGCACAAAGCAGTGGCAAACCGAGCAATAAAAGAGCGTACAATGATGTATTTCACGACTACCCTAATCTCAGCCACAGAATGCATCAGTTGCCTCATTTTCCCTAGGCACGTACCTCAGTGTCACTTTTCAGACATGCAAAACTGCTCATGTGATGTCAGTCCCCTCTAGAAAAAGGTGAGAAAACCCAGTCACAAATGCAGAAAGAAAATTTAAATGACTTCTTACCCACCCTATCACTTTAGATTAGAACATGGAACAGAAAATGTAAATTCTCCATGGACTAGCAGGATTGCGTCAGCCACACCTGGTGACGTCCTCCGGGCGGCGCCATACATACGGAAGTGCTCTCCAGAGCTCAGAAAAGGTAAACCTTTTTGAGCATGCCCATGTAGCCCATCCTACCGGTCCGCCCTCTAGCCCGGTCAGTATTCATCCTTCCGCCTTGCCAGCAAGACGGACCCTGCTCTCCTACACCATATTCTTCTAAAAATCAACTCATCTTCGAATGAATTTACTCACCAACTGAGCAACATGCCAAAGCCTGGCTTCAAGAAATGCCTCCACTGCAAGAAGAAAATGAGCAGCGCAGACACCCACGACATCTACCTGCGCTGCCTGGGCCCTCATCACGACGTCAATGGCTGCTCTCCCTGTGGCAGGATGTCTCCAAGAGCACTGAAAATCAGAAAACAAAATCTTCAAGAGTACCTTTCAGCAACTACAAGTACCTCTGAAACTGTTGCGTTTGTGCCGGCTCCGGATGCGCCCGTTGCGGCCTCCATCCCCTGCTGTGCCACGGGGTCCCCCTCGATGCCTCAGACTCGCGTTGCTAACACCCCGTCAGCCACAAACTCCTCGGGGCATAATCCTACGAAGACTACAAACCGGCCCCATCAAGCCGGAAGATGGCGACAATCCTCAGTCCTCCAGGACCCTGCTTCAGTCCTCTTACTCCTCCCACTCAGGGGGCGTGGCTAATAACTCTCGAGGC
The DNA here is from genome assembly GCA_033557465.1 of Ichthyophis bannanicus. Classification (NCBI taxonomy): domain Eukaryota; kingdom Metazoa; phylum Chordata; class Amphibia; order Gymnophiona; family Ichthyophiidae; genus Ichthyophis; species Ichthyophis bannanicus. The sequence goes on from CM066032.1 coordinate 1,420,679,335, forward strand.
TCCGACCAGCGCAGAGGTGAAGAAACCAGCTCCCGGCGTCAACCCTCTCTTCCACTAGCTCCGCCCCTTCAGCAGGCCAGCCCAGCGGACAGCATCGGCGCCGGCGATCTCAATGGCGCAGGAGGACGGCGCTACAGCGCGGACATGCTCATTGAGCAGGAATCGCACATCAGAGCACACCCGCAGCCCCAGCGGTCCAACCCAGGTCCGAGCAGCGCTATCAATGCTTCAGGCTCCAGAGCAGACACTGCCATACGTAGGGAAACTGCCTCAGGCTGCAGGGAGCACCGCGGCAGAAAACAGAGTAAGAAAACAAGACGCAGCAGTTCCACTGACAGCAACAGCAGCTCTAGTCACAGAGGCAGCCCCCCCAGATGCAGCCATTGCTCTCAGCAGCACGGTCACCGCTCCAGACACCGTAGGAGCCATGAGGGACACCGCAACAACCACAAAGGCAGACACCGCAGTCCTTCAAGTTCTTACAGCCCTGCCAAATGCCATCGCAGCGGCTCCAACAACTCCATGCGCAGCAGCTCATCTGCAATCATCAGTCTGTTAACCCAGCTGGTCAGACAGTCTGCCTCTATAACACCTGTGGCGTGCCCGTCTCCCTCTTCAGAACCGGCTCATGCGCAAAAAGCTCACAGGGACAGTCATATATCCAACCCTGAAGAGCGGGACAAAGATCCCTCACCCGGTCCAGACCTGGAACTTCCATCTCCGGATAGCACCGCTGAGGAGCACGACATAGAAGCAGCAGTGGTGGGGTCGGCTTCCCGGGAACAAGCAAACCCAGACCAAAGCCAATCTGCGGGAACGGAGGATCCACCCCCCCCGGAGGATCTCACATACCCCAAGTTCCTTGACAAACTTGCCTCTACCTTAGCGCTTAACACCTTGGAAGACAAAGGGGATTCGGTCCCTGAGGTTTTAAAATACCTCGCAAAACCGAAATGGGTCTTTGCGCTGCCCGTCCACCAGACACTCCTGGACAATCAGCACAGGCTTTGGCAGACACCAGCTTCTGGCAGACTGTTCCCTAGGCGGCTCGACAGCAAGTACTAGGTAAAGCCAGCACCAGGGTTCTCACAGTCCCAACTGCCTCACAAATCCATCGTTGTATCTTCAGCGCTCAAGCACGTCAAATCCTCACGCACTCATGCCAATAGTCCACCAGGACGGGACCACAAGCTGCTTGATGACATTGGGAAGAAAGTGTTCCAAGGGACCATGCTCAGTGCTAGGATTGCAGCACATCAATTCCAGCAGGTTCTTTTCCTGGACAACTGCATGGCGGCCTTCAAGTCGGCCCTCGCATCCCTTCCCAAGGAATCCCAGACGCCGATAGCCAGCACCCTATTGAACATGTCAGAGTGCAGCAAACCTGGTCAGCGCAACCTTTGACTCTTTTGACATAGCCCTGCGAACGGCCGGCACGGCCATATCCGCAAGACAATGGGTGTGGTTGAGGGCCTCAGGCCTGAGAGAAGATACCCACGATGGTATCGCGGATGCACCCTGCACGGGTGAATCACTCTTTGGGGACAAGGTTAAGGACACGGTCAATGACATGAAAGAACATTGCACCACCCTACAAACCCTGGCAGAGGAAGGGTTCGAGCGTCATTACGGAACCCATAAAAGCAATTTCCAGAAAAAGCCTTACTACGCCGCCAACAAGAAGTACTCCTCTAATAGGAGATGGCAGTACAACAAGTATAAGTCCAACTCCTACCATGGTCCCTCCTACCAACGCAGCTCACAGCAGGACCGCAAGCAGAAAAAGAACAACAATCCACCCTCTGCCAAAGGTGGACCTTCCTTTTGACAGTTATTCGCCGGCGAGCACTCGGATCGGGGGTCGCCTGACGCACTTTCTACTAGAGTGGCGGCGCATCTCCTCGGACTCCTGGGTTCTAAAGATCATCCAAGAAGGCTACCGCATGCGTTTTCTCACGACTCCTCATCAATGCACGCATCCCGCCAGCGACACCCCTCAACATCTGCGCATCGTCATGGCCGCAGAACTGCTACACCTTCTCTCATCCAATGCCATAGAGCAGGTGCCTTCGAACGAAGTAAACTCCGGCTTCTACTCAAGATACTTCCTCATTCCAAAGAAAACTGGTGGTGTCCGCCCCATCCGCGACCTCCGCAAGCTAAACAAATTCATCATTGCGGAGAAGTTCAGAATGTACTCTCTCAACTCCATCCTACCCCTGATCCAACCCGGCGATTTGATGGCGTCCCTGGACCTGCAGGATGCCTACACCCACATCCGCATCCATCCGTCACACAGGAAGTACCTCCGCTTCAACGTGCTGGGCCATCACTATCAGTACAAGGTCCTTCCATTCGGCCTATCGCCAGCACCACGGGTCTTCACCAAATGTGTGGCCGTATCGGCAGCACACCTCCGCAAGCAGAACGTATCCATCTTCCCGTACCTGGATGACTGGCTCCTCACAGCACCCTCAGAAATGCAACTGATGTGCTCCCTCGGGTTTGTCATCAACTTCACCAAGTCACACTGCACACCTTCCCAGAGGCTGGAATTCATCGGAGCGGTGATCGACACCAACCTATCGAAGGCGTTCCTTCCCCACCGCAGGTTGGTTGCCCTCACCAACCTGGCGTCCAGCGTAGCTTCTGCGAAGGCCTCCTCTGCGAGGTCCATCCTACGTCTTTTGGGTCACATGTCTGCCACGACATCAGTCATCATGATTTCAAAACTTCAGATGTGCACACTCCAGTGGCACCTGTGCACACACTGGAACCAGTATTCGCAGCCCCTCTCCACCCGCGTCCCAATGTCCCCCATGACCAGGACCCAGCTGCGCTGGTGGACAGTCATGAAAAACCTCTCGGGAGGGAAGGACATGCATCCACTCGAGCACCAAGTGACCTTGACCACAGATGCCTCCAACTCAGGCTGGGGTGCCCACCTTCTCCAATTCAGCACGCAAGGAGCCTGGTCCCCACAGGAGAGACTCCTGCACATCAACCTCCTAGAGTTAAGAGCCATCAAATACGCTCTCAAAGCATTCCTATCACACGTGCAAGGGAAATCCGTCCTCATCCAGACGGACAACCAGGTAGCCATGTTCTACATCAACAAGCAAGGAGGAACCGCCTCGCGCTCCCTCTGCAAGGAAGCGCTACAGATATGGTCCTTGGCCCTGAGAAACGGGTGCAACCTTTGGGCCTCCTATCTACCGGGAGTCCAGAACACCTTAGCAGACAAGCTCAGCAGACAGCTAAAGCTGCACGAGTGGACTCTTCTCCCGGAAATCGTCGAGAGCCTCTTCAAGCGATGGGGTCACCCGAGCATCGACCTCTTTGCCACGGAGAAGAATTCAAAATGCCCCCTGTTCTGCTCCAGACACCAGTCCAGCAGGAGGTTAGCAGCGGATGCATTCGACGTGTGCTGGGGGGAGTGGTCTCTAGTGTATGCATTCCCACCGACCCCCCTCATCGCTGCAACACTCCAACGGATCATTCGCAACAAGGCTCATGCCATCCTGGTGATTCCCTACTGGCCCCGCCAGATGTGGTTTGTGCTTCTCCACCGCCTAGCGAGGGAGAGTCCGCAACACCTATCGCTCAGACCAGACCTCCTCACGCAGGACGAGGGCAAAACCAGACACCCCAACCTCAAAGCCCTAGCTCTCACTGCTTGGAGGTTGAGCGACTAACTCTCGCTGCACTCCGGCTGCCATCAGAAGTACAAAACGTGGTACTGGCGGCAGAATACCCTCCACCAGAAAATCCTATGGTCTCAAGTGGAAGAGGTTCAGCATCTGGTGCGCGACACAAGGGTTCGAGCCCACTACTTGCCCGCTTCCTAACATCCTACAGTACCTTAGCTCTTTATCCAACCTTGGCCTTAAAACACAGTCCATCAAGGTACACCTTTCCGCCATTGCGGCCTTCCATGCTCAGCCTCAAGGAGCAAGCTCCATTGCGGCGCTGCCCTTAACAACGCGCTTTATGAAGGGGCTGGCGAATCTGAAGCCCCCAATCAGGAAGCCCGTTCCATCCTGGGACCTCAACACTGTTCTCCTGCGCCTGACCCAGGAACCCTTCGAGCCAATGCATGAAGCAGAAATGAAGTATGTCTTCTGGAAAACTCTGTTTCTCGTCGCGATCTCTTCGACCAGGAGGATCAGTGAATTGCAAGCCCTCGTGGCACACCCTCCTTACACACAGTTGCTACAAGATCGCGCGTCTTTGAGAACCAACCCCAGGTTCGTGCCCAAAGTGGCCTCGGTTTTCCATGTCAATCAATCCATCGAGCTTCCCTCCTTCTTTCTGGAGCCTCACGCATCAGAGGACGAGAGATGCCTGCACACTCTAGACTGTCTCCTGGCCCTCCGGATCTACCTGCTCAGAACGCAGCCCATCCGCAAAGGTGACCAACTTTTCATTTCCTTCCAACAAGCCAGGCCTGGTAGGCCTGTCAACAAGAGGACTCTTTCCCACTGGGTCGCCTCCTGTGTCTCCTACTGCCTCGACCCTGAAGGGCTACAAAACCGGCCTAAAGTGGGCCCTCACAATCTACGAGCGATGGCCACCTCAATTGCCAACCTTAGATCGGTCCCACTGTTGGACATCTGCAGAGCTGCCACTTGGTCCTCCCCGCACACATTTCAGAGACACTACTGCCTCGACCTCCAGGCACAAGAAGACTATGCCCTCGGAACTGCCGTCCTCTCCACTGCAACAGAGAAGCAGGAGGATGCCCAATCCCGATAACTATGGACTTCGCATCCTATTGTACCTGCCCATGTTGTTGACTCTGCCTGATTGCACTACTACAGTTCTGTGCTCTGCTCGCACTGTTAATCGCATCCTATTATACCTGCCCATGTTGTTGACCCTGTTTGATTGCACTACTACAGTTCTTTGCACTGCTCGCACTGTTGATTGCACTACTTGCACAACCACTGTATGCTCAATGCTTACTGCATTTGTTTTGTTTTTTTTGCACCTTATTCGTTTGCACCTTACTGCATTAAAGTGTTGTTGCGTTGAACGATTATGCCTGTCTTATCCTTGATGATCTGGTCAAGCTTCCCCCTCCACCTCAGCGTACACTGCCAGCTAGGGAGGCACCAGGTGTGGCTGACGCAATCCTGCTAGTCCATGGAGAAAGCGAGGTTACTTACCTGTATCGGGTGTTCTCCGTGGACAGCAGGATAAGTCAGCCACACAATCCCACCCGCCTCCCCTGGAGGGGGTTAGCCCACCGGACCAGCTCCCTACCCGGGAACTGTCTAGCTAGGAACTCACTGACCGGGCTAGGGGGCGGACTGGTAGGATGGGCTACCTGGGCATGCTCAAAAAGGTTTACCTTTTCTGAGCTCTGGAGAGCACTTCCGTATGTAAGGTGCTGCCCGGAGGACGTCACCAGGTGTGGCTGACTTATCCTGCTGTCCACGGAAAACTCCCATTACAGGTAAGTAACCTCGCTTTATGTAACAGAATGACATCACATCAACATGAAGCATAATCTCACACGTCCATTTCAATTTAACCAAAGGCCGCCTGACCAAATAAATATGTTTTTAACTGCTTCCCCAGCTTATTTTGTATTGTGTCCCAAATATCCTAGAGCATATACAGTATAGAAAAAGCCCTCTCATGCATAGCCTGATTCTGCCCAGTGCCAATGATGGAACCCTGTAGGTAGCCTGGGGGCACTTCCTACTTGAACCATTGCAATAACAGTTCTGCATTGAGTGGAAGCACCTCCACAGAGAGCTTATGTTTAACCTTGAATATTAAATTCTGATCTTTACTGAGGAGATTTACTAACTCTCTCAATAATTTAATCCAGTTGGAGAAACAGTTTGCAATTTATAGATCCATTGCTTCTTTCTGTAATTCAATTGGGGTTCTCTCTCTCCTCCATGCCACTCTTTTGTTACTTGATCAATCAGACATCATTAAAATCACTCAGATGATATTTCTCTATAAAATGATTGAACATCAAAACTATGAATGCACCCATGGTTAATTTAATGTAATGTTCATTCAGTCTTAAGGGCTGTATTGGTGTGTCCCAGATAGGAGTGGATAAGCAGATCTAATTATGAATACCATATATCTGGACTCAAATGTCATGTGAAATTTTGCCTTATACTCTATGCCTCTAATTGGATGGATTCATATTGGACATGAGCACCATTGACAGTCATCACAAATATCTGCACACTCTTCATTTATTGCTCTATATGGGAATACTATCAAATCACCAATGTTTTCCCCCTGGTGATGTGCTATAATTGGAGGAATACAGATGCTGCATGGAGAGAAAATATGACATGACAAATCAACTTTGCCATCTGAGATGATGTTAGAACAGGGCAGAGAACAAATCAGTCAGTCATCAGTTTCATGCTGTTATATTGCAACAACAATTCTCAAACATATTTAGCTTGTTTAAATGCTCACAATATGGCATTTCATGGATACTCTCTTTGCTGCAACCAAATCTTTAATCCCTCTAATTTTTAGCAAAAATGTATCAAGTGAAGAACATATCATCCTATGACAAAGGAATTGCCCAGTGGGTAAATTGCATTTCAGATAAAACAGGGGATGACTTTGAACATGAAGATGATTATTCCTATCCACTTCTTTCTGATAAAAATGTAATCTGTAAATTGTAGTGTCTTTTTATGAACATCACATCCAGAAATTCAATGTTGTTGATATCAAATTTCATTCTAAATTGTAAATTACTGTTTAATGAATTGAGCTACTCTCCAAAAAAATTCCAATTCACTAACTGAACCATTCCAATATATAAAAATGTTATCCAAAAATCTCAACTTTTGAAAATGCAGCTGCCTTATATCTAATTTTTCTTCAAGTGGCCATATATAGAGTAGCCAGGAAGGAGAATAGATGTTGAAAATAATAATATTATTTGTATATACGGCACATCATACTGGACTAATATTCTACAGATTGGTGCCAAATATAAATTGAAATGTCATAGAAAGCACAGATCCTTGGGGTATCCCAGTCATTAAAGGTCGATTGGAGGAGAACTTGGTACCCCAATAGACTTGCTGCACTCTGTGACATGTTTACTAAAATGTGCTATGTTAGCATGCGTTAAGGCTTGTATAGCGTGGGGACAAGACCAGATCCATGCTAGTTGAGGGGGGCATGCCCAGCGACAGGGGAACCCAGGTTCCATTTTGAAATCAGTGTTGACAGGAGTGAATGGGAATCACTCCTACTGGCCTACCCCTAGACTGCCAGGGACATCTACATGTAAGCCTGTTTACATTCCGTGATTGGAGAGGGGCTTCAAGGGTGGTGTTTTTTGTTGTGGATCCAGGGGGTCTTGGGGGGGCTGCTCAGTAGGCTTAGGGGGTGTCAGTCTATGTGAGGAGGAAGGAATTATTTGAGGGGGTGAGACATTGGTGGTGCCAGGGGAAGGGGACTACGGGACCACTGGTCTAGTGAAATCCCAGCTCTTTTAAGAATATAGCTGGGTCCACTGGGCTACGTGTTAGAGGACCAATGCCCCTTTTCACCAACTTTGGGTTGGCGCTATTTTTCTAAGAATAATGCAGCTTGCAATGATTTAGCGCAAGCTGCTGTAATCATTTGAATACTAATTAGGTGTTTTGCATGCTTTGCATCTTGTTAGTATTCAACTCATGTTGCAGTGAGAATTTGTGTATTGTGGTGAAATAATGCACATTACTTTCTTTTAATGTGTGTTAAGGGTGAAAAAGTGCGTTACTGCAATAACACATGCTGATTAGCTACCCCCCCCCCCAATAACCTAGGCAGTAGAGAAATAAATTAGTGCTTTTTATAGAACTCAGTAAGAAACACAATTTTAGTGTTTAATTCAGGGGAATAATAGAAGTAATTGCCAAATAAGTTTTCAAATGTATTCAAGTAGTTTATGAATTCAATGGTTAATTGATGGTTTACATTCAGCAATTTATTTCCTTGATGGGTAAGTGAATTGTGTGCTCTATGTTTTAGATTTTCTGTCGTGTCATTGTCAGTTTTAAGTTAGATCTATTCTGCTTGAAAGACAGCAGGCATTTTCTACAAGATGCAATAATGGAAAAGCCCATTTGTTTTTCTTTGTAAAGTAGGATCTTTTCTTATCATTCCCGTATACAAAGGATTGCTTGCTTTTCTGTCATACCTGCCCTGTTGCTTGTCATAAGGCATTGGTGGTGTTTTCTTTTAGGTGTAGTTCCTCTAATACTTTCAAGGTTACACAGTTTAAAATGTTTTCTAGAGAATCAGCTTCACCTTTCCTCCAAGCAAAAAGCCAAAATGCATTTCCAGAAATATTGATTAAAACATCCATGAAGCTGCCAGTTCTGATAGCACAACTTTTCATATGTCCTTTTGTTTTTATATTGAATTAGACAAAGGTCTATCAAGCCCAGGATTTTGTCTCTGACAATCGCCAGTCCAGATCACAAGAACATGGTAGATCCCCAAAGTAGATCTATTTTTCATAACTTATTTACAAAAATGAACAAAGTTTCCCCCACGTCTACCTGGCTAATAATTTTCTGTGGACCTTTCTTCCAGGTGAACCATGCTGTGTTAGTCACTTTTGCTACATCCTCTGGCAAGAGATTCCACTGCAAGAATTAAAATCTTCTGTGATGTGTTTTCTCTCTGCTGGCTATAAGTTTCCTGGAGTGTCCTCTTGTTTTTGTGTTACTTAAAAGGTTAAGCTACTGTTCCCTATTTAACCATTCCACCCCACCTATGATTTTATAAGCTTCTATCATACCCGCTTTAGTCATTTATTCTCCAAGATGAAGAGCCATGACCTCTTTAGCCTATCTCCTTAATTGTTTTTGTCACCCTTTTCTGAACCTTTTCTAGTTCTGTTGTATGCTTTTTGAGTTGGAAAGACCAGAAAAACACACAATACTGCTGTAGTTGGTTGCATAATGGCTCTTTGCAAAGGCATAATGATATTCTGTTACTAATCGTTTGTATAGTGTTACAAGGCATAAGCAATACTGCACATATACATGTTAAGAGATCGTTCTTGCTCAATGGAACTTACAATCTACTATATTTAAGATAGACAACACAACAAACTGGTGGCTAGGGTAAATCTAGTGGCAATGGTAGTGAATAGGAAAATAAGGGGATTAGGATCCAAAGCTGCCATGAAGAGGTGGGTTTTTAGCCTGGATTTGGATAGGGCCAGAGATGAAGCCTGATGTACTGACTTGGGTAGTTTGTTCCAGGCATATGGAGCAGCAAGGTAGAATGAATGAAGTTTGAAGTTGGCAATGAAAGAGAAGGGCACAATAAAAGGGATAAGTCAGAAGAGCCTAGAGCCCTGAGGACAGGTGTAGAGATAAGGTGGTAAAGAGCCGCAGTATGAATGCATTTATAGGTTAGTAGGAGAAGTTTGAATTGGTTGAGTGGGAGACGGTAAAGGGTACAGGTAAATGGAGCTCACTCTGAGGAGAAGGATGTTATCAGTGGTGTGCCCCAGGGATCTGTCCTTGGTCTGATTCTTTTTAACATCTTTGTTAGTGATATTGCGGATGGGCTGTCGGGTAAGATTTGCCTCTTTGCGGATGATACCAAAATCTGCAATAGTGTAGACACCCAGGAAGGTGTAGATAACGTGAGGAGGGATATAGCTAAACATGGTCTAGAATTTGGTTGCTGAGATTTAATGTGAAAAAATGCAAGGTCATGCATTTGGGCTGCAGCAATCCAAGGGAGCGATATGGTATAAGGGGTGAAGTACTTCTGTCCACAAAAGAAGATCGGGACATAGGTGTGATTGTGTCTGATGATCTTAAATTAGCTAAACAGATAGTAAAGGCAACAGTGAAAGCTAGAAGGATGCTTGGTTGCATAGGGAAAGAAATGACCAGCAGAAGAAATGAGGTGATAGTGTCTCTATTTAAATCTTTGTTGCAACCTCATTTGGAGTATTATGTGCAATACTGGAGACTGCACCTTCAAAAGGATATAAACAGGTTGGAGTCGGTGCAGAGGATTGCTACTAAAATGGTTAGTGGCCTTCATTATAAAGCATATGAGGACAGACTTAAGGAGCCTAATATGTATACTTTAGAGGAAAGATGGGATAGAGGTGATATGACTGAAACATTTAAATAGTTCTGTGGCATAAATGCACAGGAGGAGAGCCTCTTTCAATTGAAAGCAAGCTCTGCTATGAGGGGACAGAGGATGAGGGTGAAAGGGGATAAACTTAGGAGTAATATGTGGAAATATTTCTTTACGGAAAGAGTGGTAGATGCATGGAATAGTCTCCCAGTGGATGTGGTAGAGATGAGGACAGTATCTGAATTCAAAAAAGCATGGGACAAACACAGAGGATCTCTAAAGGTAAAAAGGGGACTGTTGTAGTGGTTGATATGGAAGGGCAGACTAGATAGGCTATGTGGTCTTTTTCTGTCATCATGTTTCTATGTTTCTATGGATGCAGAAATGAATAGGGAGTCAATGAAGCAACTTGAGAAGAGGGGTTATGTGAGCATAGTGACACTGGTGGAAGATTAGCCTTGCAGCTGAGTTTTGAACAGATTGAAGGGGAAAGAGATGATTCAGAGAGACACTGAGGAGCAGATTGTGATAGTCTAGAAGAGAAGTGACTAGAGAGTGGATAAAGGTCATAGAGATGTCTTAAGAATGGAAGGGGCAAATTTAGCTAATGTTATAGAGAAAAAATCGATGGGCCCAATATTCAATTGGGATGGCTATGCGCTGCTATAATGCATAGCCAGCGCCGCCGACCTGTAATCCCAGATATTCAATGCTGGATTCATATACGGCCTCAGCATTGAATTGCCGGAAGGTCGGGGGTTCAAATCCCACTAGAGGACAGCAACCTTGGGCCGGAAGGACTGGGGTTTCTAGTCCCACAGGTGCTCCTTGTGGTCTTGGGCAAGCCACTTAACCCTCCATAGCCCATGTTCCCTGTAAAATAGTTATCTCCAAGTTATAATGCCCTGTTCAATGTAATTTCAGTTTGTTCAATGTAAACCGCACTGATGCAGAATAGCGCGGTATATAAGAGAATGTAAATAAATAAAATATCCGGGGTCACTGCACAGCCTCTGACACCACAGAAGCTAACCAGGTAGCGGCGATATTGCACCGCTACCTGTTTAGCTTCCATGGGTAAAACTAAGACAGCTTTTGCTTTTCCTAGTTTTACCCGCAGGTCGCTAACCGGGTAGTGATGCAATATCATCACTACCTGGTTAGCGACTGTTCCTGGCCATGACACACCCCAGAATGCCCATGACATGCCCCAATGCTAAGCTGTTAGCATCGGGGTGTATAGTGGCGTTAGTTGGGGATATTCATCGGCACTAACCATATTAATGCCATTGAATATCCCGTTCAGCAGCATTTACATGGTTTACAGGTCAGTAATACACAAAACTGCTGCTGAGAGCTAATTCAAAAACTGACCCCAAACACCAACACTCTCAATTATACATAAAATATCTAAACAACTGCAACTTTCAAATAACTTCAATTATCAATACCAGGCATAATGACCTCAGATGGCCCAACCCCTCATGTGGCGAAATTCACCATAGGGTGTTGACAGACGCTTACATCACCGGTCAAGCCTCCTCCAAATACTTAACTTTTTTCACCAATATCATACTTTAATAACCACCTACTAACCAATGGGAAAAGTCTTATCTAAACCTGCTTGAAAAAACACACTAACTCACCATTCACTCTCTAGCATAACTAACTCACACATTCATACAATCACATTTAAAAGCGTCTATAGCAAATTGTACACAAAGTACTAGTACGGCTGAACGCAGCCTTGGCAACTCGGGTAAAAAACCTGCAAAAGTAAATAATTTACAAAAGCTGTAATAAGATAATAAATAATACCATCGTAGTATACCAAAAAACTTATCTTATAACTTGAAACTTGTAGCTGGCTGAGTTCTCCACCGCCCAAACAGACGCGCAAAGCATTCATTAACTGGCGCTCACGCCACCTCCAGTGCGGGAAACAAACTGTGAAGCAATTTGCATCAAAAGCATTTCAGCATACGACCTTCGCTCTACAAAAGCTTTTGTTTCACCATAATCGGCTTCGTCAGGAGCTTCGCCGTCCAAAATAAGCACTACACAATGGCTTCCTTTAACTTCCCGCTATATCAAAACCAGCGTGTGACGCGCCTGATAACTACACTCACACCAATCAAACACCACCAAGCTATGACATCACCTGAACCCAGACTCCCCTGCACTCTCCATTCTAAAAACCTAATTGGACTGCACAGTAATTCACTCTAAAGCTCAATACCAATCGCAAAGTGCCACTGCCATTAGAAACCAAAAAAGTCAACAAAGTCAAAAAAATAAAGTCCATTCAAGGCGATCATTTAGACCACCTGGATACAGCGTATCGAGTCTAAAAATCCAGCGCTGCTCTTTCTGTAAAAGCAATTTTTTGCGATTCCCTCGCCGAAGATGAAATGGCACAACTTCCAAAACAGTACAACGAAGATCTTGAAACTGATGGCAATAATCCACACAATGTTGAACCAAAGGAGTATCCAGCCGTACTTTCTTCAGACTATATTTATGCTCCGCTAATCTAGTCCTCAAGGCCCTCGTAGTTTTCCCTATATAAAGCAACTGACATTCACACCATATAGCATAAATTACATAATCAGTACTGCATGTAGTAACGGCCAATTGTTTGACCTGCCGTTGGTACTTCTCACAAATGGACGTGCTCATAATGCCACAATAGGAACAACTTTGACATGCGAAATGGCCAAATGTAGATGTAGAAGGTGCTATATCACGCCGTAGCACAGCAGGGCACAGTCGATCTCGAAGGTTACGTCCACGGCTATATGCCATCCGTAATTTACATGTAGAAAGCTGAGGATGCCGATTTATGAGGTGCCAGTGCTTTCGTATCATAATTGCTATCCGAGAAGACAAACTTGAAAAAGGTAAGACGCAAGTAACAGTAGAGGACGAATCTTTAGAAGGTGCTTTTCTAACTGAGCCCAACAGCCACTCACGGTGGTTACATTTAGCTCTTCTATAAGCTCGATGTAAAACTGAAGGAGGATATCCTCGATCCAAAAATGTATCCATCATCCGTTTGGCTTGATATTTAAACTCCTCATTAGTGGAACAAATACGATGACATCGCAACAATTGCGAATAGGGAAGACTTCGCTTCAAATGTGGAGGATGGAAACTAGAAAAATGTAACAAAGTATTCCTATCCGTCGGTTTCGTATAAAGAGTGGTAGCAAAACAATCTTGTTGTTTAAAGATCTTCACATCTAAGAATTACATTACAAGAACTAGCGCATATGTCCAAAATAGTGATTAAACGTGCCGATAAAGGTGGTGCAGTGGTGGTTATGAATACCACGGATTATGAAAAAGAAGTATGGCGACAGTTGAAGAACGTTAATCATTATAAACTTTTGTCGTCTGATCCCACTGAGGCTTTACAAGCTCGTATTCAGGCAGAGGTTGCTAGTGCATATGAAAATGATTATTTGACAAATAAAGAAAAATCGTATCTCCTTTTACAATATCCAAAAATACCGGTATTCTATATCTTGCCAAAGATTCCATTTTAACTTGGGATTTCTAATAGGAAAGGACTGGAGAGTAAAACGGTTTTTTATTCGTTTGATTTTCAGATTTTGTAAGATCCCCTGAGGAAACAGTAATGTGAAACGTCTAGTGGTGCCGGGGATTGACGTTGGGATCAGAAGCATTATACAAGAAAGGAAGAATAGTACAGAACTATAGCGATCCGGGAGGAAGTGTATAAGAATGTTTTTTTCAGAAGAACTATGATTGGATTAAGATAATAAATGTCCTGATAGAACAGTAATAAGTCCCGCAGATAACAAAGCTACAGTTTTCTTCTGTACTATATAAAAAAAAGAGGTTGTTGATGTAAATGAGCAGGAAGCCCTCTGTCGACGACAGTCCAAAAGGCTTTGCCAAAAATTTTTACTGAGACCTCGTACATAATTTATAATAGAGTCATTGGCAATTTAAGTCTCTAATCTATTCACAGTGAACGACTTTTTCTAATAATTATAGTATATCATTCAAGAAGAGTGGGCCATATTATTTTTTGTGAAAGATTCATAAGAGCATGGTATCTCCTCCAGGACGTCCTATTTTATCAAGTAATGATTCCATATTAGAAAGGGTAGGGGTGTTTTTAGATTCCTTTTTGAAGGATGAAGTTCCGAAAATCCGTTCTTATGTGAGAGATACTGCTCATTTTTTGCAACTTCTTGAAGATGAGTGTCAGATGGAGGAAGTGGTGTTAATGGCAAGTTTGGATGTAGCAGCTCTGTATACTTCTATCCCTCAAGACGAAGCTTTACTGGTTTTACAACAAGTTTGGGATTCCCGAGAACAGCCTGTTCGGGTGCCTACTTCTTTATTGATGACCTTTGCAGATTTAGCGTTGAAAGAGAATTATTTTCTGTATGGAAATTCTTTTTTTCAGCAGATATCTGGAACTGCAATGGGTGCCACTTTCGCGCCCTCATTGGCAAATCTGTTTATGAGCGATTATGAAGAACGTTTTGTTTATCCATCACAGTATGCTCCATTTATTATACGTTGGTATAGATATATTGATGACATTTTTCTTTTATGGAGAGGAACTAAAGATTTCTTGGAAGAATTTTTTGCTTATTTAAATGAATGCCATCCTTCTATTAAATTTGATATTGATATCCAAGAGAATGTAATACATTTCTTAGATGTGAAGATCTTTAAACAACAAGATTGTTTTCCTACCACTCTTTATACGAAACCGACGGATAGGAATACTTTGTTACATTTTTCTAGTTTCCATCCTCCACATTTGAAGCGAAGTCTTCCCTATTCGCAATTGTTGCGATGTCGTCGTATTTGTTCCACTAATGAGGAGTTTAAATATCAAGCCAAACGGATGATGGATACATTTTTGGATCGAGGATATCCTCCTTCAGTTTTACATCGAGCTTATAGAAGAGCTAAATGTAACCACCGTGAGTGGCTGTTGGGCTCAGTTAGAAAAGCACCTTCTGAAGATTCGTCCTCTACTGTTACTTGCGTCTTACCTTTTTCAAGTTTGTCTTCTCGGATAGCAATTATGATACGAAAGCACTGGCACCTCATAAATCGGCATCCTCAGCTTTCTACATGTAAATTACGGATGGCATATAGCCGTGGACGTAACCTTCGAGATCGACTGTGCCCTGCTGTGCTACGGCGTGATATAGCACCTTCTACATCTACATTTGGCCATTTCGCATGTCAAAATTGTTCCTATTGTGGCATTATGAGCACGTCCATTTGTGAGAAGTACCAACGGCAGGTCAAACAATTGGCCGTTACTACATGCAGTACTGATTATGTAATTTATGCTATATGGTGTGAATGTCAGTTGCTTTATATAGGGAAAACTACGAGGGCCTTGAAGACTAGATTAGCGGAGCATAAATATAGTCTGAAGAAAGTACGGCTGGATACTCCTTTGGTTCAACTTTGTGTGGATTATTGCCATCAGTTTCAAGATCTTCGTTGTACTGTTTTGGAAGTTGTGCCATTTCATCTTCGGCGAGGGAATCGCAAAAAATTGCTTTTACAGAAAGAGCAGCGCTGGATTTTTAGACTCGATACGCTGTATCCAGGTGGTCTAAATGATCGCCTTGAATGGACTTTATTTTTTTGACTTTGTTGACTTTTTTGGTTTCTAATGGCAGTGGCACTTTGCGATTGGTATTGAGCTTTAGAGTGAATTACTGTGCAGTCCAATTAGGTTTTTAGAATGGAGAGTGCAGGGGAGTCTGGGTTCAGGTGATGTCATAGCTTGGTGGTGTTTGATTGGTGTGAGTGTAGTTATCAGGCGCGTCACACGCTGGTTTTGATATAGCGGGAAGTTAAAGGAAGCCATTGTGTAGTGCTTATTTTGGACGGCGAAGTTCCTGACGAAGCCGATTATGGCGAAACAAAAGCTTTTGTAGAGCGAAGGTCGTATGCTGAAATGCTTTTGATGCAAATTGCTTCACAGTTTGTTTCCCGCACTGGAGGTGGCGTGAGCGCCAGTTAATGAATGCTTTGCGTGTCTGTTTGGGCGGTGGAGAACTCAGCCAGCTACAAGTTTCAAGTTATAAGATAAGTTTTTTGGTATACTACGATGGTATTATTTATTATCTTATTACAGCTTTTGTAAATTATTTACTTTTGCAGGTTTTTTACCCGAGTTGCCAAGGCTGCGTTCAGCCGTACTAGTACTTTGTGTACAATTTGCTATAGATGCTTTTAAATGTGATTATATGAATGTGTGAGTTAGTTATGCTAGAGAGTGAATGGTGAGTTAGTGTGTTTTTTCAAGCAGGTTTAGATAAGACTTTTCCCATTGGTTAGTAGGTGGTTATTAAAGTATGATATTGGTGAAAAAAAGTTAGGTATTTGGAGGAGGCTTGACCGGTGATGTAAGCGTCTGTCAACACTCTATGGTGAATTTCGCCACATGAGGGGTTGGGCCATCTGAGGTCATTATGCCTGGTATTGATAATTGAAGTTATTTGAAAGTTGCAGTTGTTTGGATATTTTATGTATAATTGAGATTACAGGTCAGTAAACCATGTAAATTCCCTTAAAATATTGCGCCCGGAAACCATTCACCTTCTTTCTTCATCCAAACTTACTACCTGCCCCTCTGAACCTATTCCCACCCGTCTCCTTAGCTCCATCTCCTCCATTGTGGTCCCTTCCATCTCTCATATTCTCAAGTTATGATTCTCCATTGCAACTTTCCCTGCAGACTTCAAGCATGCTGTGGTCACTCCTCTCCTAAAGAAGCCCTCACTAGACCCTACCTGTCCTCAGTATTGACCCATCTCCCTCCTCCCCTTTGTTTCAAAACTACTCGACTTTCTCTCTTCTCAAGCCCTTCTGGATCCTCTACAACCTGGCTTTCGTCCTTTACATTCTACCAAAACATCTCTTGTCAAAGAGGTCTATTCCATTCAGATCGTGCAGCCCCTGTACAGCCGGGCAGAATCGGGCCGTGCAAAGTTAGACCTGATTCTGATCCCGCAGTCCCCACAGGATGAGAATTGGGTCTAGCGCCTCGACGTGCAGACCGGAACCCAATTCTGCCTGGCTGTACGTCCCACTTCAACAAAAGGCCTCTGTAATCAACAATGATAACTAAATATTTTAAAAAAAATTTTGTCGGAGCTGAGCCGTAGGAAGGATGTGAGTGATCACGTCCCCCACCAGACTGCCAGCTTCTTTTATTTTATTATAGGTCCTCCTTAATGCAACAAACCAAATTTTTCTTAAAATCGAAATTTATCACTTATCTCAGTTCCTTCTTTGAAAAGTCAAAATTCGTCGCTCTTCCATAAATATAGCAGCACGATGTGCACGTTTCGGGAGATGGTACCCTGTATCAAGTGCTATATTTATGGAAGAGCGACGAATTTTGACTTTTCAAAGAAGGAACTGAGATAAGTGATAAATTTCGATTTTAAGAAAAATTTGGTTTGTTGCATTGAGGACCTATAATAAAATAAAAGAAGCTGGCAGTCTGGTGGGGGACGTGATCACTCACATCCTTCCTACGGCTCAGCTCCGACAAAAAAATTGACAAAAAATTTTTTGACATATTTAGTTATCATTGTTGATTACAGAGGCCTTTTGTTGAAGTGATTCCTTTGTATTAGTCCTTTAGTAAGTTTCACTTTCTTGGGGGTTATATTTTTTGGCTGTACGTCCTGGCAACTACCCGGCTAACTCAGCCAGGATCGTGAATGGAGCCACAGTGCCATGGTGTCCCATTGCCATGGCACCACAGCCACATTCACGAGCCGCAATTGCCAGCCACCCTGGAGCAACTCATGTTTCATGCAGCCCGACCCCCGATCTGGCCTTCCAAGGCCTGGATCAGGCTGCAGGGAACCCCCTGAGCCTACTCACTTGCCTGCCCATGTCCCATGCTGTGGCCCCCTGCCATCCAGGGGGACTTATTCCATCTTTGAGGAGAAAGTCCCCCGTCTATCCTGAAGGCCCTGGATGTACAGGGCTGACCTATGTCACGCCCTTGCTCTGCCTCTTTAATGCCCCCTCCCGCCCCATCTGGGCCTCCTCGTACAAACCTGCTATTTGTATGGGGAGGTTGGGGATGGGGATGGCAGGGGGACGAATAGTGGGACAGAATGATTCCCAAGTCTCTAGTGACCTGTTCCTGTCAAAATCCAAGGGCCTTTACTCGATCCTTATCCTTCTTGACCTTTCTGCTGCTTTTGACACTGTTGATCACAACCTTCTCCTTGATACCTTGCCCTTGCTTGGTTTCAAGGGCTCTGTGCTATCCTGGTTCTCTTATTATGTCTCCCATTGTTCTTTCATGTTTGTTCAGGTGGATTCTCCTCTACTGCTATCGCGCTCTCAGTTGGTGTACCCCGAGGATTGGTCTTGGGTCCACTCCTTTTCTCTCTCTGTACCCAGTCCCTGGGTGTACTCATCGCTTCCCATGGCTTTCAGTACCGCTTTTACGCTGATGACTCGCAGATCTACCTTTCTACACCTGAAATCAATAAAGGCCTGGATTTCTGCCTGCCTTTCTGACATTGCTGCTTGGATGTTTCACTGATGTATGAAATTGAACATGGCCAAAACTGAGCTTCTTATTTTTCCCCCTAAACCCTCTTCTACCCTTCCTCCTTTCTTAGGCTCTGTGGATAACCCTTTACTCCTCCCTGTCTCCTCGGCTCGCAACCTTGGGGTTGTCTTTGACTCCCCTCTCTCCTTCTCCATACACATCTAACTGATAGCTAAAGCCTGCTGTTTCTTTCTCTACAACATCAA
The DNA here is from genome assembly GCA_033557465.1 of Ichthyophis bannanicus. Taxonomy (NCBI): domain Eukaryota; kingdom Metazoa; phylum Chordata; class Amphibia; order Gymnophiona; family Ichthyophiidae; genus Ichthyophis; species Ichthyophis bannanicus. The sequence continues at coordinate 1,420,698,238 of CM066032.1, forward strand.
GAAAATTTGCCCATTCCTTTCTGAACACACTACTAAGACACTTATCTACTCCTTAGTCACCTCCTGTCTAGACTATTGTAACATGCTCTTTGCTGGTCTCCCTCTGAGTCATCTCTCTCTCCTTCAATCTGCTCCACACCCTGCTGCGCGGCTAATCTTCTGTCAGCCTTGTCATGCTCATATTAGCCCTCTTCTCAAGTCTCTTCATTGGCTTCCTACCTATCTCCGCATCTAGTTCAAATTTCTCCTGCTGACCTATAAGTGCATTCAATCAGCAGCGCCTCACTACCTTTCCTCTCTTATCTCTCCCTACACCCCTCCTCAGGAACTCCGCTCTTCTGTCAAATCACTTCTATCTGTACCATTCTCTTCTACTGCCAACTCCAGACTTCTCTCCTTTCACCTTGTTGCTCCTAGTGCCTGGAACAAACTACCTGAGTCTGTACATCAGGTGCCTTCTCTGACCCTTTTCAAATCCAGGCTGAAAACTCTCCTCTTTACTGCTGCTTTTGGATCTTGACTCACCTGATGTCCTTTGTGTTTCCTTACCATTTCCCCTAGATATATCCCATGTCTACAGCTACTGTATTATCTGCCTCTATTAGATTGTAAGCTCTGATGAGCAGGATCCATCTTTTACATGTGTCTCTTCAGTGCTGCGTATGCTTTGTAGCGCTATACAAATGTTCAGTAGTAGTAGTAGTTTTAGGTATATGTTGGATGTGTGCAGAGAAAGAGAGAGGAGCGTCAAAGATCACCTCAATGTTGCGAGCTGGGGAAATAGGTAAAGTGACCAACCATCCTGTATTATATGGGACAGCCCTCTATTTTAAAGATTTGTCCCTGGAATCGTAGTGGACGCCTAAATATACCCTATTTTAAAACATGTGTCCCACTCCTCCACGTTTGTACCAGCAGACATCTCCACTCCTGCTGAACTTTTCAAAGGGAAACTCTGTTTATATGAAACTATTTCTATCAGAGACAGAGAAATTTACACATGCATGCATTCCTTTGTACTGTCACACACACATGCACATGCATTCATCCATCCCCCACTCCCCAAATCAGGTGCCCACATGCACATTAACACTTTTCAGACAGACAGATTCTTTCTCTGACTGGCTACTGGTGCTGTGCTGCTTCTGAACTCCTTCACTTCAATGCCCCCAGTTCTGTTTTTTTCTACTAGCTCTTTTTCTCAGCCTGCAATAACCTCCTCATACTTTACCCCATTCCTCTTACATTTCTAACCTTTCTCAGCACCCCCACTCACTCCTACCAAGAAACCTACTTACTCCACTGACTTTCTCCCAGACCCAGGGCCGGCCTGTCCATTGTGCGAGAATGTTGTTTGCACAGGGCCCTGCACTTCAGGGGGCCCCCCGTGAACTCCATTCTCGCACAAATGGATGGCTCCAGAGGGAGCCGGGGAAGCCCGGGTGAAGCTCCAGCTCCTTCTGCACGGCCGCTAGTGTGAAGAGCGTTTTCCCTCATGCTGGCAGCTGTTTCAGTGAAGCGTGTGAGTGCCGGGAAATGACCTTTAACCTTTCACGGCATTCAGCGCGCTTCACTAAAACAGCCGCCAGCGTGAGGGAAAACACTGTTCACGCTGGTGGCTGTGCATAGGGAGTCAGGGCCTCGCACGGGCTTTCCCGGCTCCCTCTGAAGTCCCTTAGACGGCCACGGGGCTCTTCGGTGGGCTGGCGGGGGTGCTAGGACTGGAAATGGGCTGTTATGGGAGGGAGGGGAAGCTTGGACTGCATATGGGCTGTGATGGGGGGAAGCCTGTACTGGAAATGGGCTGTAATGGGAGGGTAAGCTGGGACTGGAAATGGGCTGTGATTGGGGGGCCTAGGACTGGAAATGGGCTGTAGTGGGAGGGTAAGCTGGAAGTGGAAATGGGCTGTGATTCGGGGGCCTAGGACTGGAAAAGGACTGTGATGGGAGGGTAAGCTGGGACTGGAACTGGGCTGTGAATGGGGGGGGGGGGGGCTAGGACTGGAAATGAGCTGATGGAAGCTTGGACTGGAAATGACTGATGGGGGGGGCTAGGACTGGAAATGAGCTGATGGGGGGAAATCTTGGACTGGAAATGAATGATGGGGGGCTAGGATTGGAAATGGGCTGATGGGAAGATAGAATAGGACTGGAAATGGGCTGATGAGGGGGAGCTTGGACTGGAAATGGGCTGTGATGGGGGAAAGCTTGGACTGGAAATGGGCTGTGATGGGGGGCTAGGACTGGAAATGGGCTGTGATGGGAGGGTAAGCTGGGACTGGAAATAGATTGATAGGGAAAGCTTAGACTGGAAATGGGCTGATGGGGGCTGGAATAGGACTGGAAATGGGCTGATGGGGGCTGGAATAGGACTGGAAATGGGCTGATGGGAAGGGCTATGGGCTGGAATAGGACTAGAAATGGCTGATGGGAGAATAGGACTGGAAATGGTCTGATGGGGGCTGGAATAGGATTGGTAATGGGCTGATGGGGGCTAGTATTGGAAATTGGATGATGGGGGGAATCTGGACTGGAAATGGGCTGATGGGAAGGGCTAAGACTGGAAATGGGTTGGAATAGGACTGGAAATGGCTGATGGGGGAATAGGACTGGAAATGGCTGATGGGGGAATAGGACTGGAAGTGGGCTGATGGGAGTTGAAATAGGGATAGAAATGGGCTGATAGGGGCCTGGAATGGGACTGGAAAGGAGCATATGGGAGGCTAGGACTGGAAATGGGCTGATGTGGGGGCATGGGAGAATGGGACTAGAAGGGAGCAGATGCTGTGTAGATCTAGAACTAGAAGGGAGCTGATTTTGGGGGAGGACTAGAAGGGGATGGGGAATGAGGATGGAGAGGTGAAAAGATATTTTGTTTGGGAGGGAAGAAAAATCTATGATTGGCCGGGTATTGGGAGAGTAAGTGGGGATTGAGAATGGAAGGGTGAAATTTGAGTGGATGATAAAGGAATAAAGAAAGAAATGGGGGAAAGAGCAAAAGGGGAAAGATTAGTATGTTAAAGCAGATATATAGAGAGAATGGAAAAAATCTAGAAGAGAGAAGAAAGGACAAATGGACAGCTCGCAGAAGACACGAAGAAACCAGAAGAAAGTGACTGGAGCAATTGCAACTGAAAAATGCCCAAACTAAAGGTAGAAAAATACTTTTTATTTTGAATTTATTAACTGGAATATGTCATGTCTGAGAAGTGTGTATTGCTAACATCTTTGCGTTTTTGTTTAGTGCAAGATGAAATTAATTTATAGTTTTATTTCTCCAGTGTTGTACATTTCATGTTTGGCTTTTGGGGTTCCCAATTTAATTATTATCTTCCTATTTCTAAATTGTGATCCCTTGTTCTTTGTGTGGTGACAATCTATGTTCTGCATGTGTGACTGAGCTGAGGTATTCTGTTTATGTAGTTTCTATTTGACAGTCTAACTTGTTCTCTTTCCCCCAGTGAGATGTATTGGTATTCTCTGAGGAAAGGGCAGCATGCTGAAGGTGCAAATGGGGCACAGGGGGTGGGACGGTGGTCATGCAGTGAGGGGTGCTGGTGGACATGGCAGACTAGGCAGCTGCCCAGGGTGGCACAGAGGTGCATAAGAACATCAGTTCAGAATATATGCCATACTGTGTCAGACCAAGGTCCTTCAAGCCCACTATCCTCTGACCAATAGTGGCCAATCAGAAGCACAGTACCTGTGGGGGTCCCAAAAGGGCACCCATGGTCAAAGAGGCCTGTATTTGGCCAAGCAGTCGATCCTCAGTGTCCCCCCGAATAAATGTATAATGACCTTTCCTCCAGTACCGTGACCAAACCCTCCAGAAGCCCAGCTATATGAGGAACTGTCACGACATACACTGCCACTGTATGCCAGTGTTTGCCAATGCATTGAGTGACAAATTCTATACCCCAATTTGTCTGAAATGCATTACACTGTAGTGGCAGTGCCTGTCCCCTAGTCCCCCCATATTGTGATGGCGTTAACAACCGTGAACTGTTCCACATAATTCAGTATTGTATAGATCCTTATATCTCTCCCCAGCCATCTCACCAAAATATTGAGCAGGCCTAACCTTTGTAAGCTCCTCACATAGGGGAATCCTTCCATCCACAACACCATCTGTGATGTCCGTCATGATCACAAAGTGACAGTGGTGGAACACAGACATACTGCTGGTGTGGAACAGAGATGTGCCATATGGGGCAGTCCAAGGGACATAGTACCCTTGGCAGAGATGCCAGTGGCCCCCTCCCAGGCCACTGAATCCAGCTGAGGAGGAAGAGGTCGATAGTGCCTGCAGCTATAGCCCTCCAGGTAGCTGGGAAATGCAGGTGCCCGGGGAACTACCACAGGAGTGGCTGCCATCCTCCCCCTGAGACGTATCGGTGGCAGGTAGTGATGCATCCAGTCCTTGTGCCCAAAGCACCTGCCAAACCTGCATGTTTAACATGCTGGGACGGCGACCAACACTGACAGTGCGTGGGCATGTCTGCATGGTGGGGTGTTGGTGGTGGCGTGGGAAGTGGCACCAGTCTGCAGCAGACGGAAGCCTTGTCATGGTCGTGTTCACCATGCGCAATGCAGCATGTGCCAAAGGCCAGATGAAGGGAAGCATGTCAGCAACAGGAGCTATTATTACCATAAGGCAGTACTGTGCTGCAACACACATGGTTGGTGTGTATATGTGTGGAAGGTTATAGGTTTAGGTCCCTGCTGGGGTTTCTATATTGCATCTTCCTGTGGACACCCACCAGCAGCACTGACAGGCTCCCCTATCTACAGCTGGTTGGAGGCTAATAGCACACAGTAACAATGTGTGGTGAGGCCAAGGCACTGTAATAGTGCCTCAAAACAGCACGTGTTATCAATCCTTGAGCTGACATTGAGACAGGAGTGTCAAGCAGGAATGCCAACCATCTCCACTTTTGCACAGTGCGCCAATGAGAGTGTATGCATATGTGTGTGTATGGCTCCCCTTTGTCCTGTGGCTTTCTGCACTGCACTTTGGCTCACATTGTCTGAGTTTTTCTCAGCCTGTTTTGAAAATATGAATAAGGCGAGGCAGAGGATTATGGGTATCACTTGAAACAGCGCAGATTGGCCTGGATGTGTCTGCAATAATGTTAGGGTCACTGGCTGGGACACCATTGTGCCCATCTGCCACGTACATTGCCTGGGTGGCCACTGTATGTGGCACTCTCACTATGACCAAAAAGTGACCATGGCACGGCTATGTATCTGTATAGTGCTATTATAATGTCTGGCTCTAGTGATGTGGATGCATTCTTTGTCTGGGGATGCTAATCAATGAGCAAACAGCTGGCTGTCTGTCTGAGTATCCCATGGCAAGGTGCTTGTGGTTACACTATGCACATTCTAACCAACTGCAGTTGGTTTGTGTTTGGCTGACACACCCCAGTGAAGGGCAGCAGGGGCAGTCTTACTGCTCGTGCTCTAATAATTGTTAGCCCTCAATGATTGGGAAGCTGTGTTCATGGCCTACTCACTGGGGCCATAGCAGTAGCCCCATGCCAGTCTATACACCCCCACAGCAGTAGCTGTCCATGGCAGCAGCATATTGACACCAGTCACTAACCTGCACTGTTATCAGAGGAGTAGAGTCCAACATGGGCAGAACACAGAGACAAGCTGTTGCTGTCACTTTCGCCTATAGCATGCAGGAAACAAGAAAAAAAAAAAGAATGACACAGTAGCAGTGATGTGGACTGCAGTACAGCCAGCAGAGACCATCTCTAACAGTCCAGGTTCAGTGGACCAAGTGCTGGGCACCCCTCCTCACCCTCAGGGTGACAGCTGAAACTGCTCTGCAGCATGGCTTCCTGTTGTTATATTCATGTAGCACACACAGTCAGTGCATCTTACTGAGCTGATATGCTGGATCAGTGCATTCTCCATTGGTTCTGCAGCTGCAGACCGCTGTTTTGCATGTGCAGTGCCTCATGGTTAATGGAAGGCCCAACCTATACTGGCATAGACAGCAAACTGTTTGATAAGAGATCTGCAGGCTCTACACACCTATGTAGTGCTATATGGAGGTGTAATATCTCTGTAGTTAAAGATCCAGGGTTTAATTCCCACTTGTTCATTTTGTGCCTGGGTGCGCTTGCCCACCTCGCACAGTCCTGCCTCTGCTGTGACCTGCAGACAATCATTTTTCTATGTTTCTATGCGTTATGGCACACATTGGGTAACCCAACATGGCATTCTCCATCATGGACATCTGTGAGTATGGCATTAGTGGCTCTGTTGTGGCGCATTGCAGTGGGTCAGTGATGTATACTCAGCAGCAGGGCCGGATTTACCTATACGCCATGTACGCCATGGCGTAGGGCCCACAGCTGGCAGGGGCCCACAAAAAAAGAAAAAGTTAATTTTTTTTAAAAATAAAATTAAAAAAAAACCTGCTGGCTGCCGCCGCGGGGCCCCCTCTGCTGCCGCGGCAGCACCGACTGACCCGCGGGGGCCCCCTCTACAACCTGACTCCGTCGGTTTGTTCCTCCCTCCCTCCCTCCGTGCAGGCTGTGAGAGACGCGAAAGTGTCTCCTCGCGTCTCTGTTAAGCCCGCAGGGGCTGATGGGAAATTTCCCATCAGCCCCTGCGGACTTAACAGAGACGCGAGGGAGGCACTCTACCTTCGCGCCTCTCACAGCATGCACGGAGGGAGAGAGGGATCGACGGCAGCAGAGGGGGCCCCGCGGCGGCAGCCAGCAGGTTTTTTTTTTAAAATTAAATTTTACTTTAGGCCGACGGGGGTGGGGGGGTAGGACTGGTAATGGGCTATTGGGGGGGGCTGGGACTGGAAATGGGCTGGGGGGGTTAAGGCTAGAGGTGGGTTGATGGGGTTAGGACTGGTAATGGACTGTGTGCTGTTGGGGGGGGCTTAGAACTGGTAATGGGCTTTGGGGGGGTTAAGACTGGTAATGGGCTTTGGGGGGGTTAAGACTGGTAATGGGCTGTGGGCTGATGGGGGCTGTCTGGTAATGGGCTATGGGGGGGCTAAGACTGGAAATGGGCTGGAGGGGTTAAAACTGGAGGTGGGCTGATGGGGTTAGGACTGGTAATGGGCTGTGGGCTTATGGGGGGGTTAGGACTGGCAATGGGCTATGGGGGCTGACTGGAAATGGGTTGATGGGGTTAGGACTGGAAGTGGGCTGATGGGGGGTTAGGACTGTAAGTGGGTTGATGGGGGGGCTAGGACTGGTATTGGGTTGGGGGGTTGCTAGGACTGGAAATGGGCTGATGGGTGGCTAGGACTGGAAATGGGCTGATGCAGGGACTAGAAGGGAATGGATGCTGGGTGAGGCTGGAACTAGAAGGGAGCTGATGTTGGGGGAGGATTAGAATGGGATGGGGCTGGAAGAGTAAAATGGAGAAGGGAAAAATGTTTTGTGTGGGAGGGATAAAAAATCTACAATTGGCCGGGTATTGGGAGAGTAAGTGGGGATTGAGGATGGAGGGGTAAAATTTGAGTGGATGAAATAGGAATGAGGAAAGAGCAAAAGGAGAAAGATTAGTATGTTAAAGCAGATGTAGAGAGAGAATGGAAAAAAATCTAGCAGAGAGAAGAAAGGACAAATGGACAGCAGACGATGGAGAGTTAGCAGAAGACACGAAGAAACCAGAAGAAAGTGGCTGGAGCAATTGCAGCTGAAAAAAATGCACAAAAGGTAGAAAAATATCTCTTTATTTTGAATTTATTAATTGGAATATGTCAGCTCTGGTAAATGTGCATCATTAACGTCTGCGCTTTGTTTAGTACAAGAGCAAATTAATGTATAGTTTTATTTCTACAGTGTTGTACTTTCCAAGTTTGGCTTTTGGGATTCCCAGTTTAATTATTGTCTTCCTGTTTCTAAATTGTGATTACTTGTTTGATGGTCTATGTTCTGCATGTGTAACTGAGCTGAGGTGTTCTGTTTATATAATTCCTATTTGACATTGCCACTTGTTCTCTTTCCCCAGTAGGTCATGTATTGTTGTTCTCTGAAATGTATTGGTTTAATATTTGCAGTGTTGCCTTTTGATTGGTAGGGTATGGTGCTTTGTGAGTCCTGGTAGTGCTGTTAGGATACGGCGGGTTTACTATGGGTTGTAAATGGGCAGTGTTTGTAGTAGTTCCTAATGTGTCTGGCAGTTGGCACTGGATTATAGTAATGTAGAAATCTTTTAGTCTTTCTTTATCCATACACTCATTAAGAGGCATGTTTACTAAAAGTTAGTATATGGTAACATTATGCAAATATTTATGCAAATGAGGCCCCTTATGCAAATGAGGCCCCGCACCCCCCTTGGGCTGCCCCTGCTGGGGGCCCACAATTTTTGTTGGCGTAGGGCCTCACTCAAGGTAAATCCGGCCCTGCTCAGCAGATTTCTGGGTCAACTGGTATGGATGCGTTTTCTGTTTTTCCATCATTGTGATCTCCCATCTTTATGTAAAGAGGATATATCTCATACATTCAGGCACATAACACCTGTTGCATAGCCATCCCCTGCACTGTTCTACCATCTTTACTTGCCCCACATGGGGCAAATGGGTTCAACTTGTCCCTTTCTATCATGCCACTGTGTCGGGTGTATTGTCTTGCAGTTGCACAGGCTGAGGCACCAGTCTCACCCGCACAAATGGTGTTTCATGTACCCCATGGTACTGCTGCTTTTGTTTCACACACACCAAATGCTTTTGGCCTGTATGATCCCATATGTCCACCCACCACACACATTGCAAACTCTCTACTTGGAAAATGCATGGCATACCCCTGTACCCACCATTTGAGTGTCAGGGAGATTCATGGTGGGGCAGCTTACTGGCAGTAAGCTGCCCCACCATGGCCATCAGGAGTCATTTGCACTAGTTATCCATATCATGCACACTTCTCTTGTGCCTACTCCACATGAGCACTCATGGACAATCCTTCCTTTGCTGCCCACATCAGGAAATGCTGCCTCCACTCAGATACTGTCCTGGCCTATGGCATACCACACGCTGACAGTACATCTGGATACATGTCCACACTTCACAGATTCTATAATGTAGCTTATGGCACGGTGTATGCTTTCAGAAGCATCTAGGACTGCATGCCTGTCACAGCGCCTCCTGCTGCTGCATCCCCTCTGCTGGCTCTACTGCCATCACCACCCAACAACCACACTGATCATCATCACTAGGCAGCCGCCTATCTTGCTTAGTCAATAGCATAGGCCTGCTGTACGGTTAAACATGCTCATCTCACATACTGCCACATTGCCAGGCATCAGGTGAGTCAACTCCATCAGCTACCAATTGTGCTTGCTTCCATACCTTCTCCAATGGCTTCCCTGTCCCCCGTTCAGCATTTCAGTGGCTTTCCTGCGTTAAAGTAAATGCCAGACACCTTAACACAGCATGTCCCATTACTGCACAGTAAGTGTTCACTATCACCCCTTAATGCAGCATGTGCTGTTACCACATGGTAAGTGTCCTCTGCAACTGCTTAATGCCGGACCACCTCTAACACGCCCAGCACCTCTTATCACTGCCGTTAATGCATGGAAAAGACTGCTCCCTTACTGCGTTTAGTAAACATACCCCTAAGACTACTAATTGTTGGTCACTGGAACTGTAGAGTTTCAGATCATCTACAAATAGAAGATGGGATGTTGCTTCTGGGTTGTTACCTGCTTTAAGATTCAGGCTAAACTTGTATCCCTGGGATAATCGTAGCTTTATAGGTACTTACACATCTTAAAAGACAGGAGGTGCTCTCAGGTGAAGCTCATTACCCAAATCAGTCATACACTAAGGACCTGAGATTAGTTAAGCTTCAGGTGAACAAGGTATATTACACGTATTAGGTTCAGTTTTATTAGTATAAATATCCATAGCAACCCTTAGTAAGTAAAGAACTTAGATCTAAACACAAACTTAAAACTAAGATGCAGGACAGCAGTCCAGCAGCGGGTTGGGGGCTTTCCAGTCTTTTGCATTGAGTGTCACATGTATGATTTTCTCCCAGTTGGTGAGAGGTCTTACGTGTGCACTAGGTGCAAGGAGCTCTTTGCTCTCAGGGAACGAGTCCGTTCTCTAGAGGCTAAAGTAGCAGACTTGGAAAGCATAAGACAGACAGAGGTACATAGACGAGACCTACAGGGATATAGTCCTGAAGTCCCACCTCCAGTCTGGCAGCATCCCTGTTGCCATGGAGGAGAGAGGTCACGTGACAGGAGAGCATCACCCTGGTGTGGCAGGAAGTGATCCTGTAACTAGGACCTGTCCTCCAGGTGATGTAAAACCCTCTCGCACCGAGGAAGTTTCTCCAGGGCCATGTGCCCATGAGGGAAGGGTTAGGACAGCCGTTATAGTTGGTGATTCGATCATTAGGCATGTAGATAGCTGGGTGGCTTGTGGACGTGAGGATCGCCTGGTAACATGCCTGCCTGGTGCAAAGGTAGCGGACCTCACGCGCCACCTAGATAAGGTCTTAGATAGTGCTGGGGAGGAGTCTGCTGTCTTGGTACATGTTGGTACCAATGATATAGGAAAATGTGGTAGGGAGGTTCTGGAGGCTAAATTTAGGCTTTTAGGTAGGAAGTTAAAATCCAGAACTTCCAGGGTAGCATTCTCCGAAATGCTTCCTGTTCCACGCGCAGGACCCAAAAGGCAGACAGAGCTCCGGAGTCTCAATGCGTGGATGAGACAATGGTGCAGAGATGAGGGGTTTGGATTTGTTAGGAACTGGGGAACATTCTGGGGAAAGGAGGGGCTCTTCCGAAGGGATGGGCTTCACCTTAACCGGGATGGAACCAGGCTGCTGGCATTAACCTTTAAAAAGGAGATAGAGCAGCTTTTAAACTAGATATTAGGGGAAAGCCGACAGTCGCCCAAGAGCAGATGGTTCGGAAGAATGTATCTTTGAAGGATACTACCAAAAGCAGAGAGATTCCACAAAAGAGTAAAGTAGCCCAAATGCCCTCAAGTATGGAGCAGACAGAGCTTAAAGATCCCAAATTACTCATGTCTAACAGACAAATTAATATGGATAAAATACATTCTCTAAAATGCTTGTATGCAAATGCTAGAAGTCTAAAAAATAAAATGGGAGAGTTAGAATATATAGCACTAAATGAAAGGTTAGATATGATTGGAATATCAGAGACATGGTGGAAGGACGGCAATCAGTGGGACACTGTGATACCTGGGTACAAACTATATCGTAATGATAGAGCTGATCAAATTGGTGGCGGGGTTGCTCTCTATGTTAGAGAGGGCATTGAGTCAGAAAGGATTAAAGTTTTGCAGGAAACAAAATCTGCTGTAGAATCTATATGGATTGAAATTCCATGTAAAAGGGGGAAGGCAATGGCAGTGGGGGTGTACTATCGAGCGCCTGGCCAGAATGACCAAATGGATGATGAAATGCTCAAAGAAATCAAGGAAGCTAACAAAAGTTACAGCTCAGTAATAATAATGGGTGATTTCAACTACCCCGGTATCGACTGGGTCAGTGTCAAGTCAGGACATGCTAGGGAGATAAAGTTCCTAGATGAAATAACTAAAGAGTCATGGGATAGGAGGCAGTGTACTATTGTGGATCAGGAACTGGTTAAAAGATAGAAAGCAGAGGGTAGGGCTAAATGGCCAATTTTCCCAATGGAGAAAGGTGAATAGTGGTGTACCCCAGGGATCTGTACTGGGTCCGCTGCTTTTTGACATATTCATAAATGACCTGGAAAGTGGAATAACGAGTGAGGTTATCAAATTTGCAGATGACACAAAACTATTTAAAGTTGTTAAAACCCAAGATGATTGTGGAAAATTGCAAGAGGATCTTGATAAATTGGAAGACTGGGCATCAAAATGGCAGATGAAATTTAATGTGGACAAGTGCAAGGTTATGCACCTAGGGAAGAACAACCCAAACTATGGTTACACGATGCAAGGTTCCACATTAGGAACCACCACCCAGGAAAAAGATTTAGGCGTCATTGTGGATACCATGTTAAAACCCTCGGCCCAGTGTGCAGCGGCGGCCAAGAGAACAAATAGAATGCTAGGTATGATAAGGAAAGGAATGGAAAATAAAACAAAGGATATTATAATGCCTCTATATCGTTCCATGGTGAGACCCCACCTTGAATATTGTGTGCAATTCTGGTCGCCGTATCTTAAAAAGGATATAGAGTTATTAGAAAAGGTTCAGAGAAGAGCCACCAAAATGGTAAAGGGGATGGAAGGATACTCCTATGAAGAAAGGCTAAAAAGGTTAGGGCTCTTTAACCTGGAAAAGAGACGGCTGAGTGGAGATATGATAGAAGTCTATAAATTAATGAACGGAGTGGAACGGGTAAACGTAGATCGATTGTTTACCTTATCAGAATATAGAAAGACTAGGGGACATGCAATGAAGTTACAGGGTAAACTATTTAAGACTAATAAAAGAAAATATTTTTTCACTCAACGTGTAATCAAACTCTGGAATTTGTTACCGGAGGATGTAGTAAAGGCTGTTAGTGTAGCTGGGTTTAAAAAAGGTTTGGACAAGTTCCTGGAGGAAAGGTCCATAAGCCATTATTAAGAAGGGACCCAGGATATCAATGCTTGAACCAATACAAGCATTGTGGAACCTGTGTCCCTTGGGGAAACTGCTAGGTACGTATGACCTAGATTGGCCACTGTTGGAAACAGAATACTGGGCTTGATGGACCTTGGTCTGACCCAGTATGGCATATCTTATGTTCTTATGTTCTTATGAGTACTCATTGGATTAAGTGCCACACAAAACAGAAATGGTGACAGGGAATCTCCCTGAAATATTACTTTCATTCAGTTTCCTGAATGTATGAATATAATTTAATAAATATTTAAAATGTAAAAATAAATAAATAAACTTCAATAACCAGAATTTATTTACAGTATACATTTCAAGGCAATGTATTATCCAAGAGTGCAGGACACTGTCAAAAACTTCCTTATAATCAATACATGTTATACTGAGATTTCTGCCTTTCTTAGCATTGATCATGATGGCCTTATTCAACATTAACTGGTCCTCGGTTCCATATGCTCCCCTCTTATTGCTCTTTTGCTCTATTGCCATGATGTTATTGAGCTCAATATGATCATATATTCTGTCTGCATCTATCGCAGAAGACACCTTATAGAACAGCTTATAGATTGTAGGTAAACAAGTTATTGGTCTGTAATCTTTGGGAATGTTACTTGGGTCCTCCTTTGGAAGGAGATATGTTCTTCCTATAGTAAGTCATTGCAGTGTTAAGTCTGGCTGCTCAATTGATTTTTGCAATTCGCCAGGTCTTGGTGGAGTGATATTAACTATTTGGGCCAAAGGTTTGTTACTCCATCTGGGCTAGGGTTCTTCCAGTTTGGAGCTTGTTTTAACCTGCATTCCAGCTCTGTCGTTGCTACTACAGAACATTCCATAGGTTTGATGTTTGGTTTTTCTAAATGCTCCTGTATGCAGGGTAACCATTCTGCTTCTTGATTGTGCTCTATAGGATCCTCATATAGTTTTCTCCATGAGCATCTTGTAACATTCCAATTTGAGGTTGGAATTTTTTCTTTAACTCTCGTAGCTTTAGGAAAGCTGATCTTGTTCTTTCTCTAATCATTTCTGCTTCTACTTCCTTGCATGTGTCATTGTAGTACTTCTCTTTGTCTTGTCTTGCTGCACATTGGAAATCTATGTTGAGTTCTGCAATTGCCTCTCTTTCTCCTCTGGCTTTAGCTTCTCTGTGTTTCTGGGCAATTTTCAGAGTTTGTTCAGTCATCCATTTTGGCCATTTTTGCTTTTTCATCTTTTGTAGAGACTTCTCATTTTCTTCCAGCACAACCTGCCTTTGAATTATGGTGCTGGCGACTAATACTGTGTATACCATGGACTGCCCAAAGAACAAACCTGTCAGTACTAGAGGAGATCAAACCTAAGCTTTCTTTAGAAGCTGAGATGACAAGACTTCAACTTTCATACTTTGGACACATCATGCGAAAAGAGAGATCATTAGAGAAAGACATCATGCTTGGCAAGGTAGAAGGTCAGCGCAAAAGAGGAAGGCCAGCAATGATATGGATCAATACAATAACAACAGCTACAGGTGCCAGTCTGTCAACAATATGCCGCCTGACTGAAGATCGAACACAATTTAGGAAAACTATCCACATGGTTGCCATGAGTCGACACCAACTCAACGGCACTTGACAACAACAACATAGCTTTCTCCAGAAGGTTTCAGTTTCAGCTTTGGTTGGTGGTGCTTTTACCATATGAATGATCTTTCCCAATTCCCTGTAGAATTGTTTTGGGTTCCCTTTAAATAGTTTATTCTGATATCTTTCTTTCCTGTTTTCATCATATTTTTGCAGTTTTTGCGCTCCTGCTGCTACTTTCAATTTATTGTTGGAACTTATAAATTTCAGGTCTTCTTCTGTTAATGCAGCATGCTTCAGCTTGATGTCTTGAATCTTCCTCAATATCTTTGATGATCTTAATCCTTTCAGATTATTGCTTCTGGAAAGCTTACCAATAGATATTTCCTCCTGTTTTTTCCATCTATACTTTTTATTGTCAAACAGGTGCAGTTTTGAAAATCCAAAACTAAGCACATTGCTGCCTTCTTTGATCTAACCCTAACCCTGAGTACACAGTATTTAAGCTATGGAAAAGACTTAAGAAATGGCATTTCTCGCTATTTATTTTTTCAGATTTTTTATGGTTGTTAAGCAGAGTGCATCTCAACATGGAAACCTAATGGTACAGAGTAAAGTGGTAATTGAAATGAAAATATAACAAAAAGATGAGGGGATTAATCATGAGGGTAAATTAAATTGAAGAGAAGGGTTACCTACACTTATATTTTACAGTAGGTACCTTGTAAATATGCATCCTCTTCTAAGATCACCAAAATCCTTAATTAACTGGAGGTTGAATGAGACTGTACTGGCAGCACAAACATTGTCCACCACAGTGTGTGGATCCCATTAGTACCAAGGTGTCAATGACATTAATTTTACATGTATTATATTGAAACCATAGAAATTAGCAGACTGCTGCTTTCTATAACATCAGTAGATTGTAATTTTTTTTTTTTTTTTACATTTTAAATATTTATTAAATTATATTCATACATTCAGGAAACTGAATGAAAGCAAATTGACAATAGGAAAAACAATTCAGGAAATAAACACAAAGGAAATACAAATCATTTGTCAAAAATTAGCCCACAAGTAAAAGGAAAAAAAGGGAGAGGCTACAAGAAAAATACATAATTATCATAGTAAGGAAATAAAATTAAACATGGCAATGTGAAGACTTATGCGTCAGCCGTATGAGAAGTAACAACAACGACAGATTCCTCTCTAGCAATCAGAAATTCCAGCAGCTGGCGGGGCTCAAAAAACAAATACAATTTTTCTTGGAAACATGACATCTAACAGGAAACTTCACCAAAAATGTCCCATCAAGGGCAAGCACCTTAGGCTTAAGCCCCAGGAACTCTTTCCTCCTCAGTTGGGTATCTCTAGCAAGGTCAGGAAAAATACGGACATGAGAGCCCATAAACTGCTCACTGAAATTTCTAAAATATGATCTCAGAATTAAACCTTTATCAGATTCCAAGGCTAAAGTAATCAGAAGAGTAGAACGATCAGTTACCAATTCAACAGAGGTCTCCAGAAACCCCATAAGATCTCCAGCGAGGCTCACTCCCACTGCCCCGGTCTCTCCGACCCATTGACACATATTGAGCCCTAGTTAATGGAGGCAGGTCCTCCCTGGAGAATTTTAAAACCTCCTGGAAGTACCTACGAACCATTTCCAAGGGTGACTGCAATGGGGATCTAGGAAAATTAATCAGTCTTAAATTGTTCTTCCGGACATGATTCTCCAGATGTTCTATTCTCCTAGCCGATACACTCCGATCTTTAATATGGGCACAATGTAGACCGTTAAGTTGCTCTAGGTCTCCATCTAACCGGGCCAACGTCCCCTCCTGATCCTTTTGTTTTCTTGAAACCTCCCGAATTTCTTCACGAAGAGAGTTAGTTTCAGTAGTTACACAAGCAGCTATTGTACCAAGAGAAGAATTCATAGCTGATATAGCTTCCCACAGCACCTCTAAAGTTACTTTTGGAGGCCTCACCAAAACGCCAGCACCTGAAGTAACCAATGGGTTAATCGTCTCCTGGGCAGGACTGCCTTCCACCAAAGAACAATCCACAGTACTTCCAACTTCTCCAGGGACACCACATGGAGGAGCAAAAACAGAACCGGAACCCTCTACACCTCTCTGCACCGGTGTACTAGCTTTCACACCGGGGGGAAGTGCTCCACAGTCTGCCGCTGCGCTTCTGGGGCATGGCGGGGGGGCCTGCTTCTCAGGGGATAGTCTAACCCCTGATGTGCTCAGGTCCGTCAAGAAAGGCGAACCCGCTGAAGACGCCGCTCCTGTTGCCGATGCTGTAAAACCACACATCAACAGTGTTCTTTGGCTGGCTTGATTGTCTGTGGCTTCACCCGAGGGTAGGTAAGCCTGCTTGTGCTTCCTCCTTCCCATTGCCAAGCTACTAACCGCACCAAAACAAGACACCGCCGTGGAGTCTACTCGTCAGCGGCTAAACACTGCTGCCATCTTGCCTCTCCATCGTAATTGTTTTTTATTTTAATTAAGTCGGAAGCTTTCTCATGCTCCACTGGGCATTTAACTCTTCAGGAGAAATGATGCAATGAATCTTCATATACAAATAACCAGACGTTTTCTACTTTTTCTATGACCTCCCATCTAACAAACCACTGTAGGCATAGACCACAGTTCACTTAGAGACCCTTTTGCTAAAGTACTCTATGCAGTAAACGTGAAGTTTGGCATACCTTAACTGCATGCTTATGTCTGTGGTATCTGTTACCACGTTGCCATGACACTTAAAACACGCTGAGTTTTATGCTAACTGGGAGTCGTGTTTTCAGGTGCTGAATGGGAGGGTTAGGGGTGAAGAGTGGTGGTGGTGAGCACATTGCAGTTAGCGCAGGGGTACATATCATGCATCAACTCAATAAGTGGAGTTAAGTGCACCCGCCTTAACTGTGAATGCTGCCGCCGGGTGTTAGGGTGCTGTTCATTGCAGTAACTGCCAGGGAACTCGCTGGACACATTTCCGGCGGTTAGCACACGGTGGGTGCTATTACTGCACATTCGTTTTTGCACTTAAATCACTTTGGTAAAAGGGTCCTTTACAATTTCTGAGCACTGGCTGTGAGCCCCTCCTTTCTGGGAAATGCGAACACAAAAGTGTCCTTTTAACCACTTCTGAGTTTTCTGAGTCTGTAAAGATTAGCTGCTGCAGCAGCAATTTTTTTACTCTAGCAAGCCCATAAACCCGGGCGCAAATTCATACAATGCTATTAACATGTCCTACCTATAAATTCTGCTCATAGTTTAATATCTGTTCTGTACTCATATTAATGGGATATTACAATAAATATTGCCGTGCGTTCAGCTATAAATTTGGGATGGAAAAGTTTATCGGCCATTACTGGCTACTGCAAAATGCACACTTCTTCAGATTTTGTCACAATTAATAAAATATTAAGAACTTTAGGAGAAAGTGATATTATTTTCTGTATCCGCAAGGCAGTCTTGATGCTATCATTTAAGGCCAAGTTAAAGACACCAAGATTTTTACCTCAGGATAATTAACTCTCAAGAGGAAGACAAAAAAACATCCAGAACTATATTACCCATAGATCGCCCTAATGAGAATTTAATGGATATGTATTACAATGCAAGGTAAGCTTTGGCTATGTGTTAAAGACATTCACTAAAATTGATCTATGTAAGTTTCCATTCCTGTGACTCGCATTTTTCCTTGCTACTGCATGAGGGTCCCTTTTCCTTCCCTCTGGCCTTTTCTCTCATTTCTCTCTCTTCCTTTTATTAAAAAAAAATTCTCTCATTTTCATATTAATTGCATCAGCTAACTGAGATAATGCCCCCACTGAAATGAGCAACAGGATGAGTCACTGAAATGGTGCGCTTATTCTTTTTGCTTAACCAATTTCACAGGACCCACACAAAGAACTGGCTTAATTTGACTTCATATAATTGCTTATCATTAAGCACAGCAGCCCCATGAAATACCTTTATTTATTTAAGTCTCATCTCTGATTGATGGAAAATTAGTCATTTGCCTATCTGAAGAAAACAGATTGTTCTGCTACCAGGCAACTTCATTGTAGAATACCCTGGAGAACTTCAAAACAAGCAAACGGTAATGTGTTCTGCATATAAACCAGAAGGCAACAACAGACTGCAGCAGCTAATGACACCCTGGAGTTTCTGTACAACTGTGATGTCACCGAACTGCTCTGCCTGCTTCTTTCTAAAGCCATGTACAATGACAATATGACAGCTGGGGTTTTAAGCTTTATTATTTTAATAAAATCGCTGGCTATCTTTCTGTCACACGGTATGGATAGTAGGAGCAGGGCCAATAATGATGATGGTTTTGATATTTTTTAGTTTTTGACTATCATTTCAATCTGTAAAGTTTTTATTTTAGGCACAAAACAAAAAAAACCTACCAGGGATATGCATTGAAAGCCAAAAAGCTTCAGTTTGTTGGGGCTTTTTGCCCGATTTTCATACATTTTTGGTTTATTTCAGACATTTGTTTTATGAAGTTTTTAAATGTGCATTAGAGCATTTTTACCCATGCTAATTGACTTAAAGGCACATTTTAGATAGATTGTTTAAGTGTCCCCAGGACGTACATGTCGAAATATCTGAAATTCCATAGGAGCGTAGTATAGAATGTAGACACGTATAATGAGTTGAAAAATTGACTTATCCCCACCTAGAAACATAAACATCTTACTGGGCAGACTAGATGGACCATATTGGTCTTTATCTGCCGTCATTTACTATGTTACTATGTTACTATGATTACCAGAAAATGGGAATGTGCAGAATAAAGGCTTGGACACATGCAGGGAGACTGGTGATTTCAGAAACCTTCACGAGCAAAACATGGACGTAGGAGGACGTGGCACATAGATATAACTGCCAGTATCCTGGAACCTGCATGTGGATAGGTTGTTGCACCCACCTATGGGACAGTCATTTTGCAAATGGAGACATGCAGCGGGTATCCTTCTTTGAGGGGAAAACATTATTGGGGGATTGTGAGGGCATTTACCTGTTATCCTTACTGGTGACTGCTGAATACAAACTGGAAGCTATGTCAGAGTGTGATGGTAAGTGCTGCATTGCTGTTTGGGAGCTGTAGGCCCCGGACGAGGGTGACAGAGGCTGCAATGAGGCCATAGAAGGCCATGGGATGGAAAGCCTGCCTAGGGCACCTTCAATTCTTGCACCAGCCTTGACAATACATATTTTTATAGATAAACAGATACTGTTGTATTTGGTTTTATAATATTTAGGGGTATGTTTACTAAACACCGGTAATGTTACCCGCATTAGGTTCCCCAGTAATGTTACGGATGCCCATATAAAGGAGTGGGCGGTGCATCGTTAAAGCAAGCCATGTCAGGTAACGCGCATTATAAGGTGCTAACGTGCGGTACAGTGCGCCATGGACCCACTGCGTGTGAATACCACAGCGGACAGGAAGCAGCAGCACATCCGAAGGGGTTGCAATCTAAGGCGCGCTGACAGTATAAGACGTGCTGAGGGATGTGCAGACATGGTGCCACATGAGAAAAGGAGTCGTAGGTGTAAGGCCATAGACCACAGGCAGCTGATAACGCAGTCTGTAAAGGGGATGTGAGCCACAGGTAACACAGGCACACACACCATGAAATGGCATGCAGTGAAACAGCATGCAGAAGAGTAAACAAATATAATGGAAAGGGCATCAGGGGTCAGTCTGAAGGACCAGCTGTCCGGATGGTATGTATATAAGGGCAAAATGGGCAGGGAAGCCAAAAAGGAGTAAGAGGAAATCAAATCAATAGACTAAAGAGCCCAAACATAGCACACTGACACCAATACCAAACCCCTGAGCCACCTGCCCACCCAGACATCCCAAAGAAAGGGAGCATATGTAACAGCTAGCATGTGATGGGTAGGCGGCATGGAGGGGACACTGCAGTGTACAGTGAAGAGAGGGAAGGGTGTGTGGATAAGGGACAAAGCTGGAGCCATTGTATGGTAAGGAGAGCAGAACAAATGAAAAGAGAGGAAAAGGAACCTGTGGGACCCAAACCCACAACCTATGTTGGCGCCACGCACGTCTGCAACCACTATCCCAAACAACCACAATGAGCACAATGCACATATGTTCCACCAAGTGGACATCGTGTCTGCTAGATTATCACGCAGTAGTGCATCCTACGTGTTCTGCATTGTGCGAGCATTGCAGACAATGCACATAGCAGAGCATCAGACGCACAGCGTGCACAATAATGTGCGTGACTGTACAGAGCTTTCTACGTGCCTTACAAGATATGACTACGCACCTTAGCATATGTGGTCAGATTATGGCGCGTAACAACTCACATCCCAAACACATGTCATGTGCGCTGCAACACACGTATGTTGCAATACTGCACACTACAGTAGATTATCTGTCCATTGCCCCTCCCCTGCACCCCACCAATTCTAGGACTACAGCTGTACACCAGCCCCCAACCATGGTCTGACATCCACCAGCAGCAGGCACAGACAGCCTGCACCATTCCAAGTGTCCTGGCCATGCACAAACTAACCATAGGCACTCCGCTAGCCAGTCTATCCTGCAGGTCCATAGCGGAACTGTACACACCCAGACCTAGGTTTTATAGCACAGGCCCCCAGAATGGGGGCACACATATATCACCTGAGACAGATGCTGTGTAGCACTATGTGGGAACATAGCCATGCCATGGTCATTGTTTGGTCAGTGTGAGAGTGCCCTAACAGCAAGACGTGCTGTGGCCACCTTGTCCATGCAGGTCGTGGTTGGGCACTACAGTGTCCCAGCCATTGCCCTACACCCTCAGCAGATGCATCCTGCCCAGTCCGCCCTGCCCGGGCCATACCCACAATACCTTACTCCTCATTATGCACATTTGCAGGCTAACGCTGGTAATGGTGGGACATTGTGGGCCCAGTGAGGTGTAGGCAGCCACGAAACAATGGATAGACATACATACACATACACATACACACACACACACACACACACACACACACACACACACACACCCCTACTGCAGCATTGTGCAAAGATAGGGGTGGTTGGCAACCCTGCCCGCCACACTAGTCATGATCACAGTGCCAACATTGCCAAACTGTGCAGGAGATAGTAATAGTGCTCTGGTGATAACTGTTGCTCCGTACTGGGGCCAACAGCCTGACTGTCCATGGAGCTTTGGATAGTGGAGCCTGTGTGAGGGGTGTTTGCACTCCTGTTGGCCGCTGCTTTGGGGATTGCACATGTTGCTGTTGTATCTGCATTGTAGGGTAAAATATAGGGATATGCTCTGCAGGATCCACAGCTGGGACCTGAACCTGTGACCCTCTGCCCTGGGACATGCTGGCTGTGTGTACAGCACCACACAGTTGCCACAGAAGCACAGCAGTCCCTGGGGCTACCTTTATGTCTCCTCAGCCAGACATTTTCTGTTGTACTGCACACCACATACTGGTACAGGGCATTGACTGGGTGCACTGCAGGCAGCACACGCCCCCCTGCCATGCTGCTTAGGCATATGCTGTTGGTACTGGTAGTGCACAGTCCCAGGCCATCCACTGTGCAGGTAGGCAGTCGCCTAGGGAGCTGGACCTGGGGTGGGGAGGCATACATAGACATCCTCACATCGCCCCCATCACCGCCTACCAATATTATGTCCCTTCCACATGGGGGAGGGATGGCTGGGGGGATGTCAGGTCAGTGCCCTAGCAATTATTGGCTAGGGTGGACCAGGTAGAAGTAGGTGGATTGTATTTGGCCTTGGTCAGCTGCCGTGTTGCTGATATCCAGTTTCTATGTTCCTATGTGCCACATAGGCAACGGCCTAGTCCATACTGTGCCCCAGCTGCCCCCACTACATGTCCCGCCTGCAGCCTCCTACGCCCCATTTGCACCATCACTATAGTGGCCGTTCATACTTGGGCACTACAGTATGCTGTTGCTGCATATTGAGCACTACTATCACTTTTCTTGGGCTCCCTTCCTATGTTGTACATTGCTGACGCAGAAATGGTTTCACCCTCCTGCATATCTGCCGCTAACGACAGGTTTTCATTCTTGGTAATGGTCAGCCCTTCAGTAACCAACGTTAGTGCCGCGGGAGCTTCTCCCCACCCACTCATTGCCCATTGTCCCCTTCTCTCCACCCTCTCTCCGCCCTCTGTGGGATTTACCGCGGACGGTGACGTTAATGTGCATTAGGTACACTTAACGCACGCTAACATTACCTAACGTGCGTTAACCTAGCCACTGCTAAGTTAACGCGGTTTAGTAAACATACCTCTTAGTGTTATTTTTATTTTTTACAAGAGAGGTTTTATAAGACATTTTTCCTAATATAATTCTTAAAAAAAATTTGTTCCATTTGTCTCATGTCTTGGCATTTTGGGCTAAGGATTGTCCTTTGAAAGTGTAGAGCCTCTTGGTAGTAGGCTAGACCCTGGACAATATATTTTAGTGTTTTTTTCATTTTTGTTTCAGTGAGTTGGTTTTTAGATTTGATGTTCTTTTGAATGCTAGGGTTCTCAACCCAATCCTCGGGGCACATCTAGTCACTCAGCTTTCAGCATAACCACAATGAATATGCATGAGAGAGATTTCCATACAATAGAGTCAGTTCATGCAAATTTTTCTCATGCATACTCATTGTGGTCATTTTGAAAATCTGACTGGCTAGGTGTGTCCTGAGCAAAGGGTTGAGGACTCTTTTTAATGCATACCCTTCTTGTCATTTTTTTTCTTTTGTTGATTCTTATCTCATGCAGATGTTTTTCTTGAATGAATTACTCAGTCAACTGCTGTTTCAATAAAGTGCATATAAGTATTTATATTTATATATATTTTTATGTTTTTGTATGTTTTGCTAAGTACAGTTTAGCAGGCGCAAGCCAAAACATGTTGGGCATCTTGAAATTGAGGAATGATAAATTGCATGGGCATAGTTTTGGGGGGGGGGGGGGGGTGAAGGAAGCACTGCCCCCCAAATGAGTTGCCCGACAATGGCTGCAATGCTTGTTTGCCCATGGGGATCCAATCTCCCATGAACAGATAGAAGGGAATTTTACTGCCATCATGGCCATCCCCTTCTCTTCCTTCCATGGAAGATTAGATCCCATGGACAGACGAGCTTCACAGCCATCGTTGAGGCAACTCATTTGGGGGAGCAATGCCTGTGGCAGAAGAGAAGGTGATTGCAGCAAAGTCCACTTCTACCTGCCCTTGGAAGATCGGATCCCCCATGGGCAGAAGAAAAGTGGATTGCGGCAAAGTTCCCTTCTTTTCTGCCAGTGAGATATGGGATCCCCCGTGAACAGAAGAGAAGGGGCAGATCAGAAACAAGACGTCTGCCCATGGAGATCCAATTCTCGGTAGGCAGACAAGAAGAGGGAGGCTTGGTGGCCTGCAGCACAGTAGATTGTGTGTGTGGGAGGTGGGGGAAGGAGTTCAAGTGAGGTAGAGAAGGCAGGGACAATTAAAAGAGGCAGGGGGCTTATTTAAAAAAGGATAGGGTATTTTAGGGCAGGGGATGGGAGCGCTAGTGGGGGTTGTGAAAGGTGAATAGTCTGGAAGAGTAACAGAGGAGGGGAGCCAGCAGGAAAGAGGTTGGAGGGGGAGAGAAGAGTGCAAGGTGTTGTCAGAAGGTGCATTCCCCTCCCCCAGAATACACAGAAGCACCCTAACCCCATCCCCACACCACACACACAAACACCTCATCTCCGCACAACAGACACGCACACACACAGGCATCTTACCTCTGCACAACAAACATGCACACACAAACACAGACACACATGGGCACCTCACCTCTCTACCTCACACACACACATGGACACCTCACCTCTGCACCATACACACACAGGCACCTCACCTTAATACAACACACACACACACACACACACACACAGGCACCCCACCTCTGCACCACACACACAGATGCCCTGGACCCACCCACACAAAGTCACCTACCACATCTCCTCCCATGCATAGACAGGCACACCACTATGCACCATACACATGTATAGACACTTAATATCTGAAGTTATGACTGTTATTATCTGTATTTCTGTCTAAAGATGCCACACGGGATAGGAACTCTGGCGCCAGTCTAATGAGACTTGAGAATGTGAGAGCAATATGAGAGACAATGAGGAGATGGGTGCAAGGAGGTTCTTAAGATTTTGGCCTGGCTCCTAAATCCACACAAAATTTGTCAAGTCCTGCAATAGAGGAACAGCATGTTTGGAATTTTGGCATCAGCTATAGACTGAATATTCTGACAGAAGAGTGGAAGGAGACCATGAACAAGAGAGTCCTTTATTGGAAAACCCAACTAGGCCAAGTTTCAGCAAAAATAGCTTTCATCAGGAGTCAGACTCCTGTGAGCAATGGAGACTCTCCAAGTAGAGAAACAAATGATTATTTCAAAAACCACAGTAGGAAAACAGAATTGCATTGCCTTTGATTTTTGTCCTTTGGCCAGCTATAGGTTGCACAGTTGCACAAATAAAGTCCTGTTACCACGTGCACCTCTTTGCTAACTGCTGCTTTTACATTTGCTGAGCAGTAACATGAGGCACAGTTCTCTCTGATCCCACATGCAGGCAACACTGCCTCTCCCCATGGTCTGCCCCCTTCCTCGATCCCAGTGGTTCAGAGATGGCCTATAGAGAGAACTAGCACTCTACCTAATCAGTAACATGGCCGCATCTGGGCAAGTGGCACTGAGATCGATGGAGGGGGAAGACTATGGGGAGAGGCTGTGCTGCATGCATGTGGGATCAGAGAAGCTTGTGCGTCTCATGCTACTGCTCAGGAAAGGTGAGATAAAGTGTTGCCTACCTCCTCTATTTCTTGTGTTACACTACATTCAGAGTCTGGCTTGTTGGGGGTTGCAATTTAATTTTATCTACATATTTCTATTTTGAGTTTAT
Source organism: Ichthyophis bannanicus (assembly GCA_033557465.1). Lineage (NCBI taxonomy): Eukaryota > Metazoa > Chordata > Amphibia > Gymnophiona > Ichthyophiidae > Ichthyophis > Ichthyophis bannanicus. The sequence continues at coordinate 1,420,723,378 of CM066032.1, forward strand.
TATAATTTATTCTGTACTTGGTGATGGTCTAAGTGTGTTTTGACTGTGTGACTGAGACCAAGTGTTCTGTTATCATGGAGTTTCAGGGCAGTTTCTCCAAATGGGTTATTTTTATGCAGACCATGACAGTAATGAACCTCACTTCTAAGTCAGGGTATGTGGAGTATGATCTCAGTCTCTCAAATTTACTGCTAATACTTGGCATAGTACTTGCATCATGCCAAAGAGAGCTTCCATCTGGAATTCATAAGATGTAACATATATGGGTAGTTTGTCAAAAAGTGTTTGGAAATTCTTCTTTATCAAGCCTGTGGCTCCTAGTACAAAGGGAAATATTTTGGTATCTTTCTGCCACATTTTCTTGGTCTCTGACTGCATTTCTTGGTACTTCAGGACTTCTGCCTCTCCACACTTTTCACAGAATAATCACTTGGAACCAACACCTCTATTATCAATGCCATTCTGGTGTTTTTCTCCTTTACCATTATGTTGGGTTTCCTCACATCCAGCTTCTTATTCGTTGGAATGGGACTGTTACAGGTGATCATAACCTCTTTATCATCTGTAATTCTTTTAGGGTCATGATCCCAGTGCTTTTCAGACACAGTGATGTTGCAGTGTTTACAGAGTTTCCAATGGCTGAGGCGTGCTACTTTGTTGTGCCTTTCTGTATAGAAATTTTCTACCATCAGAACTTCACAGCCAGCTATGAGGTGAGTCACAGTTTCCAGGTCTTTCTTACAGAATCAACGTATGTCTGTGTTGCCAGTTTTTTAAATGCTTGTTGTAAACCATCTCATCCGTAATCTACGGTCCTGGGCTGCAACTATCAATCTCTCATCCTTCGGTTTCAGTTTACCTCTCCTTAACCATTCATGTGTCTGTTGTGATCGACAAAGGGTTCCTGGATTAACACTTGTATTTCCCACTGTATTTGTGCATTTGCCATTTGTTTTTTCTCATTTGCTGTTCTAATTCATTAAATAGTTTTTTCTCTTGTTTTACAATGTCTGTTGCTTCCTTTCCTGTGTGTTCTTGTGGATTCTCTAGTCGTTGGAATGCTTGTACTAGTTTGACGATGGAGACAGATTCTGGATGTTTACTTTCATATTTCAGCACTTTTGGGGTATTTGGATCCAATGATGCTGTTAGGTTGGCCTGGAGGCCTATGATAATAACTCTGTACATGTAATCAATCTCTATGAGGCCTAGATGTCTTTCAGTTCTAGGAATGTACAGTCTTGGCATATACTGATTCTTGTAAATTATCTCATGAGCATGGAGGAATTTTCTTGTTCACACATCCAGTTTTTCAAGATCTTTAAGAGGCCAATCTACAGTCTCAAAACTGGATGAGAGTACAGGGATTGCCAGCTGATTGATGACTTGTATTTCATTCCGTGATGTTAAGGTACTTTTCAATAATATTTTTAACTTTCTATAGTATTCTTTACTGATCTTTTCTCTCACTAATTTCTGCTTGAGTGTCGTTCTTTCCTCTACTTCAAGATATTTATATATACTGTCCTGTTTAAGTTCCTTGATGACACAGCCCTCAGCCAGGAGTTTCTACATAGGATCTGTAGTAATCTGGCTTGTTCAATTTTCTGAATAGGTGAAAGAGTGTTCTAAGGCTCACTGCAATATTTATGGTGCTGCCCTTTTTTGGTGTTAGAAGCTGCTCTGTGGTTTTCTTTTTCTTCTTGTCCCTTGGTGTGAGAGCACCTTACATCTCCTTTGTTTTTTTGCGGAATATATATTTACAGGTGTCAGTAGTTTCTTAATCTTAGGGGTATGTTTACTAAACCGCGGTAATGTTACCCACGTTAGGCTCCAGGGTAATGGTACATATGGCCATATAAAGGCGTGGGCGTTGCAAGCCGTATCAGCTAACGCGCGTTACAAGGCGCCTTATAAGGCACCTTACAAGGTGCCTTGTAAGGTGCTTTATAAGTAAGGTGCCTTGTTAGGAGCCTTATAAGGTGCCCTGTTAGATGCCTTATAAAGTGCCATGTAATGTGCTTTATGAGGAGCCTCATAAGGCGCTTTTAAGGCGCCCTATAGGGCACCTTAGGCTAAGCGCCATATTAGGCACCCCTGGACAAGGCACCTTAGAGGGCACCCTGGGTTATGGAACCATAGGTTAGGGTGGCCTAACAAGGTTACGGTGCCCCAGGTTAGTGTGCCCTAAGGGCTGCAAGGTGCTTCAGGATGACATGCATGACCTGTGAGGCATAGAGAAAGATGTAGCCCTAACACTGGATAGAGCACTGAGGAAAGGCAATGAACAGGTGAGTGAAGGAGGGAGAGCTGGGAGCTGCTGGACCTACCATATCTGCGGGCATCCCATGTGGCTGCCAGTACTGTTGACAAACATGGTGGGGGCCACTGTACCGCAGCACAGGGTGTTGGCAATGTAAAGTACTGGAAAGACAGTGGGTGGCAGACGATGGGAATATGCGTCCCCCAGTGGAGGCGGAGGTGGCAGGACAGTTACAATGATGGGTGGACAGAGGAGTGGTGGTGCCATGCAGATCAGGCACAGGCAAGGCAAGCACGAAGGGGTGCAATGTAGGAAAGGGTAGCAGTGCAGGACATGGGGTGGCAGCCTGCACAGGCAGACAGGACTCTACACAGCTGACAGACGCAGATAGACGGGCCGAAGGAATGTTGGCAACTGTGTCGAGGGTATTATGGGCTGGCAGCACAACAAAAATATGACTGTTACAAGCATGCAAACTACTTGAGTAGGACAGGCATGAAAGGAGAGAACAATGAGGAATTGAACCCATGAACACTGCCGAGAACAGCATTGTATTAACCAATAGGCTATATCTCCATGGTGTATCTCACAGCAATGTCTGGGTACAGGTCCCCGCACAAACTGTCTGCTCTGAGTGCCAGGATAGGGTAATCCCACCAATACCCATGATGCAATGCACATGCTGAATAGCTGTCTACAGCTGATCACCAAATGGGGTCTGCACCTCTCCGGTACCTCAGCTTGGAAAGAGGAACTGACAGTGCGTGATACTGGCACAGAGTAGCTACAGACCATGCCATTGTGCAGGTTCTATGTTCACCCTGAGGGATAGGATGGGTGCCCAGCACTACAGTAGGTCCGCAGTAAATATGGTGCTAAAGATAGGTCCTGCTGTATATCCCCATTACTATCAATGTGTGACAGGTGTTCCTTGCAGGGCATCTGAAGGTAATTTGGTGTCCATCTATATTCTGAAGTCACATGTGGCCCTCTGGGACCAAACACCACTCAGATTAGTGCATACCCAGTGTTAGGGTCTGGCTGATATGGGCACTTATTATCAGGGCAGAGGGGTTTCTAGACTTGCATGAGGTTTGTGTAGCAGTGCCTCTACAGGTCAAAGTGGTATACCCAAGGGGCCCACAATCACCCTTTTTGTAGGTAAAGAACAGGTGCCTGGGCCCTGGTGAAGCAACCCCCATCCTGCTGGTATAATACAGTCCTCCAGGGTTGGTGGTCCAGAACCATACCTGTGACTGGGGCAGTAGCAAACCAGCAGTAATGCTGGTGTTAAGTCTGGAAAACCCCAATTGTCTCACACCACTGTCTGCCATTCACCAGCGTATGGCACAACCAAACTGTACCTGCAGCACCCCACAAAGGGTTCCAACCATGCACAACCTAACTGTAAACAGTCCACTAACCAGTCCATAGTGCATGCTGAGAGAAAAACTATGTGCACCAAGCAGGTTTCTCAGTGATTAAAGCCCAGCACTAGGAACACACAAGTATCACTGAAGGCAAATAGTGTAGAGTGCTATGTGGGAACCTAGACATGCCATGGTCACTGCTCGGTCAGAGTGAGTGCCCTCCCAGCATGTCATGCTGTGGCCACCCTGCCATGCAGGCGGTGGTTGGGCACTACAGTGTCCCAGCCATTGCCCCACACCCTGTGAAGATGCATCCTGGCCAATCCCGGTGAAAAGCGGGTATGTTTAGTAAACATACCCCTGACCCAGTGAAAAGCGGGATATAAATACAGCTAAATAAATAAATAAAATAAAATCCGCCCTGTCCGGGCCAGACCCACAATATCTTGCTCCTCATTATGCACATATTCAGGCTAATGCTAGTAACAGTGGGGCATTTTGGGCAGACACAGGACAATGGATAGACACACACACACACACTCCTATTGCAGCATTGTGCAAAGATAGGGGTGGTTGGCAACCCTGCCCGCCACACTGGTCCTGATCACAGTGCCAACACTGATAAACTGTGCAGGAGGTAGTAGTAGTGCTCTGGTGATAACTGCAGCTCCATGCTGGGGCCAACAGCCTGACTCTCCATTCAGCTTTGGATTGTGGAGCTTGTGTGAGTGGGTGTTTGTACCCCTGTTCACCACTGCTTTGGGCTTTGCACATGTTGCTGTTGTATCTGCATTGTAGGATAAAATATAGGGACATGCTCTGCAGGATCCACAGCTGGGACTTGAACCTGTGAATCTCTGTTTCTGGATACACTGGCTGTGTATACTGCACCACACATGCACAGTAGTCCCTGGAGCTACCTGTACTTTTCCTCAGCCAAACCCTTTCAAATTGCACTGCACACCATGTACTGGTACAGGGCATGGCCTGCTATTGCAGACCTGCTATTAGTAATCTGCTATTAGTAATCTGTGAACTATCATTAAAATCATCTCTAATACCTGAAGATTGGAGGATTGCCAATGTAACACCATTTTTTAAAAAGGATTCCAGGGGTGATCCGGGAAACTACAGTACCGGGAAAAATGGTAGAAACCATCATAAAGAATAAAATTACTCAGCATGTAGATAGTCATGACCTAATGGGAGACAGCCAACATGGCTTTAGACAAGGAAGATCTTGTCTTACTAATCTGTTATTTTTTTTTTGAAGGAGTGAATAAACAGGTGGACAAAGGTGAGTCGGTTGATATTGTGTATCTGGACTTTCAGAAAGCCTTTGACAAGGTCCCTCATCAGAGACTTTTGGCAAAACTAAAGAGTCATGGGATAGGAGGCAGTGTACTATTGTGGATCAGGAACTGGTTAAAAGATAGAAAGCAGAGGGTAGGGCTAAATGACCAATTTTCCCAATGGAGAAAGGTGAATAGTGGTGTACCCCAGGGATCTGTACTGGGTCCGCTGCTTTTTGACATATTCATAAATGACCTGGAAAGTGGAATAACGAGTGAGGTTATCAAATTTGCAGATGACACATAACTATTTAAAGTTGTTAAAACCCAAGATGATTGTGGAAAATTGCAAGAGGATCTTGATAAATTGGAAGACTGGGCATCAAAATGGCAGATGAAATTTAATGTGGACAAGTGCAAGGTTATGCACCTAGGGAAGAACAACCCAAACTATGATTACACGATGCAAGGTTCCACATTAGGAACCACCACCCAGGAAAAAGATTTAGGCATCATTGTGGATACCATGTTAAAACCCTCAACCCAGTGTGCAGCGGCGGCCAAGAGAGCAAATAGAATGCTTTGTATGATAAGGAAAGGAATGGAAAATAAAAAAAAAAGATATTATAATGCCTCTATATCGTTCCATGGTGAGACCGCACCTTGAATATTGTGTGCAATTCTGGTCGCCGTATCTTAAAAAGGATATAGCGTTATTAGAAAAGGTTCAGAGAAGAGCCACCAAAATGGTAAAGGGGATGGAAGGATACTCCTATGAAGAAAGTCTAAAAAGGTTAGGGCTCTTTAACCTGGAAAAGAGACGACTGAGGGGAGATATGATAGAAGTCTATAAATTAATGAACGGAGTAGAACGGGTAAACGTAGATCGATTGTTTACCTTATCAGAATATAGAAGGACTAGGGGACATGCAATGAAGCTACAGGGTAAACTATTTAAGACTAATAAAAGAAAATATGTTTTCACTCAACGTGTAATCAAACTCTGGAATTTGTTACCGGAGGATGTAGTAAAGGCTGTTAGTGTAGCTGGGTTTAAAAAAGGTTTGGACAAGTTCCTGGAGGAAAGGTCCATAAACCATTATTAAGAAGGGATCCAGGATATCAATGCTTGAACTAATACAAGCATTGTGGAACCTGTGTCTCTTGGGGAAACTGCTAGGTACATATGACCTAGATTGGCCACTGTTGGAAACAGAATACTGGGCTTGATGGACCTTGGTCTGACCCAGTATGGCATATCTTATGTTCTTATGTTCCACTGCAGGAAGGTGCCACTGCCCCCTCCAGCATGGGCACACCCCCCCTGCCATGCTGACATGACCATATGCTGTTGGTGCTGGTAGTGTGCAGTCCCAGGCCATCTACTGTGTGGGTAGGCAGTTGCCTAAGGAGCGGGGTCTGGGTTGGGGAGGCATACATGGGCATCCTCACATCCGCCCCATCACCGCCTGCCAATATTATGTCCCTTCCGCTTGGAGGAGGGTTGGCTGGGGGGATGTCAAGTCAGTGCCCTGGCAATTGTTAGCTAGGGTGGACAAGGTAGATGTAGGTGGATTGTGTTTGGCCTTTGTCAGCTGCTGTCTTGCTGATGTCTGGTTTCTATGTTCCTATGTGTCACCTAGGCAACTGCCTAGTCCACCCTGTGCCCCAGTTGCCCTCACTACATGTCCTGCCTGCAGCCCCCTATGCCCCATTTGCACCATCACCATAGTGGCCTTTCATACTTGGGCACTATGCTGTTGCTGCAAATGGAGCACTACTATCACTTTTCTTGGGCTCCCTCCCTATGCTGTACATTGTTGACACTGAAATCGTTTCTCTCTCTTGCAAATGTGTGCTAACGCCAGGTTTTCAGTCACGGTGAAATTCAGCTCTTCAGTTCCCCGCGTTATTGTGGAAGGGGCCTCTCTCCGCCCATTGACCCCCTTCTCTCCGCCCTCTCTCCACCCTCTGCGGGACGTACCGTGGCTGGGAACGCTAACGCGCATTAGGTTACGTTAACGCATGTTTGTTTACGCACGTTAACGTTACCTAACGCACATTAACGTAGCATCTGCTACGTTAATGCGGTTTAGTAAACATACCCCTTAGAGTGCCAGGCTAAATAACCAAACAGCTACTATTTTTGCTGAATTTTGGTTATATAGCTTGGAAATATGTTGCTTTCCCTTTTTTTGACAAAGTCACTGAATGAGAGACTCTGCTCCATCTTTGAGTACCTTGGGGGTGCCAGCTCATCCCTCGCCTATTTGTTATACTGGCTTCCTATCCTTCTAGTACTTTTTAAAATATAACCATAATGAATGTGCAAATATGTAAATGAATATGCAAATATATTACCCCCCCCCTCAAATGAAGCAGTCAGACTACTCCCATGTTAAATTGTCATTTCTTTTTGGAATGAGTAATAGTGGTATGCTTTCGTTTTTCCCTTTAATGTTTAAATAAATTGATTTGTCTACTTATAGATTTGTTGATTGCTGGGGTGCTGCTCTTCTCTTGGTTCTCCATGTGGTGGTTTTGCCTCTACTTTATTGTGGCTGACAATTAGTATCTAGTTAGCCAGCTCTTTCTTAATCAGGGATGGTGAACCTATGGCACACCTGCCCAAGGTGACATGTAGGAACAAATTTTTGGCAGGTGGCAACTAGCAACATATCTTCTTTATTTTTTTTCCATGATAATAATAAATACAAATCTATAGTAACTTTCACTGGAAGAGCTTGATTATTGTTAGTATTAAAATAACTGAAACATTCAAAATCTTTTTTTAAAACAGTGAACTAAAAAGGCATATTGAGTGTGGGGGGATCTCTTGCTCCAATTTGGCACCAGCTGGATAGGTGAGAGAACAACTGTTTTGAGATCCTAGTATCTGGGTGATAAGAGAGGATAACGGTTGTCCTTAGCTATGATTTGTGTGTTTCCCTCTGTTGCATGTAAGTTTACACTGATATAAATTTATAAGAATAGTAAATACTGCATGCAGTTTAACGTGGTTTGAACATGTTTTATATTGACTTTTTAATAAATTTTTGGTCATAATTATTCTCCATCACTAAAATTTATATATTGGTTTTAATAAATGATGTTACCGTCGTTAATTTCACAAACTATTTTCGTTTTGTGTTGTGCTATTCAAATATATCGACGAGATTTTTTCAAATATATTTACCTTTTTCAGCATGAAGAGAATGTCTGCTCGGTCAGCAAAAAAGCAAAAATGCTCAAGTGGAGGAAATAGCAGTTGAGATTTTCAAGAACAGTGAAGTGAAAGGTTTGAAATGATCCAAAAAGGATATAAGGCATTATTTATCTATGTTTCAAAACTGTAGTATGCAGGACTTTCTCGGTTAAGAGTCATTACGAAACAGTTGCCTAAATAAACTTTGTTAGATTGCCCTTATGCATTGTTTTTTTTCCTATTAGATTAGAAAAAACATAAAATGGAATTAGAACAATAGTAATAAATGTCAATATGCTGTGCAAAAATTACCACTGGCACGCAAGTTCATTTTTTAAGAATATTCCTGTCAATTTGGGCACATGCTCTCAAAAAGGTTCACCACCCCTGTTCTAAATAGTGTGGATGATTAGCATATGCCATTAACAGAGCTTGCAAACTCCTCATTTACATATGATGTTCTTTCATTTGCATGCATAGGATTGCAAAGTTTTGCATGTTTAAATTAATGTACACGGTTAGGCATTCCTGCATAGTTCACAGTTTGCATGCAGAAGTGAATCTTGTAGTAGTAGTAGTAGTAATGTCCATGCTAAGCCCTTGAAAATTTACCTTCTATGAACAGATGACTTCTGCTGACATTGATTATGAGTTAGAGTAACACAGAAATCTTGCTCTGACTAATATTAAATAGAGCACATTAAAACTGCCAATTAAGGGCAACGTGTCTTTCAAACAATATGAAAACTTATGATTGATACTCCACAAAAGAGATATGAAATTAAGTGAAAAAGCGGTATTTGTAGGGAAGAAATTCTATAGTAGGCACACTGGTACTCAAATAATTAATCTCTTTAAATCAGTATCATGTCTCATAGGAAAAATATACCAGTATATCCGTCATGGCTGGCTGCATCAAACAACTTTTAAGCTGGTTTAATTTTCTCTTGAAAGAAAATTTCTTGAACTTGAAGCTCAAAGGAAGCAGGTTCCCTTGATGATATTATTCTGGCTTTGTTTGTTTATTAATTAATTAATTTAAATTTCGCTTATGCCTTTTCATTGGTAGCTAAAGACGAGTTATACTTATGTATAGTAGATATTTCCTTGTCTCCGGAGGGCACACAGTCTAAGGGCCTTATTTAGTAGATGTTAATACACTTTAATGCACGCTAGTACAATTTAATGCAAACCCCATTATTCTCTGTGGGGCCTGTTTAGAATAGGGAGTGCGAGGCTGAAAACAAGTTCAGTTAGGGGTATGTTTACTAAACCGTCTTAATGTAGCAGCGGCGACGTTATCGCGCGATACGTAACCTTATCGCGCGATACGTAACCTTATCGCGCGATACGTAACCTTATCGCGCGATACGTAACCTTATCGCGCGGTCACATATCGCGCGATAATGTCGGCAGTGGCATTAAGGCACACTAACGCTGTGAAATCCGGGTCTGAAGGGTGGAGTAAGGCCTCCCAGAGGGCGGAGATAGGGGTCATTGGGCGGAGAATGGGCGGGGAGAGGCTCCAGGCACACTAACGCTGTGAAATCCGGGTCTGAACACTAACGCCAGTGAATCCCTCGCATTAGAGGCACATTTGCAGGAGAGAGAAACTATTTCAGTCAGCAATGTACAGCAAAGTCAGGGAAACCCAGAAAAAGTGATAGTAGTGATACATGTGCAGGAACCAAAAAGGCAAATAAACATATAAAATGACCAGGACCACATTTGAAATCCCATTGCAACCTGGGGGCAGCTTTTTATTCCTTGGGCATAGCCTCCCTCCCTCAGGATGTACAAGGCCCAAGGTTCATGGGAGGATGGCTGGTCCACGTTGCACACCGGTGGCCAAGCATCATCACAAATGCTTGGGTGTTATAGGTGGTTGGGGAAGGTTATCTCCTCCACTTTACCCAGCTGTCTCCTCCCTTTTGGTTCTTGACTCACCTGATCTCCTTTTCTTTCCCCTAGTTTTATCCCTGTTTCTACCTTCTGTGTTGTCTGTCTTGACTAGATTGTAAGCTCTGATGAGCAGGGACTGTCTCTTACATGTCTGTACAGCGCTGCGTATGACTGGTAGTGCTATATAAATGCTCAGTAGTAGTAGTAGTAGTAGTACTGTAGTAGGATGCGTCTAAACGCTTTGTAAACCCAGCTAACTGAACACCCATTACTGCAGCCCCTAGTAAGGTGTGACCTTTGGGGTACCTGAGGTGCATGCCCTAGCCTGTCCACAGTCGGCTGTCTCAACACAATCTACCTACCTCTACCCGGTCCACCCTAGCCAATAGTTGCTAGAGTACCAACTTGACATCCCTCCAGCCATCCTTCCCCCATGTGGAAGGGAGATAACATTGGTAGGCATTGATTTGGGGATGTGTGGATGTCCATACATGCCTCGCCACCCCAGACCCCACTCCCTAGGCAACCGCCTACCTGTACAGTGGATGGCCTGGGACTGCACACTACCACCACTGACAGCATATGGCCAGGCAGCATGTGTTGGTGCTCGAGGGGGCAGTGGCACCTGCCTGCAGTGCACCTAGACCATGCCCTGTACCAGTACGTAGTGTGCATCGCAACAGAAAAGGTCTGGCTGAGGAGAAGTAAAAGTAGCCCCAGGAACTGCTGGGCTTCTGTGGCAACAATGTGGTGCAGTACACACAGCCAGTGTGTCCAGGAGCAGCAGGTTACAGGTTCAGGTCCCAGCTGTGGATCCTGCAGAGCATGTCCTTATATTTTACCCGTCAAACCAGAGGAAAAGCTCTGTATCTAACACATGAAAGTATACTGTGCCAAAATCAAAAAAACTATTATGCATTCACTTAAAGAGTAGAAAAGGCAGAATTCAAGCAAAGATATTTGAAGCAACAGAAGGTCTCAGACTTTAACGGGCAAACCGTATACTCAAGGCAGTGTTCACCAACAGAGCACAGTAAAAGCCCTTTCTTGCATCAACGACCTTAGGTATTATGTTGCTCCACAGAATAGCTATCACTAGCTCCTTTAACACAGATAATAGCAATATTTCTCTTGACAAATTCTTCAAAGCCAGTGTAGGAGAGTGAATAGCATAACTTAGCTGAAAACGTATTGCTTGAACTGCTGCATAGCCATCATCTCATCCCCGCTCCGACCCCAATGCTCTCAATCGCGCTGTTATTGCGTTTCACCCGAGCAGGTTTCTTCAGGGGGTGACAGGCAGAGGATAGCGAGAACACTAGATGATAGAAAACAGGAATGCATTAGTTTTGTAAAAAGCACATACTTTCCTTAGTGTGCTGGAAGAAGACATCTAAAACGGAAAGGGAGCAAAGCAGGTTGCTTACGGCCAACTGCAGGAACGGAAGCATTACTAACTGCTGCCGAAAGCTACGCATGCGGACTACACACTTATAGGCCCAGCTGATTGATTAGTTAAAGGGCAAGAACTACACACATGCTTCCCATTCAACTCGTACATTAAGACCGGAGGGAGAAACTGAACCAACACGATGAATCCACCGTTGTTCAAACCAGGACAGCGTACAATCTCTAGTTTTCCCGTGTTGTGCAGAATCAACTTTGTCTAGACAGAAGCATTGTAGTTCAGAAAATGTGTGTTGCAGGCTAAGACAGTGTTCAACAATTGGAGCTTCACGGCGTTGGCATTTAAGCCTACTCTTGTGCTCATTCATCCTGACTTTAAACATTCGGGTGGTTTTACCAATGTAGGCAAGCCCACACGGACATAAAATACAGTAAACCACAAAAGTAGAAATACAGGAGGTATGATGTCTGAGCCGATAGATGTTGCCTTGATAGTGAAATTCACTCAACTCTTTAGTAATAGCACAGATATCACATTCACCACACTTGACGTGGCCAACTTGCACAGGAAGAGGGGAGATGAACGGCCAAAGCACTGCAGGACTAAGTAGTTCTTTAAAATTTCTATTCCGCTGCCACACGCAGCATACATTCTTAGTTTCTAAACCAGGAATGCTATGCAGCACATTCGCATGCCGATGAATAATCCGTTTAAGCTGTACACTGAAGGGAGAAAACTTTGTAATCAAATTGACAGAGGAATCAGCCTCAGACTGGTCAACTGATGTCCTGCAAGGATGCACAAGCAGGTCTCGATTAAGATGCAAGGCTCTTTTATACGCCTGGTTAACAACAAGCCGAGGATAGCCTCTCTCAAGAAAATTCTTTTTCAGCACACAAGATTGAGTTTCGTACATTTGAACATGAGTGCAATTGCGCCGGAAGCGCACAAACTGCGAGAATGGTAAACTATTCTTCAGGGGACCCGGATGGGCACTTATATTTTACCCAACAATGCTGATACAACATCAACATGCGCAATCCCCAAAGCAGCGGCCAACAGGGGTACGAACACCCACTCACACAGGCTCCACTATCCAAAGCTCCATGCAGAGTCAGGCTGTTGGCCCCAGCATGGAGCCACAGTCACCATCGGAGCACCACTACTACCTCCGGCAATGTCGGCACTGTGATCAGGACCAGTGTGGCGGGCAGGGTTGCCAACCACCCCTATCTTTGCGCAATGCTGCAGTAGGAGTGTGTGTGTGTATATGTCTATCCATTGTTTTGTGGCTGCCTACACCTCACTGGGCCCACAATGTCCCACTATTACCAGCGTTAGCCTGCAAATGTGCATAATGAGGAGCAAGGTATTGTGGGTATGGCCCGGGTAGGGCGGACTGGGCAGGATGCATCTGCAGAGGGTGTAAGGCAATGGCTGGGACATTGTAGTGCCCAACCACGACCTGCATGGACAAGGTGGCCACAGCGCGTCTTGCTGTTAGGGCACTCTCACACTGACCAAACAGTGACCATGGCACAGCTATGTTCCCACATAGTGCTACATATTATCGGTCTCAGGTGATATATGTGTGCTCCCTGTTTGGGGTGGGGCACCTGTCGGGTGCGCATAGTTCCACTGTGAACATGCCAGAGAGATGGGCCAGTGCAGTGTCTGCGCTTTGTTTGTGCATGGCTGGAACACCTGGTGTGGTGCAGCAGGTACAGTCTGACTGTGCTTGGTGCATGTCAGACCATGGTTGGGGGCTGGGGAAAACTGTAGTCCTAGAACTGGTGGGAGCACAGAGGAAAGGCAATGGACAGGTAGTCTACTGTGGTGTGCAGTGTTGCATCTTATGTGCGTTGCAGTGCCGAAGACGGGCAGTGCTCATAATACTGCATGTGATGTCTGTTTGGAACGTGCATTGTTACGTGCCATAATCTGACCACATATTCTAAGGCGCTTAGATGTATCTCATAAGGCACGTAGGAAGGTCTGTAACGTCATGCATGTTCTTGTGCGCACTGCGTGTCAGATGCCCTGCTATGTGTGTTCTCTTCAACGCATGTAAGACACAACACGCGTACGCTGCACTACTGCGTGATAATCTAGCAGACATGATGACCACTTGGTGGAACATATTTGCATTGTGCTTGTTGTGGTTGTTTGGGATAGTGGTTGCAGACGTGCATGGAGCCAACATAGGTTGTGGGTTTGGGTCCCACAGGTTCCTTTTCCTTTCTTTTCATCTGTTCTGCTCTCCTTATCATACAATGCCTCTGGCTTCGTCCCTTCTCCACACACCCGTCCTTCTCTTCACTGTACACTGCAGTGTCCCCTCCATGCAGCCTATCCGTTACATGCTAACTGTTACATATGCTCCCTTTCTTTGGGTTGTTTGGGTGGGTAGGTGGCTCAGTGGTTTGGCATTGGTGTTGGGAGCTGTGTTTGGGCTCTTCAGTGTACTGTTTCACTTCCCTCTTACTCCTTTTTGGATTCCTTGCCCATTTTGCCCTTATACACACACCAGTCACACAGCTGGCCCTTCAGACCGACCCCTGGCGCCCTTTCCTTTACTGTTGTTTACTCCTCTGCATGCTGTGTTCACTGCACACCATTTCATGGTGTGTGTGCATGTGTTAATTGTGGCTCACGTCCCCATTACAGACTGCGATATCAGCTGCCTGTGGTCTATGGCCTTATACCTACGGCTCCGTTTCTCAGGAGGCACCATGCCTGCACATCCCTCAACGCGTCTTCTACTGTCTGCACGCCTTAGATTGCAACCCCTTCGGATACACTGCTGCTTCCCGTCGGCTGTGATGTTCATGAGCGGTGGGTCCATGGCGCACTGTACCACGTATTGAGCGCCTTGTAACACGCGTTACCTGACATGGCTTGCTTTAACGATATACCGCCCACTCCTTAATATGGGCATCCGTATCATTACTGGGGAAATTAATGATGCTAACATTACCGCAGTTTAGTAAACATACCACATAGTGTTATTTATTTATTTTTATTTATTTGTGTGTTTTTATACCGCTATTTCAGGTAATCATAGCAGTTTACAAATGAACAACAGATACATAAAACAAATTAACAATATAGCTGGTACTGAAACAGGGAATTACAAGTTTACATAATTCAACTAAAATAATTTGTTTAAAAATTTTTTGACGACAAAACGCCATTAAATTTAGGGGTAGGTTTAGGAGGATGAGAGGGGTGGGAAAGCTCTGATGGTGAGATAATTGAATAAGAGAAGTGATTATTGAGTAGTATCAGTGACAGCTGGAGTTAAATTGTGACCAAAATGTTCAGTGAATAGGTAGGTTTTAAGGTGGGAATGGAAAGTGGATAGGTCTGTAATGTTCCGGAGACTAGTTGGCAATGAGTTCCAGAGTGTTGGAGATATACAGGGTGGCCCAAAAAAAGTGAGAACATCTCGTAAATTAAAAGCTTAAATAGTTTACTTATTTACCTTTTTTTAGCTATATAACGTCTTTATTTCGACAATTTCCAGTCGCCATCTTTTTTTTTTAAATTTGTCATTCGTTTACATCTGTCTTTTTGAATTTTTAAATAACTTATATGCTACGAGATGTTCTCACTTTTTTTGGGCCACCCTGTATATTCGAATGCTCTATTGCTCGTGCATTGTTTAGAATTCCGGAATTCTGAAGGAATAGCGAGGAAGTTGATAATTTGGTTTCTTCTTTTCCGGTCATTAGATACAACTTTGATCAGGTGGGAGAGAGTAGGGGGAGCCATTTTCATAATGATCTTAAATGTAATCGTGAGAATTTTATATTTGATCCGGCTTTGAATCGGCAGCCAATGTAAGTCATATAGAATTGGTGCTATGTGGTCACTTTGGCGAGAGTTGTGGATAATTCATGCGGCAGAATGCTGTGCCATAATGAGTGGGTGAAGGGATACTTTTGGAAGACCATGAAGTGCAATAGACTATTACAGTAGTCTATGTGTGGAGTGATTAATGCCTGCATTATAGCTCTAAAGTCAGAGAGCTGTAGTAGGGGTTTTAAGTGTCGCTGGAGACGGATCTTGTATATTGTTTTCGTTAAATTTTTGGTGTGGGTTTGGAAAGAAAAGTGTTTGTCTAGCGTAACACCTAGATATTTAACCTCTTCTTTGACTTCAAGTTCAATTAAATCGAATGATATGTTTTGATGGGGATTATAAATTTGATTCCTGGTGATTATTAAAATTTCAGTTTTTTTTAAATTTATGTGTATGCCAAAATTCTTGAGCCAGGTAGCAATTTCCATGAAGCAGGATATTATAGGGTCGAAGTTGGGTGATGTTATATTAAAAGGCATAAACAACATAAGGTCATCTGCACAGATAGCATAAACGACCTTGAATTGTTTTATGATTTGACAGACAGGTTGAATATATATATTAGTGAAAATCATTTTTATTCATTTTCAATCAAAACATAAACACATAATAGAGACTAAGCAGCAGTCTTGCAACAATTCAAACTATAAGTATCAAACATGTGGCCCCCCATAAACACAAACAATATATCGCCACTACCCCCCCACTCCTTCCACCCCCCCCCCACCAGCAACCCTCACACCGTCCGCAATCAGAGGACAGCCTAAGAAAGGAAACCAGACAAGACAGTCACCCATCCGGGCTCAAATTAGCCCGTTGAGTGAAACAAATTGAAACCTAAAATAGAGGAAAGGAAAATAAAATAAAGTAGATGAAAGTAAGCAGGTACCCCAACCCACTGGCCATTCCCTTCACTCCAGCCCTACTCCCCCGCCCTAGGCTCCCCTCAATAGCAGAGTCCCAGGCCCAGGCAAGATGATGGTCCTACACCCCACCCAGCGCCGCATCGTCAAATCCTCAATCCCAAACAACAGCCAAAGCCCCCCCCACCTCCCCCCTCCCCCAGTCCCCCCTCCCTCCCCGCCCAGAGGACTCATCAACCTAGAACACTGCCACTGCACAGCATTGACACCTTAACCGCCCCTCCCATCCAATACCCTAGTCCGAACTCTAGACGGGAGACGCCGCAAGTGGGGGCACCATCCCATCCTGAAGGCCTCCCACCTTTTGGGATGATGGCATGCGTGCAGCCTCTCCATCCACAACAGACTATGCAGACGGGTCCGCCACTGTCCAATCATCGGACCCCGAGGGTCCAACCAACTCCGCAAAATAGTCATACGGGCTAGCACGAACACCCGGCGCACCCACGCCCATTCTATCTGTTCCAGTTCGGTCCCACCATCTCCAGTCCAGACGTCCAACACCAAATGCAAGGGTTGCATTACCAACGGCGTACTCAAACAATCGTCTAAATATCCAACAACATTACTCCAAAAAAGCTTCACCATCGGGCAGTGCCAAAACATATGTCCAAGCGTTGCATCTTCACATCCACATCGCGGGCAGCCACTCGTGGACGTCACCCCCGCCCGCCAATCCCTATTGGGCGCAAAATATAAGCGACGGATCAACTGGTACTGCATATCCCTGTGGTCTACCGAGACAGATACCTTAGGAATCTGCGCCAGGGCTTGCAAAACTCCTTCGCCTACCACTGACTCGCCCAAGTCGCGTGTTCCAGGCCTCCGCTAACGCCTCCTCAGTCCCGTGGGTCTCAAGGCTCGACAACGCCTGATGTAAGCCGGAAACCCTCCTCGCCAACTCTCCTCCCATCAAAAGTTCCTCCATCCGAGAACAGATGTCTCCATGTAAGGAAGCCATTGGCAACTTGCCAATATAACTCCGAATCTGAGCATAGGGAACATGTCTTTACTTGTCCAGCGATAATAAACACTTAAACGAGCCCAAGGATCAAGGGTACCATCTCTGGCCAAAAGCCGTTCAAGAGTGGAAATTCCCATCTGTTCCCATCGCACATAGCTGGCTTCCGTGAGGCCCGGTAGAAAGTCTTTATTCCCCCGAACTGGAAGGTAGGGGGAGCAAAAGGCCGAGAGCCCCAGCTTGCCACACATATACCGCCAAGTTCGCACCACCGGGCAAAGCAACACAGTCCACACCATTTGGTCCAGGCCTGTCGCCCGTCTCATATGCAAGACATAACGAACATACAGCGGGGCAATGAGAGCCCCAATCATCTCAAGAGGAGTATAATCTCCCATCCCCCATCCCCAGTCCCTGACATGCTGCAGAATACACGCCCGGTTATATTGCCTAAGATCAGGGAGCCCCATACCTCCCACGTCACACGGTCTCTGCAACACCGTCAGACGCACTCTGGGCCTCCTACCCCGCCATAACAGTAGATTAATCTGTTTTTCCATTAGCAAGAGGTCGGTCCTTTTCAATAACAATGGTAATGTCTGTAACGTGTATAACCATTTAGGAAACAGTACCATTTTATAAAGGGCAATCCTACCCCCCAGCGACAAGGGCAATTCCCTCCACTTATGGACCTTATCAGTTAGGTGTTGCAATAAAAAGGTTGTATTGATTCGGTAACGATCCCGCAGATCTCTAGGCAAGTAGATACCCAAATACTTGAACCAATCTCCTGCCCATTTTAGGGGGAAGGGACCGGACCAGCGCTGAGAGATAGCGGTATCGAGTGGTAACGCCTCGGATTTATCCAAATTTAAGCGAAACCCGGAAAGCTCACCATAACTACGAAACAACTGTAGCAAAGCGGGTAACCCTTCCTCCGGATTCTCGACATGCATCAGTAAATCGTCAGCAAAGGCTGCAACCCGAAATTCGGCCTTGCCCACCGAGATCCCCCGAAAGGCCGGAGAAGACCTAATATGACACAGTAAGGGTTCCAGCATCAAGACAAATAAAAGAGGCGAAAGGGGACACCCCTGCCGAGTACCTTTCTGAATCCGAAATTCTGGTGACATACGTCCATTAACCAAAATCGCTCCTCTAGGATCGGCATACAACAACCGCACCGCTGCGACAAAAAAGCCGTTGATCCCCACCGCGTCCAACACCTGGTACATGAAGCCCCAATCCACCCTATCAAAAGCTTTCTCAGCATCAAAACTTATTAACATCGATCGCTTTTTATCCTTACGACTGGCACACATAGAGGCCAGCACCCTCTGCAAGCTATAAGCCGCGTGTCTACCTCTTACAAAGCCGACCTGGTCAGTCCGGATTAAACCCGGCAGGAAGCCCGCCAGCCTCTCTGCCAGGATCTTAGCTAGGAGTTTAATATCTACATTCAACAAGGAAATGGGCCGGTAAGAACTCGGCAAGAGTGGGTTTCTACCCGGCTTAGGCAAGACGGTAACAAGAGCCTTATTCGCCTCATAGGGAAACAAGCCCTGACGAATAAAGTCCTCATAGTACTCGGAAAGAGGAATCGCCACCTTGTCTTCTAGTACTTTGTAAAATTCTCCCCTATAGCCATCTAAACCGGGCACCCGTCCCCTCTTTAAACCCCTGATCGCCAACTGTACCTCCTGAGGGGAAATGGGCGCGTTCAACACTGCCAACTGATCTTCAGCCAGTCTTGGTAAATTGCTAGCCCAAAAAAACTCCTCCCCTCTTCCTCCCGAACCATGGCCTTCCCAGACATACAAAGTTTGATAATAGTCACAGAACACCTGTTCAATCTCCTCCGCCCTAGTCCTCAAAGTACCATCTGCATGTCGTATCGCCCCCACCTGCCGGGGTCCCCCGTCAGCCCGCACCAACGAAGCTAATAGTTTACCTGCCCGATTTCCATGCTGGTATAATTGGTATCTATAATACAACAAGGAGTTCCTGGCCCTATGACAGAGCTCAGCCTCCAACTCGATTTGTAATTCCTTCAACCGCGCCTTAGCCTCCCTACTCTGGCAGCGGGCATGCCAACTGCGTGCCTTAGCCAGCTCTTTTTCTAATTGCAAGATCCAATTGTTGATGGTTTTCCGCCTTCAACTTTGATAACTAATAATCTCACCGCACAGCACAGCCTTCCCCGCCTCCCAAAAGAGGGCCGGGTTATCCCTATGTTGGGCGTTATGATTAGTGTATTCCTCCCATTTTCCCTGCAGGAATTGCACAAAACCTGCATCGCCCCCAAGATCTAAGGAGTGCCGCCAACTCCACCCCCATCCTTGCTCAAGATGTTGAATCCCCAGGGTCACCATGGCATGATCCGACAGAACCGGCGGTCCGATATCCACTCGGTCCACCAGCCGAAACAAATCAGCAGAAAGAAGGAAATAGTCAATTCTCGACCACGTCCCATGCGCCCTGGACATATGAGTGTACTCTCGTTCACCAGGATGCAAGACCCGCCACACGTCCAAAAGATCATACCCCTCACACAATCCCCGAATGCACCGAGCGCTTCGCTGGTCCTGGGACCCAGACACCGCAGAGCGATCCATTTCCTCATCCATGACTGAGTTAAAGTCCCCCCCCAACACCAGGTGATAATTCCCCAAAGCAGACACCACCCGGGACACTTGCTTATAGAAGCAAGCTTCATAGCCATTAGGCATGTACACTGACCCCAACACTACCCGCAGTCCAGCTAAAGTCCCCCAAACAAAAACATAGCGTCCCTCAGGGTCAACCTCCACTCTCTCCTCCACCCATCCCACTTGCTTCGTGAGAAGAATAGCCACCCCCCTCTTTTTCCCAACAGCCGCGGCTCCGTACACCTTGCCAACCCATCCCTTACACAGCTTATCATGCTCTTCAGAGGACTGATACGTTTCCTGTAACATGGCTATATCTACCCGTTTTAATCACAATTGTTGCAGCACTCTATATCTCTTTATAGGGGAACCTAAACCACATACATTCCAAGAGGCCAATTTCAAGTGCTTACCCATTCTCGAAGGGCCACCCTCGCAAGCTAAGCATGAAAAAATCTTCTACATTGAGGCAGCAGCCCCCCCAGCCTAGGGCTCCCACCACACCTACATCCACCCACCTCCACCGCCAGTGCCAATAACTATACTGCAGCAATTCCACCTCCATTAAGTCCCAACCCTCCCCATCCACCCATCCCCGACCTCCCTCCCCCCTGTCCCCCCCATACTAGTCCCTACTCTTCCCTTGTTCCTCCCTCGACCTACCCCAGCCTTCCACATCTCCTTCCAAGACCCCTCCCGGCCCCCTTCCACCCGGGACCCCAGTCCAATGGCATTCAGGGTCACCCCTCTCGTGTATCTAAATACCCCTAACACACCCCACCCCACAGTATATGCAACGCTCATCTCCCCCCCTGCTTCTGCAACAGTATACCACATTAGAACATTTTGCAGAAATGCCCCAGCACCACAAGGAACAGTAAAACAAAACCCGAAGCAAGAACTGCATGAACTCTTTAAAGCTTCAAAAAACAGCAAACATTAAGCATCAAACATCAAGGACTGCAGCCGCTGTCAGCCTGTTCTGCCAGGAGAGTCCAGCCCAGGCAAGAGCAAGATGTACACTGTCATTCCAGCCCGATATGGCCGGCATTCCCAACAAGGAAACAGGCAGTGAATCCTGCCACATGGAATTCGCGCACCGAGAGCATGGGGAGCTAGCACCCGGCCGTAACGGCAGCGGCCACCAGAGCAACCTCCCCATGAGGGATAGCAAAGCCAAATTGGTCAGGCCGCGCCGCATAAGAATGCTATAAAAGAACATTAAAAGGATAATCCAGCCCTGGGCACACTCCCTCCCTCCCCCCACTCGCCAGCCCACACAACCTCTTGTTCAATCATTCAAACAGTGAGGAAGGAAGAAAGAAAAGCGAAAGAGAGAAATAAAGGAGAGAAAGGCGAAAGGGCAGACCGCCGGCACTACCCATCTGCGTAGTAACACACACAGAGAAATAGCAGATTATACATTATGGAACAATTAGTATGTGTTAGGCTGCCCCATGCCTTCGCCCTCCACCCATTCCATCTGCCTGCAGGCAGTCCACAGCTTCACCCCAGCATCCAAGAACTGTCCGTCTTCATGGAGGTGCACCCCCACCAAGCTGCTCCAAAAATGTCCGGGCTTCCTCCGGGGTAGCCAGAAATTTCACACCGCTCTGATGCTCCACTCGTAATTTCGCAGGGTAGAGCAGTGCAAATCTCACATCCCGATTCGCTAATTGTCCACAAATAGTCGAAAAGGCCCTCCGCTGCTGGCTCACAAGGATGGAGTAGTCCTGGAACACCAAGATCTGATCTCCACTATCAGGCTGCCTCCTCCGATTGCGGGCCGCTCTTAAAACTTCTTCCTTCTGCCTAAACTCCAGGAATCGTGCAATGACTGCACGTGGTCGACGGGCTCCGTCCCTCCTCGGGCCCAATCTATGCACCCTCTCTAACTTTATCGGGCCTGCAAAAGTGTCCGGGAAAGTCTGGGTAATCCACGATTCCAGGTGCCCAGCCAGCATGCGATCCCCCACACTCTCAGGGATGCCAACAAAACGTAAGTTCTTTCGTCGACCCCAATTTTCAAGGTCGTCTATCTTGTCATGCTGTTGCTGTACCAGACTTTCCAAAGCCGTCACCTGCTCTTGCAACGTGCGATGGGAGTCTTCGACATCCGAGACCCGGGCCTCCACCTGTTCCATGCGCCCCGTGAAATCTCCAATACTTTGGTTAACCTGGGATAGTTGCTCAGCCAGGGATCGGAACCGGTCATCCAGCACAGCCACCACTGCCGCGCTTACTTCAGTCACCATAGCTTGTGTTTGGCCTGCTACAGGGCTTGCCGGAGCGTCCTCTGCCATCTTACCCTCCGGCAGCCGGCCTTTCTCCTTGCGGGTGACTTTTGAGGCCATACAGCCGCGCCAAAGAGCCCGGAGCTAAGATTCCTCTCCCGTTCAGGCTCCGCGGGCAGTAGCAAAATCTCCAGAGAGCTTAGAGCACAGCTTAAAGGGGTTTTATAGCAGTAGATTGGGGTATCCCCCGGAGCTGGCCAACTCACACCCTACCAGCTCATTGCCACCGGAAGTCTCTGAATATATATATTAAATAATAGCGCTGAGAGCGCGGATCCTTGAGGGAGGTCTGTGGTTTGTGGGTATGAGTTAGAGGATGTGTAATCTATGGTGACTTGTCGAAATCTTTCAGTTAGATAGGATACAAACCATTTAAGGGTTGTATTGCTCAGACCAATTTGTTTCAATCTATGAATTAGAAGGGAATGAATGATAGAGTCAAACGCTGCCGCTATGTCAAGGAAGAATAAAATGTATGCTTGGTTATTGTTATCTATTCCCTTAATGATTTTATTGGATAGGGTTAGCATCAGTGTTTCGACACTGTGGTAAGGCCTGAACCCAAATTGGTTGTTATCGAGAGGAGCATATAGGTCAATGTGGTCTTGTAGTTGTAAG
Source organism: Ichthyophis bannanicus (assembly GCA_033557465.1). Taxonomy (NCBI): domain Eukaryota; kingdom Metazoa; phylum Chordata; class Amphibia; order Gymnophiona; family Ichthyophiidae; genus Ichthyophis; species Ichthyophis bannanicus. The sequence continues at coordinate 1,420,746,126 of CM066032.1, forward strand.
TACACGTTTTTTTCTATTATTTTGTAAAGGAAAGGGAGACTCGAGATGGGTCTGTAGGAAGCGGGGGAAATTTTGCAAGGGCTTTATTTTTTAAAATTGGACGAATTATGGCTTTTTTTAAGCTCATATGGCATGTAACCTTGGGTAAGTGATTTGTTGACAATGGTTAGTATCAAAGGGGCAGTTTCATTAATTGCATCCTTAATCTATTTAATTGGGCAGGGATCTGCTGCTGATGTTGTAGTATTCATATCAGAAATTGTCCTTTTAAAGGATTCAAGGTATAGTGTTGGGGGCACCCTATGGGCAGAAAGATGGAGCCAGGAATTCTCCATATAGTGGTGATATTCAGTTGCAGATCTGGATAACTATTAGGATAACTTAGGACAGGAAAACGTGTCCTAATGGCTATCCAGGTAGCTTATCCATATAGCGATGCCTGATATCACTGCTCTATGGATGAGTTTGATGCTGGATTCATTAAATGGATATTCAATACCAGCCACAATCTGCACACTGGTGCTGAATGTCTAGTTTATTTTTTAGCCGTGATGGCCAAGGTTTTAAAATGTGCAGACTGCTACGATGCAATATTGACCTGGAAAATATACAGCTAAATTTACAATCTTTAAGCACCAGAGAACAGAAGCCCTTATCATGTTCAACTCAAGCCTTACCTCGATCCATGTCCCTAACTGTTGGAAACAGACAGTTATTTGTCCATGTTTCAAGAAATCCATCCTTGATGCAGTCATTATCTCCAATTTTTGTCCTGTCACTAATTTACTTTTTATCTGCAAAATTCTAGAGAAAGTCATCTTTCCAACTTTCTCAAAATGACCAGTTTCAGTTTCAGTTTATTTCACATACCATTTTCCACCAAGAATGGCTCAAAACTGCTGCTTGAGACAAGAGGTTAGCTTGTGGCTGTCCTCCCCCCCCCCCCCCACCTCGGCACCCAAAATGAAGGGGCCACTGGTCAGTTGGTTGCCCCAATAATACAGAAAGCAATATATTCCCAGGCTATTTAATATATATTTTAAAATATTGCAATGCTGTTTGTATGCAGCAAAAACTGTAGTATTTATTTATATTCTCTTGTGTTATTCTGCATCAGTGTGGTTTACTTTGAACAGGGCATTATAACTTGGAGATATCTATTTTATAGGGAACATGGGCTATGGAGGGTTATGTGGCTTGCCCAAGACCACAAGGAGCACCTGTGGGACTAGAAATCCCAGCCCTTCTGGCCCAAGGTTGCTGTCTTCTAGTGGGATTTGAACCCCTGACCTTCTGGCCTGAAGTACCTTGCCCCAACCACTAGGCCACTCCTCTGCTCCAAAAGTAGTTTAATTATGTAGACTGGGAATCTAATATAAAAACACTGACTTCTGACACTGCACGCTGGACTGCCACGCTATAAAATGTAAATAGATATTCTGCAAAAACAAAGGAAATGCAATTTGATCACACAGGAAGGAGCAAAATGAAAACTTGAGAACCACAACAAATTTTGTTTTGATGTTATAAACTGCACTGTGATTCTCACTTTTTATTTTTGAGCATATAAAAGCACATTTTAGAAAGGCCGTTTATGTCCAAATGAAAACATCGGCAATTATGTCAATTTTAAAGGAGAAAGTGGGCATGTATAAGTCAGATGTAAAGCTGCCATGCCTCTACCCCTCACCGTGGACATGTGTTTTAAATTACATAGTAACATAGTAAATGACGGCAGATAAAGACCAGCATGGTCCATCTAGTCTGCCCAGCAAGATGGCAAGAGTAGGTGCACCTGTCGCTCTGTGCAGGCTACCCCTCCCCATGTCTTTGTTTAGGGGTGAACCCACCACTCCATGTAGGACACCCCTATTTGTTGAGACGTTATATGGTTCAAAAGTTAGATGGTACCGTTTATTTTGTTTTTATCCTATTGCTGTAAAGGGATTCACTGTGTTTGTCCCATGCTGTTTTGAATTCCGTCACCGTGTTTGCCCCCACCACTTCCTTTGGGAGGGCATTCCAAGCGTCCACCACCCTTTCAGTGAAAAAATATTTCCTGATATTGCCTTTCAATTTACCACCTTGCAGCTTCATGTTATGCCCTCTAGTTTTACAGCTTGCCCGTCTTTGGAAGAGGTTTGTTTGTTCATTATTTCTCATTTAAGTATTTAAAGGTCTGAATCATATCTCCCCTGTCCCTCCTCTCCTCCAAAGTGTACATATTTAGGTCTTCAAGTCTCTTCTCATAAGGCTTCTGCCGAAGGCTCCAAATTAAACAAAGAAGTGCAGGAACGCACGGAGATGGGTATGCATGTGCAATGGGAGATACTCATTTATCAACTTACACGTAGGAAAAATCAGCATGGGAAAGCCCAGCAACTTAAATGTGCAAATGCTGGGATTTTAGAATGCGCACAGGTAAATGCCGTCACTGGTACATGTATCCTAGTCATTTTTCAAACTAGATGTCCAGCTGTTCTTAATCACAGAGGACTTGATGTCTACCCACTTAACATGCAATAAATAAATGTTGGGAATTCAAGGGGATAATCCCTCTTTTAAAGAGCTGGCTACAATGAGTACTTTTTAAAAACTAAACGTGCCAGGGAGCAGGTATAAATACAGACATGGACAGTTTCCTGCTTCCACATGCATCCCCTGTATGAAATGGGGGAAACATGTGTAACGTTTTGTTCCACTTAGACCACACTCTTCGATACATCCCCCCATGTAGCTCGGACATGATTGCGGTGAACATGTATGAATTTGGACTTTTCTAAAATGGCAGTTTGGGCGTGGTTGTAGTTTGCATGTTTATGTGCTGGTACATACAAGTGCTGTGGCACAAAAGGCTCTTTTAGAGAGCAAGACAACCAGGGGAAGATGGAGAATTTCCCTCCATAGCAATATTCTTCCTCTGCCCAGGGCAGAAAGAGGATAGGGCCTTTACCTGCAGCTAGGAAAGACCACAGACGAAGGGAAAGAAAGTACCAATGCAATTGCCCCAGGACAGGGAAAGGAGGGGAGGGGAGGAAGACCTGCAATTCCCTTGGAAACATAACCAATATGTGCTACAGCTGAGGAACATGCTGTAACCCAGGCAACAGGGGGAGGGCCCAGAGACAGGGAGATTTCCTGGGACAATGTGACTTACAGTTGGGAGCCCAGCCAAAAGGGTTTAGAAGTCATCTCCCAGAACCGTTCTTCGAAGAGATGGAAGTAGAAGCCCTAGATAGATTTATTTTATTTATTTATTTATTTATTTGCATTTCTTATATACCGCACTATTTGCGATCAGCGCGGTTTACATAGAACAAACAGTATCTGACAATATACAAAAGTCAGGTCATTACATTGAACAGGAACAAGTAACTTGGACAACAGGGTAAACTATATACATATGCGATACATTGAGTAAGGTAAATTATATACATGTACAAATGAAATTATTAGGTATTGGTCATACTTGGGGGTGCCCTAATAATGATGGCTGGGGTTCAGGGGAGTCAGTGAGGTATTTGATAAAGAGAAAGTGTTTAAAGGCCTTCCTGAACTGGCTCAAGTTGGGGATTGCTCTGATGTATGGTGGTAGGGAGTTCCAGAGACTTGGGGCGCATAGTCTGAAGGCTCTATTCGATGTTGCTTTGGTGCATTTTGTCGTGTCACTCGGTATAACTAGGATGTTGGCTGCTGAAGATCTCCTTATCCTGTTGGGTGTGGGTGGATGGATGATGTCACTTAGTGAAGAGGAGGAGAGCCCCTTGGTGGCCTTGAATGTCATCACTAAGATCTTGAAACTGATCCTGGCTTGAATGGGGAGCCAGTGAAGCTGCTTTAGGAGGGGTGTGATATGCTCTCTTCTCGGAGCTCCAAGGAGAATCCGCGCAGCACTATTCATGGCATATTGTAGGGGGTTCAAGGTGGCCTGAGGGAGTCCTTGTAGGATGGCGTTTGCATAATCAAAATGTGGAATAATGAGGGCTTGATAGATGGTGCGGAAGTCGCTTGGTTCGAGTAATGGGCGTAGGTGTCTGAGGGATCTGATCTTGAAATAGATCGCTCTGACGGTGTTGGCTATGTGTTGCTTCATGTTGAGATTCTGATCCAGTGTGACTCCGAGATAGCGTATAGCTGATTTTACTTGCAACTCGGCGTTGTTCACTTTCAAGTAGCTGGGTGGTGTGAACTCTGGATTTCTGGAGATGAACAAGACCTCTGTTTTCTTGTGTTGGATGCGCAAATTTTGAGATAGGAGCCATTCGGATATTGTGTTGAAGCACTTAGTCAGAGGGGTAAGGCTGGGCAGTCCAGGGATATCGGCAGGTAAAGTAGGACATCGTCGGCGTATATCATGCAACTCACATTGAACAATCTGATGATGTTACAGATGGGTTGGATATAGATGTTAAACATAAGTGATGATAGGGAGGATCCTTGAGGAACTCCTTGACTTTGTAGGAATGGTTCAGATGTGGACCCGTTTGCTCGAACGTATTGCCATCTTCCAGACAGGTAGGATCTGCACCACTCAAGAGCTGTTCCACTGATGCCTTTTTCTCTCAGCCTACAAAGGAGAATTTCGTGGCAGACCGAGTCAAAGGCCGCCGCTATATCTGAAAAGATGAGTGCGAAACCTTGATGTATGTTGTCGATGCCTGAAATTATGGTGTTGAAAAGCGTTGTGAGAAGAGTTTCCACTCCGTGTGACTCTCTGAAACCATGTTGGGATGAATCTAGGGGGGTGTTGGTATCGATATGATCTTGTAACTGTTTGTAGACTATCTTTTCAATGATTTTGGCGAGCATTGGGATGCTGGAAATGGGCCTGTATGACTCCACCTTTTGTGGGTCTAATTTTTGAGTTCTTCAATAGAGGTCTAACGGAGGTTTGTTTGAGAGTAGAGGGGAAAGACCCAGTGCTAAAAGATAGGCCTATCATATTGGCTAAGATCGGGGTGAGGTCACATCGCAAATCCCTTATCCAGAATGCTGGACAGGGGTCTGAGTATGCAGTGGAGGTATTTAGAGTTGAGATGGTGTCTTCTATAATTCTCTTTGAAGGTGTAACAAAGGTTGTTAGAGATGCTGAGAATTCTTGAGCGTTGGGGGGGTCCGGTATCTCCATTTTGTCGGTCTTGCATAGTTTAGATTGCATAAAGATGGCATAGTCCTGCGGGTGTATACTTCCAGGGTGCTCCGGGGTGGGTTCCTTAGCAAGGAATTTAACCAAGTTGAAGAGGTTGTGCGGCTTATTTAATGACCTTTTCAGGGTGTCTGTGTGGTGCTGCTTCATTTTGACTATGACGGCGTTGCGATGTGTGTGTAGTTGCTGGGTGTATGCTGCTTGGTCACTGCTAGTATGTGACTTCCTCCAGCGCTTTTCCAATCTCCGTAGGAGGGTTAGTGATGCCCTTAAGTCGGCTGTGAACCATGGTGCTGACGATCTTCTGTTTGGGGCTTTAGTTGTTGGGGGATGGATTGCGATTGCGCTGAGTTTGCTGTTCCAGGTGGAGATCAGTTCCTCTAGATCTAGTGAGGTCTTATCAAGGAGTGTGTTCGTTTCAGCCAGTATATGTTCTCTATTGAACGGGTGAAAACTTCTGGCAGTTGGGTTAGAGTTCTTGCTTAAATCCTCATTGGGTCTTTGTGACTTGAAGAGGGTAGGTATCTGGAAAGTAATGAGCTTGTGGTCAGACCATGGTACTGCTGTTAATGAAAGTGTAATGTTTTGTGATTGCTGAAGCACTGCTTGTGGGGCGAATATGAGGTCGAGAATGTTACCTTTTGAGTGTGTGGGTTCTTGTACCAATTGGGTGTATCCCAAGATGTCTAGTGCTTCTATGAATGCAGCTGCTTGATTGTCCTGTAGGGATGGCAGATTGAAGTCGCCTAGGATCCAATTTGGTTTATTTGGACCCTGGGTGTTGGATGCTATGTTTATGATATTAGAGATGTTGTCTGGATTTGCAGAAGGTGCTCTGTAAATCAAGTTTATAGAGCAGGTGTTGTTGGAGATAGTTACTGTTTCAAGGGTGTTGATGCTGTTAGCTTCAACCATTTTGAACTGAAGGTCCAATCTGGTGATGATGATCACTCCTCCTCCCCTTTTGTTCTGCCTGTGGCTGGTGAAAGCAACAAAGTTGGGTGGTAGAAGTTGATTGAGTATGGTGTTGTCCTCCGGTGAGAGCCAGGTCTCAGTGATCATGATGATGTCTAATTTATGATACATTATCGTTTCAGTGATTGCTGGCCATTTTTTGCGAAGTGAGCGAGAGTTAATGAGTGCACACTTCAGGCTACTAGTGTATGGGCTTTTACTTTGCTTGGTTTTTAAAGAATTTTGTAGTGGAATATGTATTAGATGGTGGCGGTATGGATAGCTAGCTCCATAAGAGTGATTGTGGGAGTCATCTGGCCATTTTCTTCCACTAGTAGAAACTATTGGGATGTGATTCTGTGTTGTAAGTAGTGCCAGTGAGGAGGATGGCAAGATTGTGAGTAGAAGGTAGAGACTCATTAGGGGATGATTATGTGCTCCATTTTGAATCTTACTGAGCCAGTCCAGGTGAGGCAGGGGTTTGTGCAGGAGGGGTGAGTTTGGTGTGTCCCCTGACTAAGGATATTTTATTTAGGTGGCTGTATCTTCTGAGGTGCGGGAAAGGAGAGTGAGTGCCCTTTCATAGTTGTGTGTTATGGCAGGAGTAGAATTTTACTAACGATAATAATGGCAGGAACCCTATGATTCACAGTGGCAATGGAACACAATGATTATAGTAGCAATGGAACACAGTGATATATAGTAGCAATGGAACACAATGATACACAGTAGCAATGGAACACAATGATACACAGTAGCAATGGCAGGAAGAAGTAAAGCTAAACAACGGCAATGATAGGAATCCGATGATACCAAACAATAGCAGTGGGTGATGCGGCTTAGTGACTGATTCTGTTTTTTCTATTGTGGTCAAAATGGCGTTTTACCATGTAGGAAGCAGGTGATATTATCTATGCATGGTAACTGATGAGGAGTATCGCTCGGGATATTATAAAGTACCTGAGATACTGTTTCTGCCGTCAGAGGAGAGTTGTTGACACAGGCGATGGAGGGTTGTTGGTGCAGGACGGGAAAGCGACTATTCCGTCCTGTCTTCACGGTCCACGCCTAAGGGCCACGCCAAAGGGATTGTCTCTTCACTGATCTGCAGTAGATGAGGAAATGGAAGAGGAATAAGCTGGTAGGCTGTGGACTTTATTTTGACTTTCTTTTTGTTGTTAAGGCGTGACTAGGGTTTCAGTCACAGTGGTGTGAGTGCCTCCCTTTCTTCCTCTTCCCACTGTTTGGGCTTTAAGTAGCTTGTTTAGAAGGGGCTGGGAAAGGATTATTTTTCCCTTACCTTTTGGACACAATGTTGAATGAATTCTGTCACACTGGACTGTTATTGCTGCAGATTGACAGTGGGAAGGAGCTATTAAGCTGGGCTTTGGGGTTTTTTTTTTTGATAAAGCAGAACTAAGAGACAAGAGTTGTTTATATTTATGTAGTTTTATTTTCACTCTTCAACCCTGTCAGTTTGGGATGGAGCTGCAGCAGGGGACCTCAGCCTGGAAACCCAAGGAGATAAAGGCTGCAGACTGAAGGAAATGTTTGTGAGTTGAAGTAAGGGGCTGGACACTGCAATGCCAAAGAAGCCACAAATGTAAGGCGGCCTCTGGACATTTTATAAAGAGGCTCATCTGGGACATTGGTTGGGGACAGTTCATTTGTAGGGGGCTGAGTCACATATCTAGGCCTGACCCTTTTTTTTTTTTTAGTGCCATCAAGTCAGTGTTGACTGATAGTGACCCAGCTACCTCTGGGTTTTCTTGGCAATGTATCACCAGAAGTAGATTGACAGCCTTTTCTTTCAAGGCAATAGAGGGTAAAGTGACTTGCCCAAAGTTGCAAGGAGTGCCAGTGGGAATTGAACCCTTGATCTGGGTTCTAGGCAGTTGCTTTAACCACTAGGCTACACCTCCACTCTGGCCTGGCCTTTAAAGGGTACCTTTTTTGTGTTTTCTTGAGCCTTTTGGAGTTTTGTTCCATGTGTTTGTTTGATGATTCATTCTGATGGTACAAGTTAGATAATAAAGGCTCTCCTAACCATTCTCCTACTAATTGTACCCCAATGTTGGTGGGCTACCTCTTCCTCGATGAGCATGCAAGGCTGGCTTATGGTGTGCCCTTGAAATGCCAAAACTGCGGAGGATGGACCAGTGCCTGGTGACAGTGCAAAATGCGAATAAGGCTTCTAAAACCACCCTCATAGTATATACATCCAAAGAAACCCTTCTTCCAACAATTGGTGCAGACAGAACTAGGACATTTTCCCATAGAACTCAACACACAAAATATAATTTCTAGTTCTGGTGGCTTCGCAGTAATAGCAATTTAAACCCTTACCAGAGCTGGACATATTGGGGCATGATTACTAAAATGCACTAAGGCAGAGCATTAATCTAGTACAGAAGCCTGTGCTAACCTCAGGGGGCATATGTGTCTGTCTCCTGCTTTTAGCGCATTGCGACCACATGGCAGGCAGGTGCACTTAATGCTATCCATTAAATGCATCCATGCTAATGGAAACAGCCATGGTTAGCATACGCTAAAGATGCCTGCGCTAACCATGATGCACTGCTAATGCCCGCGGTATGCCCCTAACCCACCCAGTCCTTGCCCAGTCCCGTTAGATGGGATTTTTAGTATGGGGCCCTGTGCTAACTTTCAGCATAGCACACTCACTATGTGCTAAATCCCACATTAACAGTTAGCTCAGCTCATTTTAGTAAACTTGCTTTTTGAGGTAATACAAAACCTTACAAAAATTACTCAGGACTTATAGAGAAAATCTACCATACCATAACAGCTTCAATTTCCAAAAATGACAAGGATCTTACCCAGAAAAGAGCAGCACTGTAACATCTACTGTATAAGCCTATTTGGAAAACTGAACAAGCCAGCTTACTACAGATCCCTATATAGAAGCTCCATGCTAACAGAATACCAGACAATACAACTCCATGCAATATAACACCAGAGAAACAGAAAGAGATGCAGATGACCCTGTACTGTGCAAAGTACAATGATACATCATCTAAATTTCAAAGACTGACATAGGGGTATGTTTACTAAACCGTCTTAACGTGCGCTCTTCCACATTATCACGCGATAAGGTACCTTATCGCCTGATGAAGGCGCGTTATCGGGCGATAAGGTACCTTATCGCGCGATAATGTGCGCAGCGGCGCAAATGAGCGCTGAGGGCGGAGAAAGGCTCCCAGAGGGCGGAGGAAGGCTCCCCAGGGGCGGAGAGAGAGGGTCAATGGGCGGAGAGTGGGAGGGGAGAGGCTCCCTGCACACTAACGCTGTAAAATTCGAGGCTGAAAATGAATGCCAGTGAAACCCTGGCGTTGGAGCTGATTTAAAGGGAAAAGAAACCATTTCCGTCAGAAATGTACAGCAAAACCAGGGAAACCTAAAAAAAGTGAGAAGTGTGATACATGTGCACGGAACAAAAGGGCAAATAAACATTGAAAATGAACAGAAGAAAATGTAATAAAAACATAACCAAGCTGGCCAAGAGTGATAGTACTGGGAAACATCAACCCCCCCCCCCCCCCCCGAGAAAGTTCCGAAAAAAAGATATGAATTTTGGAAGGGTCTATGCTCCGTCCCCATACAAGGTGAATTTATTTATTTATTTATTTATTTAACAGCTTTTATATACCGCGCTATTTGTTATCAGTGCGGTTTACATACAACAAGGGTGCACAGTCAGAAACTGTTCTGTGCTTACATTGTAACAGGAGTTTAAACTTGGACAGTACATTGTAACAGGAGCATAAACTTGGAGTAACAGAGAAACTATAAACATATGTACAAAATATAATTAGATTTGGTTTGTATATACAGTAAGTCTAAAGCGGGCTCAAGATACTTGTGACAGGATGCAGTTTGTAGACATTGGTGGGTGGGTGAAATTGCGCTGAGCAGGGTTTTCCCTCTGCATTGGGCAGGTTTCCTATGGCGTGCACATGTTCCACAACAGCAGGGCGGGCATGTCGGAATGGGCAACTGGACAGATGCTTGAAAAGGGGACACAGAGGGCTGCAGGCGGCACATGCTGTGGTGCAGCTGGGCCACAGTGCGGACTAGGGTGATGCCTAGGTGGCCCATAGGAATGCTGAAACAGTAGTGCAGCCAGACAGCAACTTATGAGAGCCCAACATGGGCACGAGTGCGCTCCCCACAGTGTCACAGGGGATAGTACCCAGCAGGTACCCCCAAGAGCACAGAACATTGCCAGGCGGTGCTTGGGGGAAGTGTGGACAGCTATGCAGGCACCCCTACCCCAGAACCCACACCATAGGCAGCTGCCTACCCACACACTGGATGGCCTGAGACTGCGCTCCACCAGCACCACCAGCAGAAGGGCATGTCAGCAGGGTGGCAGAGGGGTACTGGTGGTGGAGGGGGCAGTGGCAGCTGCCCAGAGCAGACCATGGCCTAGCCCTGTGTAGGTGGGTGCCATGCACTGCAACAGACAGGCCCTGTCTGACGAACAGTCATGGTATCACCAGGGAATGTACCATCTCTGTGGCAACACGGTGGTGCAGTGCACACAGCCAGTGTGCTCAAAAGCAGACAGTCACAGGTTCAAGTCCCAGCTGCAGTTCCTGCCAACCCAGTCCCCATGTTTTACCCACTGCTAATACAGACAGAACTTTTATTGCAGATGACGTAAACATGCCCATTACACCTATATTTTACCCTACAGAGCATAGACACCATAAACATGCGCATTACCTAGAGCAGAGTCTCCCAAATGCAGTCCTGGAGGGCCAAACACCATTCAGGTTCCATGCTGCCTCTAATAAATATGGCTGTGCTGCATTTCTATGCACCGCCCCCATGGTATGCCAATGTATCTCATGCATATTCATTAGGGACAGCATGAAAACCTGAACAGTGTTTGGCCCTCCAGGACTGGAGTTGGGAACCTCTGCCCTAGAGCAGCGGCCAACAGGGGCAGACACACATGCACCCACAGGCTCCATTAACCGAAGCCTCCTGGAGAGGCAGGATGTTGGGCCCTGCATGCATCTCCCAATACTAGCACTTGCATACCTTAGCAATGCCACCCTAAACCTTGGAATACGGTACACAGCTATCAAAAGGTTGCTATGATTACTGGCAGATAGCAATTCCAAAGTTAAGTACAATTTTCTGAGTGAGCTGCATCATAGCAACCTTTCTGATGTCTGTGGAGTGTGCTACAGGTCGTGTGTCTGACAGTGTTTACCACCCTGGGGAGTGACCCCAACAGTATTGCGTACCATAGCCATGCCTGCACTGTGCCCAGGACTGGTGCGGTGGCCAGGGCTGCCAAACACCTCTATAGTTGCACAATGCTGGCATAGGTGTGGGGAGTATATGTCTGTCTATCCAGTGTGTGGTGGCTGCAAACACTCTCCACAGCCCACACTGCTAGCACTGTTGCCAGTATTGGCCTGCCAATGTGCATAATGAGGAGCAAGGTACTGTGGGAATAGCCTGGATAGGGTGGCCTGGCCTGGATTCATCTGTACAGAGCATAGGGCAATGGCTCGGACATTGTAGTGCCCGGCCACCACCTGCACGGAAAGGGAGGCCACAGCATGTCCTGCTGGGAGGTCACTCTCACCCTGACTGAGCAGTGACCACGGCATGGCTAGGGTTCCCCATAGTGCTAAATAGTATTTCTCTCATGTGATATTTATGGGTTCCCTTTTGGGGCCCAATCACTGCCTTATCTGCTTGGTGTGTATGCTGACATCCTAGTTCTGGGTACACGCATCTTCTCCAGGAACATGCACTATGGACTAGCTAGCCGATTGTCTGCAGTTAGTATGGGTCTGGCTGGAACACCTTGCAAGGTGCAGCGGCTGGAGGCTTGCTGCTGGAGAATGTCAGATAGTGGTGGGGGGCAGCTGAGCATTTCCAGGCCTACTGTCTGTCTGCCTTGCCTTATGGATGTGTACAGATTGGCATTGACTACCCTGTAGGGTGTGTTTTCCCCAGCAGGACTGGGGTTGTTGGTGCCTTCTACTGCCACCATTGCAGGGAGGTAGAATGTGGATCCACGGAACTGAAGAACAACGACAACAACTTCACAAAGAAAAGACCCCACCACTCCAAGAACCCAAGTACTCCCACACACCATGCCACCCTTCCTAACCCCCATCTATCTCCTAACCCTCCTCCTAACCCTCTACCCCCACTCAGCTAAACCCTACAACCCCCTCTGCCCAGACACCACAACAGCTCAACCCACAAGCATCCACAACCATGCACACGCATACTCACTCACACATTGCACACCAACCCCACAAACCACCACCACCTCTCCATCTCACTCATAAACGCTCGCTCAGTTAGGAACAAATACCACATGCTCCAGGACCTGATCACAGCTGAGAAGATTGGCATACTCTGTGTAACAGAAACCTGGCTAACAGACCACGACACAGTAGTAATGAACCAGCTAACACCAAAAGGATACAGCCTTCAACACTGCTCCCGGACACATGCCAAAGGCAGAGGCGTAGCCATCATTGCCAAAGACAACCTCCATCTGCGGCTCCACGCCTCGGAAACCTCCAATGAAGCAGACATCCTCACCCTCACCAACAAACACCTCTCGATATGCCTGATCTACCGTGCACCCACCACAACCACCGACCTACCACAGATACTACACCTCATCTCCGAAAGCACCAGCCCTTCGAAAGAACAAATTATCCAAGGAGACTTCAACCTCCCATCACTCCAGGAAAAACAAGCAGAAACCTTCCTCAACGCCATGACAGCAATGGACCTGACACAGATCATACAAGAACCAACATATGAAAAAGGAAACACACTCGACCTCATATTTCTAAACTCCAAAACCGCCTCCTCATACAGAAGACCGACAATCTCATCAGTACCGTGGTCAGACCACTACATCATCAACATATCCCACACCTATAAACTCAAAAATAACAGAGAAAATGAACACCACGCAAGGAGATTCAAAGCATTTAGCAAGGAAGACTTCCTAATGCAAACCCTGCCTAACCTACACACAAACTCCAACAATCTTGATGACCTGATCCACAACTGGAATACCACAATCTCCTCAGCAGCCAACACATCTAGAAACAACACCAATACCAGACCCATCTCCTCAAAAGCCCGTTGGTTCACCCCCAGCCTCCGAAAACTGAAAACCAGACTTAGAAGAACTGAAAGGAAATGGAGAAAAAACAAAAGTGACAGAGACAAAGCAAAATACCTCTACGAACTCAATGCATACCACTCAGAAACTGACAACGCCAAAAAAACCTACCACACCAAAATCATCACAACAACCATAAACAAACCTCGAGAGCTCTTCCAAATTGTCAAAAAACTAACAAGGACACCCAGTAGCTCCGACCAACTGCCAGATATCCCCCCTGACCTTCTAGCCCAACAATACAAACAGCTTCAACAACCACAAAACCCACATCACTATGCTGAAACAACCAAGGCAAATTCATACCCCATCCTGAACAGAGACTGGAATACATTCGACACAACCTCAAAAGAAGAAATATCTTCCACCATCTCCTGCTTGAACACCACCACCTCCCCGCTGGATCCCTGTCCTACCGACTGGATAAAGAAAACCAAAGAAGACCTCAGTGCACCACTAACCCACATCGTAAACGAATCCTTTACCCAAGGATACATGCCAGACGCCCTCAAGACCACAATCATTCGACCAACCTTAAAAAAGCACAACCTAGATCCCCTAGACCCCACCTCCTACAGACCAGTAGCGAGCCTCCCACTCACCGCAAAGATAATCGAGAAGATAGTACAACGTCAGCTTCAAGAACACCTAGACGTCAACAACATACTGGACCCGCAGCAACATGAATTCCGACCATTACATGGGGTCGAGACCACTGTTCCCTCTAAGCTGTGCGCGTATGCACGCGCACACATCTCGCCGAGCGAGCGCACATACTTTACAACAGAGCGCACAAAAATTACGGCTCTGATTCTGATAGAAAACAACACAGACGTCTTCAAATTTAAAAGTTATGATTGTAATTACTAGAAATTTCCTGCTTCATTTAGTAATCGTCTATTTTCATTTAATTTGATTAAAATCAATGTGGTGTACATACTGTATTCTGACATGTAGTCAAATTTTAAAGTATATAACTCCGAGTGTCGTTATGTGGCGCACAAAAATTTTACTTTCCTTCAAAAGCTGCACACAGCTGATATTTTATGCACACACAGCCTACAGAAAATTAGAGGGAACATTGGTCGAGACCCTCATGACCACGCTGATGAACACATCCTAATTTTCCTGGATATATCAGCGGCCTTCGACACCATCTCCCATAATCGACCCCTGTGATTTTCGAACAGTGGCACAAGCACTCATTATGCCGCACATAGACTATTGTAACGCCATCCTACAGGGTCTGCCAAAGAAAACGCTAAATATTTTACAATTGGCCCAAAATGTAGCGGCAAGGATCATCACACGAACAAGAATCACTCAACGCATCACACCTGTGCTGATCGAACTACATTGGCTACCAGTTGCGGCCAGAATACAATACAAAACTTTGGTAACCACATTTAAGCTCATACATGACATAGCACCCTCATTCCTCTCAACACTGGTCAACAAGCAACCAACCAACAGAGACAGGAGAACTATCAACTCCGACACACTACAAGTTCCTAATAATATCAGAACAGTAAAAGCAAGCACCAGCAACAAAGCATTCTCATTCGCAGCCCCGATAACCTGGAATCATCTACCACATGAACTGAGAGCTATAAAAGACATAAATGACTTCAGAAGGAAAATAAAAACCCATCTTTTTAAATGTCACTATAACCTGATGTAAAAAAGTGACACCATGGTGCCGACCTGTGTAAATGTAATTATTAGAGAACTGTAAATATGTAAATATTGTAACCTAACTTTTGAAGTGTCTAACCCTGCATGCTGTGCCAAACCCTAAAACTATGTATATATGACCCGATTTTCCTGTCCTGATTTGACATCTCCCAAATTGGCAATCAAACCGCTGCTGATCGCTGGAAGTAGCGGTATATAAGTGTAAACTAAATAAATAAAATAAATAAAATAACACCCTTATCCACAGACTCCAAACAATTGGGATCAAAGATACTGTACTCCAATGGTTCAGGTCCTATCTAACCAACCGACAGCAACTGATCCGCACCAAAACCTCAACATCACCCCCCTTCCAGCAACATCAAGGAGTACCTCAAGGATCCACATTATCAGCCATGCTTTTCAACATCTACCTCCGTCCACTCTGTTCAGTCATACGCACTCACAATGTCAACTTCCACATATACGCCGGCGATATAATGCTCTACGCCCCAATTACAACCACAGACCCAACAAACGACCAGCTATCAACCTGCTTCACCGACGTATCCAACTGGCTACAAGAGAACAACCTATCCATTAACATAAAGAAGACCGAAGCTCTTATAGTGACAAAAGACCCAGACTTCAAACCACCCACTCACCTCACCATGGGAACCATGCAAATCCAAATACAACCACACATAAGATATCTCGGCATTATCATTGGCCAAGCCCTAACCCTTAAGCAGCAAATCAACAAGACCACTCAAACTGTATTCCACAAGGCAAAAACGGTACAACGTCTCCGACCTCTCCTCGAACCGCAGGATTTCAGGACAGTAATGCAAGCTCTGACACTCCCTCATCTGGACTACTGCAACATAATCTACCATGGCCTACCTGCCACACAAACCAATCCCCTCCGAACTGCCATAAACACCACGGCGAGAATAATTCACAATGCAAAGAAACGGGACCACATCACCCCAATTCTGAGAGACCTTCATATTCTCCCCATCGAAGCAAGAATCAAGTACAAAGCTCTTCTACTCACCCACAAAACCATCCACCAAACACAGGGCACCCCACTCCGCACCCTACTGCCTCGCCCAACCCACAGCAGAACAACCAGACAATCCTCCAACAGCTCTATTGCCGTCCCCCACAAAAGGACCAAGGCAACACAGCGGACCTGCAACAGAGCCTTTGAACTCTATGCCCCATCCCTCTGGAACTCTCTACCAAGCCACATCAGGAACAACGGTGATCTCCCATCATTCAAAAAGCAGCTAAAAACCGTCCTATTCCAAGAACATCTCTGAATAGGAATCCCCCCTATTTCTCTTCAAGAACTCCAGACCAGTAACTGTGCTATCCTGTCAGTCTCTATATTCATCCCAAAATCATCAATGTTGAACCCCCGGTGATGGGCCCCCCCCCACTATTGATCCCCCCCACTATTGATCCCCCCCCCCATTATATGTCCCACCGCTTTGACCCGGTGAAAAGCGGGATATAAATACAGTTAAATAAATAAAATAAATAAATAAAATAAAATATCTGTTGGTGGGAGATCCTGTTTCCCACCCTGAGCCACAGAGGGTGGGTTGGGTGGTGGTACATAATCCGCCTATGGGTCCCAACACCCTCCCTCTTCACCTACATCATGTGACCATGGCACCAACACAGGATATGCACTAGCCCATAAGGACTAGACATGACTGAGAAATACAGAAGAACACAGATGTAACCTAGGTGTGTCTGCAGGAACTACCTATCACACACAGTAGCACTGATGGGGACCTGCAGCATGGTGTATTTCAGCTATGAAAGGTGCTGTGGACCTGGTGCTGGGCGCACCACCTCACCCTCAGGGTGAGCACAGTACCCGCCCAATGTGATGGTCTGTGGCTACTCTGTGCCAGTACCACACACGGTCAGTTCCCCCTTCCAGGCTGAGGTGCTGTGGGGGTGCATACCCCATCTTGTGCCCATCTGTTGACTGCTGCTTTGCATGTGCAGTGCATCATGGGTATGGGTGGGTTAACCCTATCCTGGTAACCACAGCAGACAGTTTGTGTGGTGACATGCAGTCCTTCTGCAGCCAGCCAGGGGTTTGTTAGCAGTTGTAGCCCACTGGTTACTTCACTGCCTGTGAAACCAGAGGTCATGGGTTCAAACCCATGGTGGAGCTATTTGATAGGGCTGTCTGAGGCATTGTCTATTTTTAATGTACATTAGTGCTGCCAGCAAAAACACCCTCAGAGTACTGTAACCTTAAGGTGCCTCAAAAGGCACCTTATAGGGCACCCTATCAAGCGCCTTATAAGGTGTCCTATAGGGGACATTGTAGGGTGCCTTGGCGGACAGTGCACTTTATAATGTGCCCTATGGAGTGCGTTATGGGGTGCCTTATGCGGCACCTTAGGTTACGCCACCGTGAGGGTGTGTTTGCTGGCAGCACTAATTAAAATAAAAGTAAACTGCCTCAAAAAGCACTACTTAAATGTAAAGGATGATGTCTCAGCCAGCCTTATGCATTAGACACACTGGGGGATTGAATTCATGACCCTGGTACCATCAGTCAGTGTATTAACCATTGTGCTACACCTCTTCTTCTATGTTTGCATGTCTGCGTGCCTACTTAAGATTATCGCGCGTTAATGTGCTTAGCGGCGTTTCGCCCGATAATGTGCACAGCGCGCGTTATCGCGCGATAATCCCATTTTGCTACGTTAAGACCGAAACACCCACTCCTTTTATGGCATCCTGCACACTAATGCCGGGCGCACGTTAAGACTGTTTAGTAAACATACCCCATAGTCTAATCACTAATTGAAAATAAAATTCATTTTTCTGCCTTTTTTGACTGGCCATTTATTTTTAATTGTGTTGATCCCAGTCTCTGGTTTCTGCTGTCCTCTGTCTTCTCTTAAATTGTCCTCTAGGGTTTCCGGTCCATCTGCCACTGCTCTCTCCTCCTGTCTTCATTTCCTTACCTCTCTGACATTGATATTTTCTTTTAGCTTTCTTCCATTTATTTTTCTCGATCAGCTCAGATTTTATTTCTCCTACTTACCATCCAGTCCTCAATCTCCCTTTTTTTACTGCATCTACCTACCACTTTTCAACTTTTTAACACAGCCCTCTCACTCCCCAACTCTCTATCCTTCTCCAGCATCACTTCCCTTCTCTTCTGCACTGTCCAGTGTCTCCTCTCTTTCTCGCCCCATCTAGTACCTCCCTTCTTTTTTTTATCCCCTCTCCCTCGGCCAGCATGCCCCCTTCTCTCTCCCCATCTAGCACCTCATCTCTTTTTTCATCCCATCTCCCTGTGTCCAGCATTCCCCCCTCTGTCCCCATCTAGTGTCTTTCCCATTTTTCTCATCCGACACCCTCATGTCCAGTATCTGCCCTCCATCTCCCTATGCACTTTATGCCATGTTCAGCATCTTGCCTCCACTCGTTATCCCATATCCAGCATCTGCCCTCTGGCCCCCTTCGCCCCCTCCCCCATATCATTAGCAACATATTCACTCTACCTCCCTACTTAGTGTCTAACATTTGCTCTCTGCCCCACATCCCATGTCCAGTCTTTGACCTCCATCCTTCCATCCCTTGACCACCATCTTGCCTCTACCACCATCCCATATCTAACATGTGCCCTTCTCCCCCATGTCCCATATGCTGTGCCCAGCATCTGCCCTCCACCACCTACTTTGTGCTCAGCATCTGCCCTCTGTTCTTACCCTCCTCCCCCTGTGTCCAGCATTTCTACCTCCAAACCCCTAATTACCAATTGTCCTTCAAGATAACATTTTCTCCTACGCCTGACCTGCCCACTGAACCTGCCCCCTCTCCCCCGCCCTGAACACCAGTGCACAAACTTTTCATCCTCATTATTTTTGGATCTTTCTGCTAATGTTGATGCCACTTTACTCTTCTGCTGCCTTCAGGCCTTTGTACTAGCATGTCATGTATACCTGACCTGTTAGCTTTCTCTGCTGAACTTTCATCAGCCAGGCATGCTTCAGGATCAGAAAAGAAAAGTAGAAAGTCTTGAGAATGTCTCTGTGCTAGGAGAGACTGCACTAGAGAAGCCCACATAATGAGAGGGCCTGTTTTTTGCACCCATCCTCTGCTCTTTTTTTTTTCAATCTGACAAGAACTTATCTAAGCTGTCAATGAATACATCTCAGGTCCTCTGCCTATGGGGTTCCTCCCTACAAATTTCCATGCTGTGTCAAAAGTCCCCAGGGCAAGGAAAATAACTTGGAGGCATATAGAAAGATTGTCTTTGCCCCTCTCCCACTGCCTTGGGGTCTTCTAGACAATGTTAGTTTGCTCCTTTTTTGCTGCCTTGAATTCTTCCAGCCAGTTAGTGTGGCTTTGCCCTCTCCTGCTGTCTTGAGGTTTTCCAGCTGATGTTAATGCTGCTTTACCCATTTTCTGCTGCCTTGGAATCTTCTAGCCAATGTTGATGATATTTTACCCCTTTCCCAGTGTCTTGGTACGCTCCCAATATTGTTGGTTCTGCTTTATTGCTTTCCTGGTACCTTGGGGTCTTTGTTACACAACGTTTGCTGCTTAGCCCTTTTCATGGTAGCTTGAAGTCTTTGTACAGTGCTACTGTTAGTGCTCTGTGACCCTCCTTTGTTGCTGTGAGGTCTTCATGACACTTTTGTGTCTCGTAATGCTCTTGCTTCTGTTATAAATGCCTATTAGCAAGTTCTAAGCAAGTTTGATTGAAACTGGATGGAAGACACCAATGTTGGAGTTCAATATTGCTTGCCCCATTGATTTTAATGGAAACAAATAAAAAAGATCACTCAGTATCCAAAAATGAATTAAATGGGTGATTGATCTGAAAATAATCAAGTCAGAATTCTTTCTGTTCATATCCCTTTTATCCATAAATCTGCTACAAGCAGTAAAACTGATACGCCTGGGCTTGTATCATGAGTTTTTGCAAGATGGGAAAAATTATGAAGCAAAAGAACTGAACCAATATGGAGGTAATTTTCTCAGAGGAATATCAGGAACGCTTCTTACCTCCAAGAGCTACCAATGGCAGGAAACAAAAGGCCCAAAGGACTGGCTAAGTTGCAAACAAGTTCCATCCTATAGAACCTCTGAGTTAGAGGGAAAGTATAAATTACGCTACCCTATAATAATGGCAGTTGGAAACAGTTTTTTGTTGTGTTGATAAATGGAAAAATAGAACCCTTAATCATGAATAGTCATGAATTACATATTAGAAAATAGGACCTGATTCAAAAAGAAACCTTCTTCGTATCTGTAGGCTCTTTAGGGCCCTAGGCCTCTATTTATTAACCTGTGGTAAAATAATGCATTATTGTTGCACTATTTTACATGTAGAAATTTTCTGTAGCCTGGAATACTGTTTGTTCCCAGAAGCAGCAATACAAAGGTAATAGACCCAAAGTCAGGTCCACTATCTTGTAAAGGACTGGACTAGCAATTAAAAAAAAATACTCGGATCCCTTTTCCAATAACAGACCACCCTGCAACCCAATAAAGAGATAACCCCCCACACCTAAAACCCATCCCTGATCCCTTTTCCAATATGAGACCCTTCTGGAACCCATCCTCTACCTCCTATCCTTTGCTCGATAAAATAGGATTTCTCAATACAGTTCTTGGGACACACCTAGACAGGTTTTCAAGATAACCACAATGAATATGCATGAGAGAGATCTTTATCTTTATTTTGCTTTTTAATATATATCGCTCTACACTTGAGCATCAGAGCGGTTTACAATACATCAAAAACACTGCCGTGAGAGGAAAAGAACGCCATAAATTGGATACGAGAGAGAGAACAGGCAGTGCATGCAAATCTCTTTCATGCATATTCATTGTGGTTATCCTGAAAACCTGACTGGCTAGGTATGTCCTGAGGTCTGGATTGAGAACCCCTGCTCTGGAGGATGGGGCAGTCAGGAGTGATCCTCAGCCTCTCCTGTCCTGTTGGCTCTTTTAGTTAAAATGGTAGCCTCAGATTCCCTAAGAGTAGTCTTGCGGTACTATTCCTAGGGTCAGGCTGCCAATAAGAGAGGCTTTTTTCCCACAGTACCCACCAGGATGACCCTGGTAGGTGCTGGGCATGAGGGCCAATAGAGGTCTCTTATTGAAAAAGGGATCAGTGTGGGGGTAGGTTGTTAGGAGGGGTCTCTTATGGGAAAAGGGATAGAGGAATCTTATTGGAAAGGGAATCAGTAATGGTGGTATTTTTTTCAATTATTGGATCCTTTAATTCAGTGGTTCTCAACCCAGTCCTCTGGGACTCCTAGTCCAGTTGGGTTTTCAGGTTATCAGCAATGAATATGCATGAGATAGATCTGCATACGATGGAAGCAGTGCATGCAAATCTATCTCATGCATATTCATTGTGGATATCCTGAAAACCCGACAGGCCTGGGGAGTCCCAGAGGACTGGGTTGAGAACCACTGCTTTAATTGCTTCCTGGGAGCACTGAGATGTGCTTTAGCCATGTTTCATATATCATTTTAATATGCCATTTTAAAACTTCCAAGTCACCTAATTTTAAAAAATGCCCTCCCATACTTTCTCTCCTCCCTGAAAATTCCCCAAAGATGCTTCAGAACCCAACCAGCTTACTTATAATATCTGGAGTCTAAAGGGGACAGGGGGAGGGGGAGGTGTGACTCCCAGTTGCTCCTGCTCCACTGATCCCATCGTTTAAAATGCATTCACTGAAGCAAGACCTGAGACATTTTAAAATGTTGCCATGTTTCAAAATTGTGCTAACCTTAGGTTAGCTGGTGCCATTTTAAAATATGAAGCTAGCAGAGCAAGAACTGGGGAGAGGAGGAAGAAAACCAAGGGAAGCTTTTCTTTTAAATCTGATAGCTTGGGATTTTTAAAATGGCGGCATATTTGATTAACTGTGGATGTCACAACTAGACAAACTTAAAGGCCAAAACAAAATTAAACAAACTTCCCCTACCAATGAAATGATGAAACAGAGAATGTACAGCCCCAGATCCTGCTAACAATGCTTACCAATGTACAGGCTGTATAGCTTAATGAAGTCCATACTTTAACCAGTCTTCAATTATCTTGGAACACCTTTTAAACTTGTTTGAATTGGTTTTAAATCCCTTGTGCAGAAAGTGAAATTAAGCTTGTGCAGTGTGTTTAATCTCTCCCACGCCTTCTTTTGAAATGCTTGGATCAAAGTGTTTGGAGTTTGGAAGGACATCCTTGGATTCTTTTTCCTTGTCACTGTGTTATATTACTCTCCAGTGACACATTAGTCATTTCCGTGGCATGTCTTGCATATACACTAGTGATTTATTATACTGGGCTTCATTTTAGGAAGAACATTAGTTGTTTAATCTGATATTTTGACCTTGAGGTCTTAGGTGAAAACTATCACTCTGGATTGCCTTAGTTATAAATACTAAATCAGATAATCTCTTCCAACACCAGATGCCATGTGACAAAACGTTAAAGGTCATTATTGATTCAGTTGAACTCAGTTCAAGAATTCTATTGTTTTTGATATGATAGATTCTTGAATGTTTAGGAATTGCTAAACCAACTATTCAGTGGAAATGCATTCCACCAGATGCTTGGCTGATGTCAAATGTGATGCTTCAGTTTATCATGGAGAAAATAATATTTTAGCCTGTCTACCTGACATCTGTAGCAGGAACATATTAGAACCAGTGAGGAGGAAGAATACTGTAATACTGTGTCTCACCAAAGAAGGAATAGCAGATACTTAGGGGCATGTTTACTAAAAACCGCTAATTTGCGCGCCGCAAAATAGCGCACTAAAAGCGGTACTTAAGAGCACTTAAATGGCCCGTAAACGTGCGGGTCACCACCGCACGCGTGCGCGTCACACGAACGCGCCCCGCACAAGTACGGGCCCGCAAATGTCCGATAGAGGCGTGGAAAGGCTAACGGAGGGCGGAGGAAGGCTCCGGAGGGGCGGAGAGACGGGGCTTATGGGCAGGGAAGGGGAGGGGAGAGGCGCCCCGCACATTATCGGGGCTGAATTCGCAAGTAAAAAATAGCGCGAGTGAAACACTCGCGGTACAGGCCATGTAAAGGGAAGGGAAACCATTTTCGTCAGCAATGTACACCTAAACCGGGGAAACCTTCAAAACGTGAGCAGTGTGATACATGTGCACAGCACAAAAGTGCAATTACAAATATCAAATGACCACCACAGAAATAGTACAAAGAGGAGGTCAGCTGGGGAACAGTGATAGTAAAGGGCAAAACCAAAAAACACACCCAGGAAAGCACCAAAAATATAAATGAATTATGGAACGGTCTACGGAGCGGAGACCTTTCCCAACACACATTTCCTTGTTACGTACGTTCCCTGTGAGTGGTGTTTATGGTTGCCCATCAATAGCAAGGTTGCCCAGTTTGTTTATATATCAACCCCCGTCTGCGGTGGTCAGTTCCGGGGTTTAGTTGCACGTTTGTCACCAGACAGGGTGAATGAGCCCACAGTAAAAATGTGCAGAGCAGGGTTTGCGACTCCATCCTGCCAGGTTAACTATCTCCAGGGACTGCACTGTCTCTGTGGACACACTGTGGTGCAGCGGACAGAGCCACTACCTCTAGGACCATAAGGCATAGGATCAAATCCCAGCTGGGGCCCAGCCCAGTTCCTATGTTTTACCCACCACTAAACAAAGATAGCACAGACACCCCTGTATTGCAGGGAACATAAGCATGGTGCAAACACCCATATTTTGCCCTACCCCGCACACACCCTATAACAATGGGCATTACCCACAGCCCAGTCCCCCACATCCAGTCCCGGAGTGCCACAATGCAATCAGGGCATATGCATTCCCTGAGAGTAGGAATGCCATCATGTTGGCGGACGAGTACAGGTGGTGGAGGGGGCAGTGGCTGCTAGCCACAGAAGACAGTGGCCTAGCCATGTGCAGGCTGGCACCGTCCACTGCAACAGACAGGCCCTGTCGGATGTACAGTCATGGACTGCCCAGGGAATCAAGCACATCTGTGGCAACACAGTGGCGCACTGCACACAGACAGTGTGTGCAAGAACAGAAGGTCACAGGTTCAAAGCCCTGCCAATCCTCTCCACATATCTTTACCCACAACTAATCCGTGATAGTAAGGACAAACCATTATTGCTGGGGACATACGCATTGCTCATACGCCAATTTTACACCCCACTGATCACAGACACCATGATGAGGGGCATTACCTAGAGCAGAGTCTCACAAATGCAGTCCCAGAGGACCACACACCATTCAGGTTCAATGCTGCCGCCCATACAAATGCCAGTGCTGTATATCTCTGCACCACCCCCATGGCATGTAGATGTAGCTAATGCATATTCATGAGGGACAGCAGGAAAACGCGAACAGTGTGTTGCAACCCTGGGCTGGATTTGGGAACCTCAGCCGTAAAGCAGCAGCCAACAGGGGCAGACACACCCACACCCACACCCACACCCACAGGCCCCAATGGCCAATGCCCCCTGGAGAGGCAGGACATCGGGCCTTGTGTGCATCTCACAATACTAGCATGTGAATACCTTAGCAATGTCACTCTACACCTGGGTATACGGTACACAGCTTCCAAACACTTGCTCTGAGTACTGGCAGATAGATATCCCTACGTCACGCACATTCTGCTCCTTGAGCTCCATCATGACAATCTGTCTGTTGACTGCAGTGGGTGCATCAGGTCTGGTCTCTGATAGCGTTTACCACCCTGGGGAGTGACTCAAAACAGTATTGCTACCATATCCATGCCTGTACTGTGCCCAGGACTGGTGTGGTGGCTAATGCTGACAAAACGCCTCTACAGTAGCACAATGCTGGCATACGTGTGGGAGTGTGTGTCTGTCTATACAGTGTGTGTTGGCTGCAAACACCTTCCACAGCCCACACTGCCAGCACTGTTGCCAGTATTGGCCTGCCAATGTGCATAATGAGCAGCAAGGTACCATGGGTATAGCTCTGACAGGGCGGGTTGGCCAGGATGCATCTGCACAGGGCAGAGGGCACTGACTGGGATAGTGTAGTGGTTGCCCACCACCTACACATACATGGTGGCCTCTGTATGTGCTGCTGGGGTTGCACTCCACCCTGACTGTGCAGTGAAGACAACATGGCTAGGCACCCCCATAGTGAATGATAGTATGTCTCCCATGTGATATATATGGATTTGTGTCGGGGCCCAGTCAATGACTTAACTGCTGGTGTGCACTGCCATCCCAGTTCTGGGTGCATGCATTTCCAACAGGACTAACTAGCAGACATATGTCAGCTGGTGTGTGTCCTGATGGAGCACCGTGCAGTGGCTGATGGCTTGCTGTAGGCGAAGATCAGATAGTGGTGGGGTGCAACTTAGCATATCAAGGCCTAATGTCTGTCAGATATTGTGTTATGGATGTGTATGGAGTTGCTGTGACAGCGCTGTAGGGTGTCTCTCCCACAGCAGGACTGGGGTTGATGGTCCACCCTACTGCTACCATTGCAGGGAGGTAGCATGATGATAAGAAACCCTGCTTTCCAACCTGAGGGGGAGAAATGGTGGTAAAGAGCCCACCTAGGTCTCACATAAGGGGTGCCCCTGACTCTGCCCAACAGAGATATCCAAGGTGTCTCTGCAGAAACAACCTATCTCACAGAGTAATAGTGCTGTGAAGCTCTGGCATGGCCTCATTCTGCCACGGAGGTTGTGGTGGACCTGGTCCTGGGTGCCTCCACGCACACTCAGGGTGAGCACAGTACCCGCACAATGTGACGGTGTGTAGCTACTCTGTGCCAGTACAACACCCACTCAGTACACCCTACCAGGCCGAGGTGCTGTGTGGGTGCACATGGACACTCCCTCCTACCAAGCTGTGGAGATGCCGGGGTGCATTCCCGATCCTGTGTCTATCTGTGGACAGTTGATTTGCATGTGCAGTGCATCATGGGTATGGGTGGACTAACCCTATCCTGGCTACCACAACAGACTGTCTGTGTGGTGACATGCAGGCTCTCTGCAGCCAGCCAGGGGCTTGCTGGCAGCTATAGAGCTGTAGGCCAATGGGTACCTCATTGCCTGTGAAGTCAGAGGTCATGGGTTCAAACCCACAGTGGTGTAATTTTGTAGGGCGGTGCATAGGTATTTAACATTTAGTGTGCAGATGTTGCTGGCAGCAAATCAACCCACAGCGTACTATACCCACATGGTGCCCTTGAGTGTGGTTGATAGGGCACACAATAGGCCATCTTTTAGTTTAGGTCCATATGAGGTGCACTAGTCTCTATCCGGAGACACAACATATATGGTGCCCTATAGGGGACATGCAAGGGTGCCTTGGCGGACAGTGCACTCTAACATGTGCCTCATGAGCTGCCTCATGTCAACATGATGTGCGAGTGCGTTTGGTAGCTGTGCTAAATAAAGGAAAACTAAAAGCCACCCTACAGCACTACTCACCAAAAACATACTGCCTCAGCCAGCCCTGTGCACTGAGCACTGTGAGGGATCAAACCCCTGATCCGTGCACCATTGGTCAGTGTACCCACCATTGTGCTGTGTCCCTGTTACTGTGCTGACACATCAGTACGCCGCCTCATGGCCATCTGCGCGCGGCCCTAAGCTGCTCACAATGAACAGTTTGCCGCACACTGCCGCCCCAAAAAACAGTGCGCCGCTTCATGCCGCCAAGAATGAATAGTGCGCCGCCTGCTGCTGCTCAAAATTAACACTGCTCCGCCCTATGCCGTGCAAAAGTAAGATGCCCCCTAAAACACCTCTACCTATTAAAGGTGATGCCTCAGTCAGGCGTTTACGTTGTGCACAAAGGGGGTTTGAACACATGGCCCCTGCACCATTGGTCGGTGTCCCCACCATTGTACCACAGCTCTGTTGATATTGTGGTAGGCGACGGCCTATGATCCATGCTAATTGAACTAAGCAGACAGGCCTAAGCAGCTTGACCTGAAACTGAAGCCTGTAGATAGGCCAAGAGGAATGAAAACCCCCCTGAATGATGACACCATAGAATTGAAACTTAACTCAGTTTAACTGAACATAGCTAAGCAGAAACGAAACTTAGAAAATATAGAAAAACAAGTTTAATTGGTACTGATAAGGTGTGCTATGCTTCTATGGAATTAATTAACTCTGCAAAAAGCAAGGTTACAGTGCCCTGCTTCCCATATGTTTTAACAAGCTAAGCGACCTTGGAGGAGAGATGTAACAAGTTAGAGACACTGACCATTGTAATTGGGACTAGAAGGGGGGCAACCAGGTGCTGAGCCCAGACCAGGGTCCCGATTGGGTAGCCATATCAGTACCGGGACCAATAGATGGGTGAGAGGGGTTACTTGGACCAATGAAAGGTTTGCCTATGTCTAGAATGGAGAAGAACGCTATAAAAGTTGTTGTGTTGCTAGAAACCATTGCGCAGCCATTTTGAAATTGCTTATTGCTTGAGCCATGTGCACATTAAACTGGCTTTGATCCTTGAAACGACTCCTGGTTTTATTTATTGCATGCTTATCTGCTGCTACATTTCGTGTGTGTCCAACAGCGCGCCACGTGGCCTTCCGGGCCGCAAATGTGGACCCCGGCCATTAGCGCCTGGCGCACCAGTCAGGTCGCGTTCGACCCCATGTTTTATTTCCACGGCCTGAACCCCACACTCCGTATATGGCACAGGCACACCAACGCGGCCCCGCACAATCTCAGGGTGCACTAAACATACTCCATTGGTGCCATGTGTGACTGCTGAGATCAATGCACATACATATCTCCAACACCCTAACCCTTGGGTGTGCAAGTTGCGTGCATTTCCAATGTATAACATAACATCCACGCAGCCATGAGGAACGCAATAGCAACACAATGTCTGGAGCGCAGCCATGCGGAGTGCATGTGCGTGAGCCTCAATGCGCAAATGCGGAGGTTGCGTCGTCAGCGTCGTCACGTCCAGAAGGGCAGAGAAAACAAAATGGCTGCCAGAATGCGCAAACCTGCATTCAGCCACTGCGAACTTTGCCACCTGGCCGCATTGGTTGGGCCAAAGATGGAGAAGCTGTTCCCAGGGGCCGCCAGGGGAAAAGACACAGAAAAGGTCCAGAGGGCCTGGGAGAGAATCAAAAGGCGTTTCAATCGTGTGGCAGACAACCAAAGGGAGGTGAGTGCATTGCCACAGGTCATAATTACCATAGACACAGACAGGGTTGTTTGCAGCTGTCAATGGTGCTGTGTGTAGGTATTCCAGATCAGTAAAGTGTAGCTGGGGGACCCACATGCCAAGGTCTATATGTAATGAAAACAACTAAACCATCTAAATTGAGCTTATACTAAATAGTGAAACCACCAAACATTCAAAAGAAAGGTCTATATGTAGCACATATGAGTGTTTTGCCATCTACCCAGGTGTTTAGGGACGTAGTCACAAAGGGCATGATGCCATCCTGGAGTCCTTGCTGCTGCTGTGCTACAAAACACTGTAACACACCTAGCCCATAGATCTGCCTGGGATGGGTCCAGAGACATCATGTGCAACTGGCCGTGTCCTGCATCCTCAGGGCTGCACACATTGGCCACCCTCAGGGGTTGTGAAACGTGCATCACATGGTCTGGCAGCCACCCTGGAGCTATGGGGTGTGTGCCAATGTTGGTCAGGGCAAAACCCCTATCACCAGGACCCTTGAGAGCCCATCAGAGTGGGTCCACCATCACCCTGGAGATATGGGGATGTCTACTAATGTTGTTTAACCCATCATCCCTATCCCCAGGAGTACAGAGAAGCCTTCAAAGTGGGCCCTCTGTCATCCTGGAGATATGGGGATGTCTACTAATGTTGTTTAACCCATCATCCCTATCCCCAGGGGTACAGAGAACCCTTCAAAGTACACTCTCACCCACCCTGGAGTTATGGGGATGTCTACTAATGTTGTGTAACCCATCATCCCTGTCCCCAGGGGTACAGAGAACCCTTCAAAGTACACTCTCACCCACCCTGGAGATATGGGGATGTCTACTAATGTTGTTTAACCCATCATCCCTGTCCCCAGGGGTACAGAGAACCCTTCAAAGTACACTCTCACCCACCCTGGAGATATGGGGATGTCTACTAATGTTGTTTAACCCATCATCCCTGTCCCCAGGAGTACAGAGAAGCCTTCAAAGTGGGCCCTCTGTCATCCTGGAGATATGGGGATGTCTACTAATGTTGTTTAACCCATCATCCCTGTCCCCAGGAGTACAGAGAACCCTTCAAAGTACACTCCCACCCACCCTGGAGTTATGGGGATGTCTACTAATGTTGTTTATACCATCATCCCTGTCCCCAGGAGTACAGAGAAGCCTTCAAAGTGGGCCCTCTGTCATCCTGGAGATATGGGGATGTCTACTAATGTTGTTTAACCCATCATCCCTATCCCCAGGAGTACAGAGAAGCCTTCAAAGTGGGCCCTCTGTCATCCTGGAGATATGGGGATGTCTACTAATGTTGTTTAACCCATCATCCCTATCCCCAGGGGTACAGAGAACCCTTCAAAGTACACTCTCACCCACCCTGGAGATATGGGGATGTCTACTAATGTTGCTTAACCCATCATCCCTGTCCCCAGGAGTACAGAGAAGCCTTCAAAGTGGGCCCTCTGTCATCCTGGAGATATGGGGATGTCTACTAATGTTGTTTAACCCATCATCCCTATCCCCAGGAGTACAGAGAAGCCTTCAAAGTGGGCCCTCTGTCATCCTGGAGATATGGGGATGTCTACTAATGTTGTTTAAAACCCATCATCCCTATCCCCAGGAGTACAGAGAAGCCTTCAAAGTGGGCCCTCTGTCATCCTGGAGATATGGGGATGTCTACTAATGTTGTTTAACCCATCATCCCTATCCCCAGGAGTACAGAGAAGCCTTCAAAGTGGGCCCTCTGTCATCCTGGAGATATGGGGATGTTCACTAATGTTGTTTAACCCATCATCCCTATCCCCAGGGGTACAGAGAACCCTTCAAAGTACATCCTGGAGATATGGGGATGTCTACTAATGTTGTTTAACCCATCATCCCTATCCCCAGGGGTACAGAGAACCCTTCAAAGTACACTCTCACCCACCCTGGAGTTATGGGGATGTCTACTAATGTTGTTTAACCCATCATCCCTGTCCCCAGGGGTACAGAGAACCCTTCAAAGTACACTCTCACCCACCCTGGAGATATGGGGATGTCTACTAATGTTGTTTAACCCATCATCCCTGTCCCCAGGGGTACAGAGAACCCTTCAAAGTACACTCTCACCCACCCTGGAGTTATGGGAATGTCTACTAATGTTGTTTAACCCATCATCCCTGTCCCCAGGGGTACAGAGAACCCTTCAAAGTACACTCTCACCCACCCTGGAGATATGGGGATGTCTACTAATGTTGTTTAACCCATCATCCCTGTCCCCAGGAGTACAGAGAAGCCTTCAAAGTGGGCCCTCTGTCATCCTGGAGATATGGGGATGTCTACTAATGTTGTTTAACCCATCATCCCTATCCCCAGGGGTACAGAGAACCCTTCAAAGTGGGCCCTCTATCACCCTGTGGATATGGGGCTGTTTGCCAATGTGGTTTAAACCATCCCCCCTATCACCAGGTGTACACGGAGCCCAGCTGGGTCGGGCAGCAAGCACCATGGAGATATGGTGCAGTATGCCTATGCTGTTGGAACCTGTCCCTCCATCACCAGGGGACCTGATAGCTGCCTAATTATTCCTGGGCAACACCCTGTTCTCAGTTTGTATCTTGCTGATGTGGTGCTGTAGGACACACCAGACCTAGGGGGGTGGGAAAGCAGACTGTGACGGAGGGTATGTCAGTCGGATATGTTTCTAGGCTATGGTGGGTAGGTTGCACATCTCACACAGTCCTTGGGGTGCACGACAGTCGGCCTGTGAGAACGACAGCTGACGAGCACTCACATAGTGATGATCTCACACCTCCCACAGCCATTTCAACTCATGTGGAGACACACACAGGGGTGCAATATTTGATCAGGCGCAGTCCAACAGGTATCCCATCCATACCGGACTCTGAATCGCACTGCACTGTGTTGACCAGGGAACCATGGATGGCCAAATAACACCTCCACAGGGCCCACACAATGGGATCTTCTCCCATGCTCGCACAACTAGGGTGCCCCCACCAGTGGGGACCATGTTCCACACCTCCACGTCCAACACATACCTACATACCTGTATCAGCTGATAACCCTGAAAATAAGGGATTTGTCAACACATACACAACATTGCCCCCAGGGGATGTGACACCCTCGCACACACTCCCTGTCCCTCTCACACTCTCCCACCCCCTATACCCCACCCCTTTGTCTCCCTCTCTCTCTCCCCCACCATTGCAAACATGACGTGCCTAGGGTGATGATATGGGGTGGGGGGTGGGGAAGCCTGTAGGTGCTGGGCAATGCTGCTGGCTGGTGTCCCATATGATGATGCCTGCAGACCCCCGACAGGCTCCGTGGGTCCCGCCCTCACACTCATAGGCAGGCCTATGCACACATTTCCCAGGGATCACCTGTCACAAGTGTGTGACTGTGCAGGAATACAGAACACACAGCAGGGCACACGGAGCAGGGTGACAGTGGCCAACCATGAATATGGGTATGTTAACTATCCACCTGTGCAGAAGGGTAGGTAATGACCCCAAACAATGTTTGTTTATCAACAGGTGGAGGATCTGAGGAAGAAGGCGCGTGAACTACGGCAGTTCCATGGAGACTTCCTGGCGCGCTATAGCAGGGGGTCACAGACACCCAATGATGGTGAGACTGGACAGGCATGACTCTCAGTTTATAATGTCACATTGGCCCACCAACGTGTGTGTTTAATGCATCTGTAGATGTGTAACGTAACA
This sequence comes from Ichthyophis bannanicus, assembly GCA_033557465.1. Lineage (NCBI taxonomy): Eukaryota > Metazoa > Chordata > Amphibia > Gymnophiona > Ichthyophiidae > Ichthyophis > Ichthyophis bannanicus. The sequence goes on from CM066032.1 coordinate 1,420,778,024, forward strand.
CTCATGTACGTTTTGATATGTCTGTTAACTTTCACAGGGGGAGAGGAAAGCAGCGGCGAGGGCCACACATCGGCCTACTCACTCCGGCGGCCCACCACCCACCGTGCAAGGGAGGTGGAGGTGGTGGTGGTGGTGGAAAGCGAGACGGAGGTGGAAGAGGGATCCCAGATCGAGCTGGCGGAGGAGGAGACGGAGGAGGAGCAGCAGATGGGGGAGGGGGGGAGGAGGAGAGGGAGGAGGAGCAATTGACGGTGGTGGGGGGTGACGAGATGGGAGAGGAGGAGAGGCCCCCACAGGCACACCCAGAGGGTGATGCTGCTGGCAGGAGGGCGGCTGCGGGTGAGGGGGGCAATGTGCAACCTGTGTGTGGGGGGGTGCTGGGTTGGGCAGAGAGGGTGGCTGAGAGTGTTTTGGGGAGAGGACAGGGTTGGGGGGGGGGGTTCGGGGGAACACAGCACAGCACAGGGCGAGGGTGGCCCCCGTCAGACACTGCAGGTGGAAGCTGGGGATAGGCGTCGTCGCACAAACATGTCATCCACGGCCCACGGCATATTGCATGCACATGCCAGCACACAGACCACGGGCACCATTTGCCTATGTGCTGGCAGGTGCATGCATGATGTGCTGGGGGCAATTGATGATGTGCGGCGTGACGTACGCCTAGTCTTTCATGCACTGCAGTGTCTGACGGGGGCTGTCCGGCAGGTGTCCGCCGATGTTGCGCAGCTGCAATGTCGGCGGGCATCTGCCGAAGGGCGTCACAGGCACCTCTGAGAACACCTGTGATGTGCACATGTGCCCTGTGCTGTGCTGTGTTCCACGCACAAAATGGGGATGTTTGTGTGGTGGCATGTTGCCAATGTTTAAATGTTCTATAATAAACATTTGTTTTTGTTATGTGGAAACATGGTCATGTGTCTCCCTCAACCACCCACCATGGATGAATGCCTGGGATATGTCTGTGCATCTGGACAGGCTGTGGAGGCTGACATGGCTGGCAGACATGGACTGCTTACACATGCCGTCATGGGGCGTAAACGTGTGCAGTGGCTAAGGGCCAGGGAAGCCGCATGGGATGTTGAAGTGTGAGGGGGATCCCAGAAACAGCCATGCTGTTGGGTGGATTGAACTGCTAACAAATGTGTCAGCGGAGGGAGGAAGCCAACATAAGCATGCTACGCATGTCTGCCTGTGCCACATGCATGCCTTGGGGGGGGGGCAGACATGTTCCCACTGTTGTCTTTGATATAGGCTATGACCACAAATATGGAACCAGGTATGCTGGCAGAGGGGGGGAGGGGGGTGATGCCGCTGACGACAGACCATGAGGTATGGGAACAGTACACCTGAGACAACATGGGTCAGTGTGTGTGAGGAGGACCCCTACAGCCAAGGGGCTGTGACTATGGACTGTGTAGGTGACACATAGCATGTCGTGCCGTCTGTTCTGCAACACCTGGTGGAGCAGCTAATGCGACAGCAAGGGTCTGCTGATCAGCGACACGACATGCATGTGGACACCACATAGGGGACCAAAGGGACACAAATTGCAATGACACGTATCATGTATGTTGTTCAAAACATTTATTTACACACCTAGGAACCACAGTGTGGCCTGCCCTTTCTGGCACGTCGCAAAACCCTACCCCCTTGTGCTGCACCCTCCCCCTCATCTTGTGCTTGTGGAGGTGGTGGCGGTGGTGGTGGCGGTGGTTGTGCATAACTCTACAGTATGGCACGTATCCCCTCCAGGGCCACACACATTCTTTCAAGTGGCATGTCCCTGATATCCTGCCGCAAGTGGCAAATCTCCAGCGTGTTGGCATCGATAGACTGGCGCACAGCTGCCAATTCACGACAGATGCCTGTAGGGGGGAAGCAAGGGTAGTGTGTGATATACCTCCCAAGAAACACACAACAAGATGACTCATATAACACATGATTGTCATTGTGACTGTACAAACTATAGTATGCACGCGGATATGGTTATGAACACGCAATGTCAGAAAGGTGTATGTCAATGCCACACACAGCACATGGTTGATCTATGTGATGTGGGTGGCACACACAGGGATACACAGGTTGCCCACACACCCCCACGTGCTGCAGATATTGGAATAGGCCTGTGGACACATAGCACACACATGTCCATTGTGCAGTGTGGCGGAGCATGTTCGATGGACAGCAAAACACACCTGTGGATACGTCGTGATGCAGAGAGATAGAATGTGCACAGCCAACCCATGTGGGACCACATTTGGGGGGATACACACAGCATGGACAGGGTACAGGTGTAGCGCCATTGACTATGAGGGATGGGGTTGGCGCAGCAGGATCACATCCCGTACATGGGCAGGTCCACCAATGCCACATGTGTCTGACGGCAGAGGGGTCCACATACACCCAGTGGTTAAGGACCTGGGGTCAGATAACAGTGCATGTACACCTTGGTTAAAATGTTGAGGCTGCACAACGAGCATGGAGAGGACCAGATGGTGCAGCACAGGGTGACACAATGCAAAATGGCGACTACAGGGTCATGCTGAGCATGCAACAGCATGTGGTGAGCCCTCGGGAGGAGTGAGTCACAGAGATAGGGGGGGGCCCTCCCTTAATGTGTTTGGCAGCAGGGGTGCCACCTGTGAGCTGTCTAGTCCATCAGGACCCAGCATGGGGCACCAGATAACCTGTGTGATCCGGGGGGTTCATCACAAACCATGCATTGTGCACCTCAGTGTCACATATACATGAACGGGACATGTTGCGAGCCCTGTCTGTATGTCCACCAGCCTAACGTAATTGTGGACATACATGCTGCCTCCAGGGGACCTGTAAGCCTCCCAAACCATGGGTACAGGATCCTAGGACCGTGTCCTGTCTGTACATCGTGCTATATGTGTGTCTGATGTCATTCCAACTGAAAATGTCATGTGGTAGGAGTGGTCTACACCTGGTGATGCAGACCGTAGGGGGATGGGGGTCTGTGTGACGGTGCAATGACATACATGTATGTTTATTTTACTTTTTGTTTTTAATTATTTTAAAACGTTTATATACCGCGCTATTTGTTATCCAGTGCGGTTTACATACAACAAGGGTGCACAGTCAGAAGCCTGTTCTGTGCTTACATTGTAACAGGAGTTTAAACTTGGAAACATACATTGTAACAGGAGCATAAACCTGGAGCAACAGGGGAACTATAAACATATGTACAAAATATAATTAGATTTGGATTGTTATATTACAGGAGGGTCTAAGGCGGGTTCAAGATACTTGTGACAGGGTGCGGTTTGTAGACATTGGCAGGTGGGTGAGATGAGGTGGGGTGGATGCATTGAGCAAAGTGAAGTAGGAAGATGTGGTGTTTAATTGCCTTACGGAACTGCATAAGGCCTTTGATGGATCTAATTTCAGGTGGAAGTTGTACCAAACATTTTGGGGCATAGAAGGCGAATGTTCGTTTTCTTGGGTCTAGAGTATGTCATCTCTGATTCCCCATGGCCCCATGTGACAGTTAACATGAGTAGGTTACTGGGCCACGGCTGGGCTACAGTGATGAAGCTCAGTTGTGCAAGTGCTATGCTATTCGTGGGGTATTGTCACACAACATGATGCAGCTGAAACTGCATACCTAGTAGGTCTGCATCCGTAGGTGTACACTCACCCTAGGCTCAATGTTCCCTCTAATTGTCTGTAGGCTGTGTGCGCATAACATATCAGCTGTGCAGCTTTTGAAGCAAGGTTCAATTTTTGTGCGCCACATAACGACACTCGGAGTTATATACTTTAAGATTTGACTACACGTCAGAATACAGTATGTACACCACATTGATTTTAATTAAATGAAATGAAAATGGACAATTACTAAATGAAGCGGAATATGTCTAGTAATTACAATCACAAACTTTTAACTTTTAAGACGACTATGTTGTTTTCTATCAGAATCAGAACCATAATTTTGTGCGCTCTGCTGTAAAGTATGTGCGCTCACTCGGCGATGGTGTGTGCGCGTGCACACGCGCACAGCTTAGAGGGAACAGTGCCTAGGCTGTTATGGTGTGTGTCACATTAACAACCGCTAACATACGTCGTAACATTGCTTGTTGGGTCAAATGTATTCCGTCTACTGGAGACACACATGTGACAGCTTTGGACGGTATTTTGTCACATCCAGCACAGACACACCCCACACAGAGAGTAGTGGGTTGTGCGTTGTGCCTGTCACGTTCCGTTTTTACCAGTGGTCCCTCTCAGCTGTGCACATGTGTGTGCGCACATGACTTGCCGAGCAATCACACTACTGTATGACATAGCCCACGGAGAGAAGGTATGTGAGTCAGCTCAACAGCAACAACTACGTGCTCAGATGTCTAGATGTGTGTGTAGGTATGGTTTGCACAGGTTCTACCATAGTTTGTACTGCATGCAATGTGCTGCACATACTGCATCCGGACATGTACTCCACAGGTAGGTTGTGTACACCCCATTGCCTCTCTGTGGTGTGTAACACATTAACATTAATGCCATGGGATGCACAGCTGATATCTAATGGGCACACAGCATACAGAACATTGGGGGTGACATTGCTTCTCACAACCCACCCATGATCCTGCCGTTGTAGGATGTTGCATGGGCTCTGAGCTCCCCCATGAGGTCATCCTCGGACCACATCATCCTGCTGTGGTGGTAGGCCGGTACCTGTTCGACTAGGACACCATTGGTGGGTAGGTGCTCATCTGTGGCTTGCAGGGGACTTCTCCCTGGAAACATGGCCGTGCCACCGACATTACAGGCTCCGCCTCCTCCTCCTCCCCCTCCAGGATGTGAGGGTACGGCCACATCATCCCCCTCCTCCGCACCCTCCTCGTCCACCGCACCCTCCTCCGCATGTGTCAGCATGGTGCTGTAGTCACCTGTATTGTGGGCAAACACAGATAGCACACATATGTTTACGCACTACAGCTATGTACACGTGTGTGCTGCAGACAACACATACCTGATGGTGTGGGGACCCAGCATGTGTGCTGCATACAGGGCCCCCTACACACCCCCATACCTGTCTGTAGCCAACATGTACCTGCCCCAGGGGAACAGGTGTGTGTTTTAGGTCCGCACACCTAGTTTGTTTCCCATTGCCTCAGCTACAGCTATAATTGTGCAGTGATCCCCCATGCCGCCTGGTCACCCCCCCCATCTGGCCAACATCTGTCCACTCACAGCTGCTCCTTTCTCACACTTCCACCTGTATTTTCTACCCCCTGTTTGATTGTGCATGCCATTGAGCAGGCCATATGTCCCTGGGACATACTGTGGGCATACTGCTACATGTGTCTGGCAGTGACCTACTGTGCATCGAGCAGCTAATGTAAAGCATCTTGTGCCCATTGACAGGCACATGTATCAATGTGCGTATGGTATGTCACATAAACATGCAACCCTCACAGGCCAATGCTATATTACAGGGGATGAGGAGCACTGTTGGGGGGGGGGGGTAGGTAAGGGCCTGGTACACGTGGAGATGTTTGTGACAGGTCAGGGGACTGAGGGGATGAGGGACACATGTTGAATGTGTCCCTGCAGCATGGCAGGCAAACAGTGTGACGCCAGACAATACAAAGACGTGTGGAGCTCTGAGGGACAGACACATATTATCTTTAGAGACATATGTCATTGTCCCAACACAGGCCAGTTTCCGTGACTTCCACAGGGGCAGAGGGTCGACAACACATCTGCCGTTATCGCATCCGCAACCGTTATTACTACACCTTGCCAATGCATTGTAATATGCCGGCGACAGGGAAGGTCCCCATACAGTATGCTGTTCTTGGGGGACTGCTGTAATGCCAGGCGTAACATACAATGCTGTGGAGACCGCTTTTACCGTCATTCACTGTTCTATCCACATCCTTTACAAACACGTCACATATGTCCACATCTTTTCTACCTTGCGCAGATGTACGTGTGCGGTGAAGGAGGGTGATAGCACAGTTATAGATTTAACGCATTATGTGATCTGCAGGCCTCTACGCCTGCATATCTTCAGTCTCCAACTGCTCCAGGATGTAGGTGAACCGTTCCGTTCGACAGCTGTTAAAGGTTTGTGGCCAGGGTGTAGGTTGTACATGTATTAATGAGGTGGAGGAGCACTTGTAGGGGCACGTACTGCCCCTGCGGCTGCCAGCACAACCAAGCATATGTTGGGTACGTGGCATTTGTGTTTGCCACAACTATGTATTTGTCCTACAGGTCTCCCAGAGGCGTTGTATTGGCTTGATGTTACCTTTGGGGTGCGCGTGTGTGTTTGTGTTGGACAGGATTTTTAAGGGGTACAGCACATACCTCTGACACAAGATTTGGTACATGATGGGGCTTGGTAGAGATTTATGGGGGTGCATGTGCAAATGTCTGCCATCTACACAATGGCTATTTCACCAAGGTATGGAGAGGTGAAATATATGCGTAGGACATACGTACCTGGCTATGCGGATCTGCTGGGTATCCAGGGCCACGAGGAAGGCATATGTGTACTATTGGCCCAAGCCTGTGTCTGCAAAGACCTGCTCTGATCATAGGGGCGTGCACGCATGGATGGTACAGGGGGCCACCTCCACATGTGCCACTGGCATGCTGTAGTTCTGCACACAGGTGGCTGGCGCAACCCCTCTTTTTGTATAGAATATCAGAATACCTCTTCTTCGGGAACAGTCAATGTCTCGCAGAGGGGCATCCTAACCTCTGGCAACTGCCTCTGCGTATCTCCTCCCACACCGACATTACGGCCTGCTTTAATTGTGCGGCTGCTCTGACCTCACCAAACAGAGCCTCATAGTTCTCGAGGACCGTAGCGAGGAAGGTTGTGGTTCTCAGGAATCTGAGAACCGTGATGGCCCTCCTCCTCTGGGTCTCAGGTACAGGGGCCCTTTTCCTCTTCCCAAGTGTGGCTGGGCTATGGGGTGCAGGCATGGCCCTGTGTTGATGGCCCTGCGTCTGGGCTCAGCCGCCACTAGCCCTGCATAGCGTTGCCGACAATTGGTTGCCGCACCGCCGGCAAACTCCATCACCCTCCCTTTCCCTCATCCTTGTCTCTGTCACTCTCTCTATCACTACAGATAGGCCCTATCTTACCTCTCTATCTCCCTCTCTCCCACCCTCCCTCTATCCCTCTCAATGTCCCTCTCTCTCTTCCTCACTCTCACCCTAACCGTGCCACTTCCACTCTCCCTATGGCTCTCACTCCGTCACCCCTGACGCTTCCATCGCCCTCCTCTCCCCACTTCCCTGGCCACACACAACATCACCTCACCTCACCCTTCTCCCTCTCCTACGCAGACACACGTCACAGACAAAACAGATTTTATGAGCACAATACTACGAACACAAACACAATAAACTGACCAGTACACACCACAATACAGAGACAATTGACGACAATCCACTACACTGACACCTGGCTCCAATTACCTCCTGCTCTCCACACTTCGCTATCATACCTTCTCACTCCTCACTCATCCCTCAAAAGTTTGCAACAGGCGCGCAGGGTGATTTATACGTTTTAGACGGTTACCTACATTGCGCATGTGCCAACTGTGCCGACGGCGATGCTTGTGCGCGGCGCGCGTATGTGACATTGCGCATGGCGCTGCGGTTGGTGGAGGATGTGTGTTTGTGCGCGATACGAATGTGCAGCTGTTAGCGGCATGTGTGAGTTTGATGTGCGTGTTCGGATGTCACGAACAGGTGTACGCATACGCACAGGCGAACGCATCCGCCCATGCGTAACAGAGTGGCACATGCGCGCCGCCCACAGAACAGACGGCCCATGCGTAAAGGCGGTGAGCACTATGCGCGCAACACACACACAGACGCAATTAGGGCATTGCCGAAAACATGCGCGCCGCGCAAGGCCATAAACGAGCCGATGAATGCGCAAGGTAAAGGACAACATAACCTGGATAAATATGATTGCAGATTGGGTCCACATTGAGGGTTGTTTCGTAGGCGCGGTGTATGTTGGTTGTGAGTTACAGGGAGACGAAAGGCAGCATGTAGATGTAGGGATTCTGTTGTGTCTGTATGGTATTGTTCTGTATTTCTCAGTTGTACTGTGCTGTATTGTGTGGATCTAGTCTTGTGTGGTGTCTGCTGTAGTTGTGCTGTAAGTTGCATTGTATTGTGCTGTTTTTGTGTGTCTCCTGTCATGTGTGGGTTGTAAGGTGTGTCCAGGTTTAGGCAGGTGTGGGGGCTGTGGTTTTTGTGTGTGTGTTTGTGTGGTCTGAGTTCATGGCGGACTGTTTATGTTATGCTGCTGTGCCCTGAGAGTGGGCAGATGCTGCGGTTGCAGGACCAGGGAGATGGTGCCCAAGGGGCTGAGGCCACTAGCGGCATGGGGGTTGAGACCCGCAGCAACTCAGACCTGACAGCTGTGGGGGTTGGTCCACACAGGTTGCGGTGCGTTGGACGAACGCAGGAACGGCGTGCTGAGGCTGAAAACAGGTCTGGCGGCACCGCCTCGCCTCTACAGGCCCAGAGCCCAGCTCCAGGGCATGCGTGGAGGACCTGGTCATCTCCCTGTACCGGATACTGAGCACAGGGAGGCTATCTCGGGAGCTTCTATGAGGATCTGACGACATGAACTAGAGCCACCTGAACTGTTCGGTCACATGCCATACCAGGTTTAGGCCAAGCTCCTTGCTGCCTTACATTTCTTTGCCTCTGGCTGTTTCCAGTAATTCTGTGGTGCAGTGGGTGGCAATTGAAGCCGCCCCACCTTCTCCCGCTGTAGCCACCAAGTACTGCGTGCCAATGGTCAGCAGGGTGGGGAATTACATAGCCGTTCCTCACATGGGGCACAGTAGGGGGAGACCCCTGAAACCAGGCCTTTGAGGCGTTAGCTGGGATACCACACGTGATGGGAGGCTATTGATTGCACACATGTTGCCCTGAGTCCCGCCTAGAGGACAGGGACGGTGGTGTTTCCGCAAACCCGCAAACACTACCATTCCCTGAAATGTTCAAGTTTGTATGTGATGCTAATAGCCTATTTCTGAATGTGGGTTTTTTTCCCGCGGTTTGCAGGTTCCACCCATGACTCCTAGTATCCTGCATCACTCAGCACTGTTCAGGGCAATTTTGAGGAGGGACAATATGGGGACTGTATATTGTATCTGCGGGGCGTATTTCCATCTAAACCTACTTTATGTGCTGCTAGAGTGTATTGGTTTATGTAAACATCTGTTATATAGGGCGCTGTTTGACGCACCAGCTCTTGCATTTGAAAAAACGTACCTCAACGTTCAAAAGAGATATGACTGTTATGTGTTTACATTGTTACAGGAGTGTATAGTGTGGAATTAACAGGGGACCTAATGTTGAATTGAGGACATTCTTAGGTTAAATTTGTGATACGGTTTGATCATACCCTGCTGGCATTGTTGGTTCGGGATAACTACAGCTCAAGGTGCAGATGTGTGTCCTGTTGGTGGATTGGTACTAGTGTGTGTGTGGGAGCATCTGTACCACAATGTGGAGGGGGGGGGGGGGGTGGGGGAAGGTCTGCTGCCCATCACCAACCACACCTGTGATGGCGGTCTCATTTTCTGGTCCTTTTGTCTTTGTTCATGTAACGTTTATAGTTTATGGACAATCCATACACCTAAACCTTGTATGTGGTGTGAGGT